>CM068367.1:1130657397-1131257397 GCA_034769895.1 Magicicada septendecula
TTTCAACTGTACAAGCTCTCTCTCTCTTACCGTGTACATTGAGTAGTCGGTGTGATGAGTGAATAATTTTAGCTCTCTCTCTCTCTCGTTGTCAAAACGTCGTCTTCATTTTTCATGTATCAAATAATTAATTAATAGTTTTATAATGCAGTCAGTGTGATTGATCCTTGTTAGAAATATATATATTTGGCAAATATTAACTATGTATGTGTGTTGTTGTCAATGAACTACTTACCTGTGTGCTGTTACAGATGACAAATCCATACGTTAACGGCTTAGCAATCTTCAATACGCTCTTCTTCATGTGGTACAATACTTCTGTTTTAAGGTTGCAGTTTACACACGCACATAGGTTCAGTAGTGTATAGCGAAATAAATTAAAATTATACACACACATGAAAACGGTGGTTGAAATTCATACAAATCGTCTGATGTAACAGTTCACAAAATAAATTAATTGTACACAACGGTGGTTGAAATTCATACAAATCTTCTGATGTAACAGTTCCCACAAGTAATACAGTTCACAAAAATTAAAAAAAAATATAATCGTTCTAGTGTTAACGTTTGCTACAACAGTACACACACATAGGTTCAGTGGTGTATAGCGAAATAAATTAAATTATACACACATGAAAACGGTGGTTGAAATTCATACAAATCTTCTGATCGTGTTAGGAGGAGGTCTGTATATGATTTTAGAAATATATATATATTCGGCAAATATTAACTATGTATGTGTGTTGTTGTCAATGAAGTACTGACAGGTATCTACTCTCTTTCTCGCAGACGGCAGCATGCGGGTATATAGGAACGTAAATTTTAATATGCCCACGACGTTTGATGTTGTAATAGCTCTTCAGACGTTTTATAAAAGAATGTGCGTATTCGTCCATATCTGAAGCTAGAATGCTCGTTTACTTCGGTACATTCCACCTCAGCGAGGATAGCTACGTGCGTTCCTATAATAATAATAATAATAATAACAGTACCTGCTTCATTATCATATACATTATGTGCTATATATACATAAGGCTTTCAACACACACACACACACACACAGCACAGCACAGCACATACCATAAATCCAGAACAGGAAAGGTATTATAACAAACATTACGAAAACAAGTACGTACGGTCACGTACATAGATCAACGTTTAAACAAACAGATTAATACCTGAATAAATTTTTTTTAAAACAGGACAGCGTATTATCTATATAACGTTCTGTTTCAGATAAGAATAGTTTGAATATAAAATGAAAGGGTACGTTGTATTTTGTTATGAGAAAATGCATTTCTAAATTTCGTTACATTTGTAAATTACAAAATTGTTCTTCAACTACAGTCACAATCGTTCAGTTTCATTAACATCTGAAAATTGATGGATTTGGTACTCGATATATTCTACTCTCATAGTATTTTCGTTGATACATTTCAGAAACTGAGTACAGAATAAATCTACAATCACCCAGGCGGAATCATTAAGTTTTACAAAAGATCTTATTGATCAGACGTATGAGTAATTATATTAATCCTTATGTAGAAAATACGCACGCATTCGTAAAATACAGCACTCAGGTGTAGGGCAATTAATCCTTTTTTGTATTGAACGTATTTAAGTAGGCCTACTCGTGATATCAGTAAATTCTGTCTAAATGTATAGTACATAAACGTACCCGGTAATCGCTTCTTGAGTTACTCGATTGATGTTCATGTTAAACGATTGATGACTCATGTAATAATACAGATTAACCTCGTATAATAATAATGACAGGACAGCGTATTTAGAACACTTAAAATTGGAAATCTACAAACACATCAAAAATATCTGTCAAACAAAAACACCGTTCTTATCGAGAGACAACAGTAACTGACCTAAGCACATGTGCTTCATTAGGCAACAGACCAAAAAATCAAATAGACGACTATAAGCTCAATTTAAATAAAATCTGAATATTCAATAAAATTATGTTTTTTTACTTAGTAACATATGCAAATCTTTTACTTACCTCTTAAATGTTGTTGTTGTTATACACAATAGCCGATTGTACGATGAGTGTCTCATACAAATGAGAAATAGTGACATGTCGTCTTGTGTGTATATATATCATACGGCGGTAGCGTACACTTTTGAAAGTTGATGCACATTAAATTGTCTCTCTCTCTCTCTCTCTCTCTCTCTCTCTCTCTCTCTCTCACACACACACACACATTTCTGATTACTATAAAATAATTGCATGTATGTTCAGAGGTTTGATGTCTAAATCGATGCATTTTACTTTCACCTTCTAATTTGACACATGGCTTACTTTCATACAGAAATAGCTATCGCCCATATCCGTCTACGAGTGTTGCTAAACAAAATTAAAAATGCTGTAATACATAACGTCCTGTGAAATAGATATGGTATGTTTTTAGGACAGCCAAAAGCATGATTCATGCCAACGTGTGCGCTCGTTGTGTGTGCGTGTGCGTCTGTGTGTTCGTGTGTGCGTGTTTGATTACGTTGCGTATGCGTCTGTGTGTGTGTGTGTGCACGTCAGATGTGTGATTACGTGTGCGTATGTGTGTTCGTGTGTGCGCGCGTCGGATCATGACATATATTCGTAATGACCGAGGCACGTCCTTTATTGCATGAGAATATTCAGGTAGAGCAGAGCAGACATGTTTACGCAATATCAAGTGCACACACACACACACACACACACACACACACACACACACACACACAAGAATCAGATGTTTTGTATACGTTCTAGGTGAAAAACTACTGGGGATGTCTCTGACTTTAGTTGGAAATAAATAACATTACAGATATTGATATGGTACTATGAGGAGCCTATACGTGAATACTATACATCAGACTGCCTGTATCTGTCATTAGCAATCTAACGTTACGACGGCAGCATAACGATAATGAAAGTCATAAGTGTGTTTGTTTGCATTTTAATCTAACATGAAACGTGAATGGACTGCATTTTAACCTAACATGTGATAATTTGATATTTAACATGATTTTTATGCTGTTGTATTTGTATGGAGGTCATCTATAAATATCATGTCAGTGCGACACAACTTGTAACAAACCTAATTGGACCTATCACTCCCGTTGCGTCATGTACTGATGACTTAAACACTACTGGCTGATCCAAGTTTGTTTGGTTCTCGTCAACAACCTCTTCACGCAGACTTCGATGAGTTTCTTTTCGCACTCTTACAGTGCTGTCGTGTCTACCGAACTTGTCTACACTCATATTTATGAAGAAGAACTGGTGGTTGTAGAACGGTGCGTCTGCTTTTATATGATAATGCCGGCTTCACGTAATTCCTCCAATATCGACATGATTTCATTCCTATGTCCAGTATGCCCACTATTTTGAGAAGCCATTAACAGTCTCAATCTATTAACCAACTCGTTACGATCATCCCAATGCACGTAATCGATTGCAGTGTTCGGTTTCATCTCCATATACCTACTCCCTGTACGTTTTCGTGCACTCGATGCAAACAATTTAGATATTACTAGTCGGTACTTGACGCCACTGTTACTGTTTATTCGTGTATTGTGTTTATATTTTTGTTTGTGTCCGTTGGTTGCTAGTAGTATGGACTTATATTTCCTCATATCGTCCTTATTGTATTTTTTCGGTAGTTTCATAAACAAAAGTTCATACAGACCAGGCGTATTCCTTTGACATGATAGTTGTCGTTATCATCGATTTTTACATTTGAATCACCTATCATAAATTTACCGCCTTCGTATCGAACACCATACATACGATCTATAATGCGTTTACAGTCCGCCGATTCGCACAAACGCACATATTTGTTTGCTAATGAATCGTCATTGAAATGTGAAGTGTTAGGGTTCCATGCGTCCTCGTCACTGAAATGAGAAGCGTTATGACTCTGCACGTCACTTTCGTTTTCTGTTATTACGTGTTGACTCTGCATGTCACCTTCGTTTTCTTTTATTACGTGTTGTATAGGCTCTTCTTGTTTTATCTGCTGCTTCTTCTCCTCCTCCTCCTCCTCCTCCATTATATCACCACTTAACTTTCGTGAAATAGCTTCTAACGGTTCCAGAATCGGTCTGTAAATTTTTCTAAACTTCTCGTCGCTTTCTCTGATACCGTGTTGTAATGCATGATATTTTTTCCTTATGTTGTCACTTATCGTATCTATATCATACGCAAGTCGTTCCTCCTTATTCATCGCCATCGTGTGTTAGCAAGAGGACTGATGACATTACTACAGTGCAACCACTTTTATACTTCGCCGGAAACAATTATGAATCGATCAAAGCCGATTCTATATCTACCTTCATTTATTGACGAGTCTTTGTCTATGACTAGAAATCCATAACGATCCTGACTTTCATTATCGTTATGCTGCCGTCGTAACGTTAGATTGCTAATGACAGATACAGGCAGTCTGATGTATAGTATTCACGTATAGGCTCCTCATAGTACCATATCAATATCTGTAATGTTATTTATTTCCAACTAAAGTCAGAGACATCCCCAGTAGTTTTTCACCTAGAACGTATACAAAACATCTGATTCTTGTGTGTGTGTGTGTGTGTGTGTGTGTGTGTGTGCACTTGATATTGCGTAAACATGTCTGCTCTGCTCTACCTGAATATTCTCATGCAATAAAGGACGTGCCTCGGTCATTACGAATACTATGTCATGATCCGACGCGCGCACACACGAACACACATACGCACACGTAATCACACATCTGACGTGCACACACACACACACAGACGCATACGCAACGTAATCAAACACGCACACACGAACACACAGACGCACACGCACACACGAACACACAGACGCACACGCACACACAACGAGCGCACACGTTGGCATGAATCATGCTTTTGGCTGTCCTAAAAACATACCATATCTATTTCACAGGACGTTATGTATTACAGCATTTTTAATTTTGTTTAGCAACACTCGTAGACGGATATGGGCGATAGCTATTTCTGTATGAAAGTAAGTCATGTGTCAAATTAGAAGGTGAAAGTAAAATGCATCGATTTAGACATCAAACCTCTGAACATACATGCAATTATTTTATAGTAATCAGAAATGTGTGTGTGTGTGTGTGAGAGAGAGAGAGAGAGAGAGAGAGAGAGAGACAATTTAATGTGCATCAACTTTCAAAAGTGTACGCTACCGCCGTATGATATATATACACACAAGACGACATGTCACTATTTCTCATTTGTATGAGACACTCATCGTACAATCGGCTATTGTGTATAACAACAACAACATTTAAGAGGTAAGTAAAAGATTTGCATATGTTACTAAGTAAAAAAACATAATTTTATTGAATATTCAGATTTTATTTAAATTGAGCTTATAGTCGTCTATTTGATTTTTTGGTCTGTTGCCTAATGAAGCACATGTGCTTAGGTCAGTTACTGTTGTCTCTCGATAAGAACGGTGTTTTTGTTTGACAGATATTTTTGATGTGTTTGTAGATTTCCAATTTTAAGTGTTCTAAATACGCTGTCCTGTCATTATTATTATACGAGGTTAATCTGTATTATTACATGAGTCATCAATCGTTTAACATGAACATCAATCGAGTAACTCAAGAAGCGATTACCGGGTACGTTTATGTACTATACATTTAGACAGAATTTACTGATATCACGAGTAGGCCTACTTAAATACGTTCAATACAAAAAAGGATTAATTGCCCTACACCTGAGTGCTGTATTTTACGAATGCGTGCGTATTTTCTACATAAGGATTAATATAATTACTCATACGTCTGATCAATAAGATCTTTTGTAAAACTTAATGATTCCGCCTGGGTGATTGTAGATTTATTCTGTACTCAGTTTCTGAAATGTATCAACGAAAATACTATGAGAGTAGAATATATCGAGTACCAAATCCATCAATTTTCAGATGTTAATGAAACTGAACGATTGTGACTGTAGTTGAAGAACAATTTTGTAATTTACAAATGTAACGAAATTTAGAAATGCATTTTCTCATAACAAAATACAACGTACCCTTTCATTTTATATTCAAACTATTCTTATCTGAAACAGAACGTTATATAGATAATACGCTGTCCTGTTTAAAAAAAAATTTATTCAGGTATTAATCTGTTTGTATAAACGTTGATCTATGTACGTGACCGTACGTACTTGTTTTCGTAATGTTTGTTATAATACCTTTCCTGTTCTGGATTTATGGTATGTGCTGTGTGTGTGTGTGTGTGTGTGTGTGTGTGTGTGTGTGTGTGTGTGTGTGTGTGTGTGTGTGTGTGTGTTGAAAGCCTTATGTATATATAGCACATAATGTATATGATAATGAAGCAGGTACTGTTATTATTATTATTATAGGAACGCACGTAGCTATCCTCGCTGAGGTGGAATGTACCGAAGTAAACGAGCATTCTAGCTTCAGATATGGACGAATACGCACATTCTTTTATAAAACGTCTGAAGAGCTATTACAACATCAAACGTCGTGGGCATATTAAAATTTACGTTCCTATATACCCGCATGCTGCCGTCTGCGAGAAAGAGAGTAGACACCTGTCAGTACTTCATTGACAACAACACACATACATAGTTAATATTTGCCGAATATATATATATTTCTAAAATCATATACAGACCTCCTCCTAACAAGATCAGAAGATTTGTATGAATTTCAACCACCGTTTTCATGTGTGTATAATTTAATTTATTTCGCTATACACCACTGAACCTATGTGTGTGTACTGTTGTAGCAAACGTTAACACTAGAACGATTATATTTTTTTTTAATTTTTGTGAACTGTATTACTTGTGGGAACTGTTACATCAGAAGATTTGTATGAATTTCAACCACCGTTGTGTACAATTAATTTATTTTGTGAACTGTTACATCAGACGATTTGTATGAATTTCAACCACCGTTTTCATGTGTGTGTATAATTTTAATTTATTTCGCTATACACTACTGAACCTATGTGCGTGTGTAAACTGCAACCTTAAAACAGAAGTATTGTACCACATGAAGAAGAGCGTATTGAAGATTGCTAAGCCGTTAACGTATGGATTTGTCATCTGTAACAGCACACAGGTAAGTAGTTCATTGACAACAACACACATACATAGTTAATATTTGCCAAATATATATATTTCTAACAAGGATCAATCACACTGACTGCATTATAAAACTATTAATTAATTATTTGATACATGAAAAATGAAGACGACGTTTTGACAACGAGAGAGAGAGAGCTAAAATTATTCACTCATCACACCGACTACTCAATGTACACGGTAAGAGAGAGAGAGCTTGTACAGTTGAAACGCGTGAGAGTGAGAGAGAGAGAGAGAGAGAGAGAGAGAGATGCTACGCCGTTAACGTATGGATTTGTCATCTGTAACAGCACACAGGTAAGTAGTTCATTGACAACAACACACCTACATAGTTAATATTTGCCAAATATATATATATATATATACTTCTAACAAGGATCAATCACACTGGCTGCATTATAAAACTATTAATTAAGTATTTAATACATTGAAAAATGAAGACGACGTTTTGACAACGAGAGAGAGAGCTAAAATTATTTACTCATCACACTGACTACTCAATGTACGGGAGAGAGACAGGAGAAAGGGTATGAAACCTTGCATAGTTGAAACGTGTGAGAGTGAGAGAGAGAGAGAGAGAGAGAGAGAGGACGTTACTATTTGTTGACACAGTTGAAACAAGTGAGAGAGAGAGAGAGAGAGAGAGAGAGAGAGAGAGAGAGAGAGAGAGAGAGAGAGAGAGAGAGAGAGAGAGAGAGAGAGAGAGAGAGGGCGTTAATATTTGTCGAATAAATATAAACTTTCTAATTTCATATACATGCGCGCGGTACTGACCACAGAGAGAGAGAGAGAGTTTTACTTACATTCAAATGTGAGAGAGAGAGAGAGTAACAATTATGATCATATAGTTTGAATTTCCCACCACAGAAGAGAAAAAAATGTTGGCAGATCTGCTCTATACACACACACAATAATGTAAGATTGGTAACCCTGATCATATATTTTAATATATACACTATATAACACATATTTGAATTCCCCCCCACCGCAGAAAATGTTGACAACCCTGCTCATATAAAATATCTATACACTATAATAATAATACAGAGGTTGGTACACCTGATCATATAGATTTAATGTACATTATAACACACTGACAAATTTGAACTCATGCAAAGGTTGGTACACCTGATCATATATTTTAATATACACTATAATGCATCGAGTTGGAACCACCCCCACCCACTGATATGAAATAAAAAAAACCTCCCACCCAACACCACCCACTGATATGCAAATCAGCTTTCTTAAAAAAATAAAAAATTATATTCACGGATGCTGGTGGTCCATTGAACCTCATCCCACCCCCCTTGATATGCAAATCAATTTAATTAAAAAAATAAAAAACCAAATAAAAAAAATAAAAAAATTTATTCGCGGAAATTCACGGTGCTGTGGTCCATTGGGATTCTGCGGGTCCAGCGGTGGCGGCGTCATCTCTTAGATCATGTTTTTTAGTGTTTTTTTATTGTTTTTTAAGAAAGGCGGCATTCCTTTGTGGCTTTGAACCCCCATTATCCCTCTACATATGCGTACCTAAAACAGAAGTATGTATAATTTGAACAAATGTAGACCAACTTCATTGTCGTCGTCTCTATAAAAGATCTAATCTACACTTGTTCCTCTTTGAAAGACAGTAGACTTCTATTAGTGGGTATAAAAGTATTGTGGTAGTTAGTCCGATCTGAAGATGAGGTTATAAGGTGAGGGGCCCAATTATCGTCCCCTTTCCTAATATCGTCCCCCAGGGTAACTCGTAAGTAGGTGGTGCTATCTGTCGGCCGACTGTCAGAAACTGTCACTTGCGACGCCATACTAGGCTATTGTTGATTGTACGGTGATACGAGAAGGTGCACGCTACTTATAAATAAAATTGTGATTTTGAAAGTTCAAGATATATTTCATCCTGCGTTTGAAGCTGTATTCGGAGCGTAAAAGTAAGTATTTTTACCAATCTCTTCACAATTGTATTACATCTAGTGTCTATTTTCGTGTTGTGTAAGTGAAATTTAATTCTTGTTTACGTTTACCGATAATGGCGGCTATTTGTAAAATGTGCAGTGTTCCGAATATCGTCCCCTAACGTGGTTCCTATTATCGTCCCGGAGACGATATTAGGAATACTTATTGAGAACCCTTTTTTTGTATTCGAGCCACTTCTGTAAACGTTTGGACTGGTTTTAATGAATAGGGGAGAGTGCCCGACAGTGAGACACTTCTTCTATCATCAATAACAGTGAGAAATTAGTATTTTTATTGTGAAATATTTGAAAAAATTTTTACTTTTGCATTAAATGAATGAAATAATGTTATTAAAATTTTTTATCATGCTTTTATTATGATTATTAACGAATTATAAGAAAAAATCATCAATATTAAGATATCACTATTATTGTAATTGTTTTGTAAAAGAGCAAAAATTAATTAATTTTTTTTATATAGTCTAATTGATTTTGTCTCTGTATTTGAACAAATGTAACAAATGCACTAATATTTGTTAGGTACTGAGTTATAGGCAAATTCCCTCAGGGGGACGATATTTGGGCCCCTTACCTTACTCGTAACCGCTTAGCGGCAGCTATTTGAAGTAGCTACAATGTTTTCTTTATCCACTTTGTTACGGATTCCGCAATACGTCTCTTGAATTGGAGTTTAATTACAAATATACTCTAGTCTTTATAATAATTAATTACAATTTACTTGTGCTGTTATGTTTTCAATCTAACTAGCGTGGCGTCCATGTAACCACTGTTGCCGGCGGCAACAGTATAATACTGGAAATAAAAGAAAATAATATTAATTATATCAAAGAATAAATACTTTAGGTATTGAATAATTGGAAATCCGAACAATATTAGTAGGGAAGCTTGAAGAAAAGCGTAGCATTGCTTTCGAACTGCTGGACGCCGGATATCGCTAACGGACGCTACGCACTGCTGTACGACATGTATTCTCGTTTTCAAAAATCGTACTACCACAGGACTCAATCCAATGTACTTCTATCGCCGGACGAGTTCAGAGATAAAGCACAGCTGTTCGTCTTCGATTGTAGCAGACAGGACGAGTCGTTCAAGTCTTCACCGGTCGACGTGCGACTGGAATTCGTGTCCTCGGAAAATTTGCCCGCAGAAACCACAGCCTTCTGCATGATACTTCACGATTCGCTCAACCTATACACTCCGCTGTCCAACACTACTTGCGTCTACATCCGAGCTATAGCGGCGTGGCTGAGAAACGCATCTGGCATGGTGGGGCGGAGCACAGTACGAATATATTATATGGTGGGGCGGAGAGCGCTAGTGAGTGCGAATGTGTTTCATTGCCCGCCCGACATAACTTCAATAACAGCTGGTCTGATTTTTAAAATTCTTTCACCACCGTGTTCCTTGAAGTTTGAGGATGGTTTTAGGCACAAATTTTAACCGATAGTTTTAACAATTTTCAAAAACAGTCTTCAGACGGTCACGTCATGAAGTTTCTTTTTTAATTTTATGTAGTGAAATTTTCGGCATGCGACAAACTTTTGTTTTATGAGAGATAGCTATATGGTGTCAGCGAGTGAAAATTATAGAAAATTCCAAATTTTATTTTGGTTTTGTTTCAATAAAATCGGCTTATTTGTATTCGAGATATTGGCGGTTTTATAGGAAATTTAGTTGGTTGGCACATGCAGCGATAATGAAACATTATCAATAAAAATGATTAGTACAATTTTATGGTATGTGTAATTTTAAAGAAACATGTTAAAAATTTAACTGTAATGTGAAATTTAAAAAAATTGTTAATTTGATTTACCTCTGTTCATTGCAGTAAATCAATCGCAATCTTCAGCCTTTCCTCTTCATTTTATGTTTAATTCACTAATTTTTACTATACTGCTAAGCCACTTACTAAATTACAATTATTATAGTGCGCGTGCGCGTGCGCATGCGAGAGAGAGAGAGAGAGGGAGAGAGGCGAGCACGCCTTTGCTACACACCCGTACATATGCTAAAACAACACTATAATATCAATACATCAAAACAATAATTTCTACTGGAATTTCAAAATCGACTTTTTGGATGATCACAATGTTTTTATAAACACTGTAAAAATACGGAACTGTATTGGCTGCCGTAAAACACTCAAGATCCGTTTTTTAAATAAAATAAACCTCCGCTCCACAGTCCGTTAAGGACCAAGGCGTACCGCGCGGCTTTTGTGTTAGTGTGACGGTGTATGGCTAGTACTACGCGCCACCAGCCGCTAGTTGCGGTATTCACGGCCAGGAGGCGGCGCTGTTATCTCAGCGCCTACTCAGTTTGCCTCACGACGCTGAGTGCACGCCGCCCGTATGGAGCCTCCGCCGGGAATTGAACCCGGGACCACGAGCGCATCAATCGCCCGCGTTAGCCACTAGACCACCTGGAGGCTCAAGATCCGTTTTTTACCTACAGAAATTTAGAAAGTCTACCTACGTTTGAATATCACTTATTTTGTGCTAATAATATAAAACAATTCTTGCCTTTACAGTGCTTTCTTTCATTCAGTACTCAGCAGCTTACATCACTCAGTTAGGCTATAATAAGCACATTGTATAATAAGCGCGGTAAAATGTTCGGACGTCTTCGTTAAAATTCGTACCATAAACAGCTAAGCTCCCCACCATGCCAGATGCGTTTCTCAGCCACGCCGCTATAGCTCGGACGTAGACGCAAGTCTGTGCGCAGATGCACTTGATTTCGTCCCCCACTACTACTACCACCACCCTGGTAGTTGTCTCCTCCCCCCACCGCCGCCACCACCACTTTGTTTTGTCGTGTCCGTTGGATTCTGCTAGATATTTTATCGTGTTTACTGTTTAGTTCGTCTTTGTAGTCTTTTTCATCTAGGGGGATGTTGTTAAGTCTATGTATCATGGTTCTGAAGCCAGCTAGTTTGTGTTGTATTGGGTGATTGGAGGAGTTGTGTATTAGTGTGTCAGTTGTAGTCGGTTTTCTGTATATACTGAATTTGTGCCTGTGTTCAAGTTTTGTGATGGAGAGGTCTAAGAAGTTTATGCTATTGTTGTGTTCGTATTCCGCAGTAAAGGTTGTTTTTATGTACTTATTTTGTTTATGTGCGTTAGTAACTGTTCGCATTGTCTTTTGTTTCCCCTGTATAGTAGGAATGTCATCAACGTATCTGTGCCAATATAGTATTTTATGTGAGTGTCTGTCGTTGTTTGTGAGGATTTTTGTTTTTTCTAAGTGTTGGAGAAAGACTTCTGCTAGAATGCTGGATATGGGTAAGCCGATGGGTAGACCATCATTCTGTGTGTAAAATTTATTGTTATATGTAAAGTAGTTTTGTTTTGTGATAATGTTCAGAGTTTCTGTTATTTCGTTGATGAGTTCGTCTGGTGTGTTGTTCTGTTTGAGTTTGTTGTGTAGGATGGTGATTGTTTCAGAGATGGGGATGTTCGTGTACAGGTTTTTAATGTCAAAGGAAGCTAATGTGGCATTATGGGGGATGTATATGTCTTTTATTTTTGTTACTATACTCCTTACGTTTTCGGAAGGTACCTAAGAGATTAGGAGACCCTCGCCCACCAACGCGCACTCATACACACACGCGCGACCAGTCTGACCTGCCTCTAATGGCACTTCGATGAGTCACCTACTAGGAATTGAACGACAAAACTATGAAAATTTGTATTCTAGATTTTACATAAGTTGTGACACATTTTTTGGATTCTATATTCAATTTCCTTCAAAATGGGTCCAAACACGAAATAATTACGACATTTATGAGCTTTAAAAAGACGCCAAACACTATTATTCTATAACACTATATAGAATAGTGTTTGGCGTCTTTTTAAAGTTCACAAATGTAATTATTTCGTGTTTGGACCCATTTTGAAGGAAATTGAATATAGAATCCAAAAAATGTATCATAACTTATGTAAAATCTAGAATACAAATTTTCATAGTTTTGTCGTTCAATGCCTAGTAGGTGACTCATCGAAGCTCCATTAGAGGCAGGTCAAACTGGTCGCGCGTGTGTGTGTGAGTGCGCGTTGGTGGACGAGGGTTTCCTAATCTCTTAGGTGCCTTCCGAAAACGTAAGGAGTATAGGTCTGTGTTGTTTTTTACTGGAATGTTGTTGCCTAGTCGTGTGTGTTGTCTGATAATATTGTCTAGATGTTTTGCGAGTTTGTATGCTGGGGCATTACGGTAATTGATAATGGGGCGGATCGGAATTTCTTCTTTATGGATTTTGGGAAGCGCTTGGAGGGTAGGGGCTGATGGTCGGATTTGTCTCATGTAGGGCTTTTGTTTGTGTGTCATTATGTGTTTGGCTTTGTTGATTAGTTGTTTTACTGTGTTTTGGTATCTGTCAGTGGGGTCGTGTTTTAGTTCTGTGATGTTGTTCTGTTCCATGAAGTTTTGTACTTTGTTGTGTAAGTCGTCTGTGGAAATGATTACAGTCGTGTTGCCTTTGTCTGCTTTTACAAATGTGATGTTGCGTATGTGTGCCTTTTCTCTCAGTTATGATGGCTGTGTGTATTTCTGAGGTGTGGTTCTTGTTGTCTGGTGTCTTATGCGCTCCTATTATATTGTTTACGTTATGTCTTAGTGTGTCTTGATGTTCTGGTGCTGTGTTTTGTATATTTGTTTCAGTGTCAACTATGAGTTTTGTTAGTGTTTGGTTGTTTTGTTTGTAATGTAGGTTATGTTTTAGGCCTTTATCAAGGAGTGTTTGTTCGTTTTTAGTGATTGTGACGTCCGTGAGGTTTACTGTACGTGGGTAGAATTTGTGTGAAGGAATTATGGTAATAGTTCCGATGGACACCCTTGTCTGAAAAAGCCACGAAACCTAAAAAAAAAACGGTTTTTTTTGTGTTTCTACGTAAACTACAGGTCAAGCCTAGGTGCGGAAACGAAAAACTTGAACTTTTTATTTGCAAGTTGCGAAAAAATGCAAACTTACTTATAGCAATACAAAACTGAAACACAATAACGTATCTTACATAGTGTATTCTATTATTATATTAGATGCAGAATAACGTACAATTAATAAATATTTACTCTCGTAGTCTTCATGCTGTTTGTAAATGCAAGTACCACATGAAAACTCGGTTGTGCAGAACATCACATCAAATTTTCTGTTACTGAGGTAGTAAAAATACTGACTCAAGCACAGGTATGCCTTCATTTGCTAGTGCGCAGAGATTAGACGTTAGACAAATTATATATGTAACGTATGAATATACTGTAGAATGTAGATATATATACCACTTGGAGTCGTAGAGTTATTAATGACTTGAGAATAGTGTAATAAGGTCTGAGGGGCGAAGCCCCGAAGACGGGCGGTCTGGGCATTGTCTATTCACTCGCGCAAAACGCGCGTGATAAGACTCTGGAGGCCCACCGACGGGCCGAGCGGCACCGGAGGTGCCGTTGGACATTGCAGCATTGAGTTCTGTTTCAAAAAGAGTGTGTATAATTTCGTTTATACGTAGGTTTCATGTAAAATACGAAATAACGCATTTTTACGTTATTTAGGCCCCAAAATAACTTTGCGAATTTTTTTCAAAAATTTCTTTTTGCGGATTATTCGCTTCCGCACCTATTTTTGGTCTGTAGTTTACGTAAAACCTGCAAAAACATCGGTTCAATCGATGTCAATCGGAACTATTACCGTTTTTTTGTCCAGTCATTTGTGTGGTGTATTAATACAGTCTTGTAATTGTGTCTGTACATGTTGGCGATCTGTAGGTGTAGCGTCAGTGCTTTGCGGTTGAGAGCGTCTTTTTCCTTGTAGCCTATAGGCTAACTATTTTATGGACTCTTTTATGTATGTTCTTTGTGCAATGTTTTGTGTTATTTGAGCGGCCTGATTGTTGTGTTTGACTTTTGATTTGTGCGTATTTTGGTGTGATTGATTTGTTGAGGTATGTTTTGTTGAAAGTTATGTGCGTAACAACGATCTTTCTAACCTTCAATATTGTGAATTTGTAGGTTTGGACTATAGCTCGTCTTAAAGTGGCTACACACGTACCTGCAAGCTTGACAAGCATGCATGATCATTCTTTTTGTACAATCATGCTTGAACGTCTGTAGGTAATTTTGCGCAAGCATTTGAATTGTACAAGTGGCTTGAAGATTGAACGAATTTTAATTATGCACGCTTGAACAAGCTGCACTTACGCAAGCAAGACTGAACGTGTGTACCAAGGATGTGGAAGTTTGTACAAGCAAACGTCAGTCGTTGTGATTTTTGTTGGTGTTAACATTTGTACCATGTCTAGCGATTTGGAAAAAGCAACCGTGAATTACTTGAAGATTTTATTCGAGCATATAAAAGTCAACCGTGTCTTTGGCGTGTTAACTCGAAAGACTATCACGATAAGGCGCGGAAGGATGCAGCGTACAATATGTTATTAAAAAAATATAGATTAATTGATGCCAATGCAGAAAAGGATGCAGTTGTTAAGAAGATAAATGCCTTTAGGACTAATTATAGAAGAGAAAAGAAGAAAGTTGAAGAATCTCTTCGCTCTGGCAGGAGTACAGATGAAATATATGAGCCCTCACTTTGGTATTACCACTTAGGCCTATTTGACTTTTTGGGGGTTCAAGACACTCCAAGAAGCTCTTTGTCCAACTTAAATGAAAAAGAGGTGAGTTTTAATTTCTGTTTATCCTGGCTGTATACACATACATACACATTTTATATATTTATTTTCATTTATTCATGTACCTATGCAAAACATTTATTTATTCGCATAACACTTCAATACGTAGATTTTTATTTTTTTAATGTACAAAATGTTCTTGCCAAGGCACTTGTCCTTCATTGGCAAAGTAGTTCATAAATTCTTGTCTTACTTGTTTAGCATCAAATGGTATATTTCCAGCGATACGAGATCTTTGTAAGGATAACATATTGGAATTCTGTGATGTTAGACCAACACGGATTGTGCCATTTTGTATGTCCTCAGAGTCCAGAGAATCAGGTGGAGCGTAGGCGTGATTCACAGTTGCCATTAAATAATTATGTAAAGCACAAGTTGCTTTTACTATTTTATCAATGTGCTCTAATTCTAAATTGATAGCAGTATGGAAAATTCTGAAGCATGCTGCCAAAATCCCAAAGACATTCTCGATTATTCGCCGCGCTCTCGACAAACGGTAGGCCTAGTTGTACATTTTTTTTTTCTATACAGTTTAAATTACTCTGTCTGTACGGTTTTAGCAGATCAGTCCTCAAAGGAAAAGCATCGTCTGCAACGAAAGCGTACGGAAGTTTTCGTGAACTATTTGCAACTTCTTTTTCTTCCGGAATGTTTAATGAATTTCCCTGTAGTTTTCTAAAACATTCTGTATTATGAAGAACACCTCCATCTGATACTCTGCCATTCGTACCAAAATCAAACAAAATAAATCTATAATTTGCATCCGCAATGGCGAGTAGGACCATAAGTATTACTGTGTATGTTTGTAGATGAAAAAAATTAACCACTTCCAGCTGGAAGAACTATTTCAATATGTTTTCCATTTAGGCAGCCAAGACAATGAGGGAAATTCCACCTCTTTTCGAAATCCCTGGCTATAGTCATCCAGTCATTTTCAGTTTGTGGAATCTAAAATAATTTAAAATTACGATAAAAGTTTCAATTTATTATACACATTTTTTTAGGAATAAATTGTTATGACCCCAGTTTCCCAACACATAGTAAAACATTTTATTAAAACTGTAATTAAGTCAGATGGAAATAAAATTATTATAATGAAATATTATTTCCAGGAAGAAGAGGGAGAAAACTCAACTGAGGAGTCTGTAGAAGATTTGGAGGAATCTATTCAGGAATACGAGCCACCTCAACCAACGGCACATGATACGCCATGTACTTCATCTGAAGCAAGGTCCATTCAATCAACTCCAAAAAAACCACCTCCTGCTAGACCCTCTAAACGAAGTTACGATAAATGTGATTCTGTACTACAGACGATTGAACATCATTTTAAAAAACCTAAGGCGCAAGAAAATAGATATGTTTTTGGAAAAAATGTGGCTCTAAAGATAAAAGACATATCAAACAGTAGGCCTACTCAAAGATTGTTAGTTGAAAAGATAATTAATGACGCTTTATTTTATGGCTGAAATGGGCCAGTTAACTATGTCACATGCTATTCGTGATTCTGTAAACAGTGTATTTATTTGAAGATATTACATAACCTATATTATATAATTTGTTATAAGAAATAAATTGAAACTAAAAGTATTAACAGTGTTACTTTACACTGTGACTTTATTAAACTATTACTGTTTAAAAGAAAATAAGAAACAAGAGAATTTATAGGCCTGTCTCCCTTTGGGAATACTAATTTAATTTAAGTTTTCACTACGAGTAACAAACTAACATTGGTCAGACAAATCAGTTGCGAAACTCAGGCAAGGAAATTTAGAATAGCACAACAAATAATGTGAAAAAAAAATATTAGAAACTTATAATAATAACATAACAGTAAGCTACAAGGGTGAATGAGAATAAACATGATTTAAACCGATTGCTCTTATAAAAACACAACCTAAACAGTTTGCGGTAAAATTTAATTAGCTATCCCCTCTTATCTTATTTTATTTTCTTATCAGGTAGTACTCGATAAGAATGCGGAAGACCGAAGTGGTACGCGGGTCCCGAAAGGTTGGGAACCACTGCTAGATCAACTGTGCAACTGATAGGTCCTGGCAAAAGGACAAGTTGGGCAAATAATGGAAACTTCCAACCATATCATAAATCAGTCATGAATGTTTTGCAGTCTCCAAGAAATTCAAATAAACTTGTAGATTTCTCTTATTATTACATTGTTTTATTGATGGCCTTCTAATAAGTTTAGTAAATTCTTATCTTCATCAGATAGTGTATTTATCTTAGACTGCAGTTTGACCATTTACACCTAAATGTTTTATCTGTTAAGGAGTTTATTTTTATTTCTTTAATAAACGACAAATCAGTTGCAAAACTCAGACAATGAAATTTGGAATAGCACAACAAATAATGTGAAAAAAAAACATCAAAAACATAATAACAACATAACAGTAAGCTACAAGAGTGAATGAGAATAAACATGATTTAAACCGATTACCCTTATAAAAACATAACCTAAACAGTTTACAGTCAAATTTCGTTAGATATCTGCTCTTAGCGGCCTATCAACTGTTATCAGCCACTCTGTAGGTTATATAGGCCTATAACACAATATAATTTGTTTTCAAAATTTACCAAGTTGGTGACTTATATAATTTATTATAATCTGTATTATATATCTGCATAACACACGAGAATAAATGTAACATCAGTATGAATTTTGTTCATTTATTAAAAACAGCTTCGTCTCTTTGCGCAGAATGAAGTATTCAGGACCAAAAAGTGACTTCATATTAGTTCGTACTCGAAATACTCCTGATACTAGTTGTTCCTAAAATACTAGTGTTCCTCGTTATACGGCTAGTTCTATTATTTGTAATACTCGTTTACTTGTTGTTCCTTGTGTATCGGTGATACCCCTAGTATTTGAAATACTCGATTACTTGCTGTTCCTTGTGTACCAGTGATACGCCTAGTATTTTGCCTTGGCGTATTCGTTTACTTGTTACTTGTGTATAGTTGCGTAGGGGCGTGCCTCGACTCGGAACAGCGAGGCCGCGAATAACAGGTATTTCAACATTCAGTCACTGTTACATCCGTTCCACAAAAATATCGTTCCAAATACCTGTTACAGGTATATCGGCCCACCTACTATAATAAAATAGTAGTCTACAGTTACGAATGTTTTTGTGATCATGATGGTATTGGCAGAATTTTTGAAAGGGTACAAAATTGTTTACCATTGTTTTAAATGTGTTATCCATCAATTATACAAAAATGTTTTACAGTAATGAATGCGTTCATGAGCAGATGCGTAATAATGTACTCTTCAAGTAACGATGAATCTGACGACGCCGTCTTTTACGATTGCAGATACTGGTGACATGTAAATTCAAAAATAGAATAATGAGTGTGGTAGAACAAAGCATTTGTGCAAACATTGATGTTGTAAGATCAGTGCAACGTGTTTACGTGCTGCGATTAGAATGGCTTAATTAGAATCTATGACATACCGAACTAGTAAGAATAAAAACTTTCAAAACGTGAAATTCGTTGTTACTAGTTAGCGAAATTGGTTAGGTTAACATTTTTACCGTGTCGCCTTTTGTTTTCCGCTAAACTTAAGTTTACTCAAGGTTGTAGTGTAGCAGGCAGAATGAGAGGGATTTTATATTTATTTTTGCCATGTATGTTTGTTAGTGTTAAATTGAGTGGAACAGAAAGAGAATGCCATTCTGGACATGAGAAAGCACATTTGTATTTGTCAACAAAAACGCCATATAGTTATGTTGCAAATAAAGTTGACAAACCAGTAACTTTTCCAGGTATTTATATTTTAGCATCTAATGGACTAGATTTTACTAGTAAGTGTGTGTATATGGAATTTATTTCAGTCCTAATTTGAAAATGGGTGGACAAAAAAAGTAAGCAACAAGTGGAAACTTTATAATATGTAGAGATTTTGCCAGAATCCATTCTTAACATAGCAAAAGTCAGTTTGATAAAGATAGGCCTATATACAAGAAATATATGTTATTGGTTATATTAAATAATAAACTGGTAAGTAGATTACATTAAGGCTCGTTTCATCAGGAGAGGAAGTTGGGTGATAGTCCAATAAATTTAAAAAAAACAGTTTGTCTAGATTGTTAGTTATGCAAACTAGTTAAAACGTTTTTCCTCGAATTGTAATTATTATAGATACTGTTTTATGAAAAAAGCGTTGATATATATAATTTTACCGATATAGATGTAGCTGACGTATTTCAGATTGTAAGATATAGGAAGGTAAACTTGATTTGTATTGTTAGAACTTTAATTTTATCTTATTCTTCTTGTTCTGGATTGATGGTGATGGTTTTCTTTAAGTGATGTCTGGATTGCTATATGTATAAGATTTGTTGGAATGCTGGGAAAATGTGCTCTTGTGTATTTTAGTAGGTCTAATTTTTATCATTTTAACTTTGATTATTGTCAAAAAAGCACCAACCATTAAGATTTGCCTCTTAATTTTAATGTTAAGTTCTGCCTGTCATTACTGGTATCTAACAGTTAGTTAAATATTTGATCACCATTATATGAACGTTTTAAATGTGTATAAGTAGGCATTGTGAGGGCATCACTGTATCTGAGAATGTATATTGTTATTAGTAAAAAGTTGCCAATATTTCTAATATTTAGAAATGTTTCATGTTTTATGTGCTTCAGAGGCACATGCATATTGAAATGAACAAACATTTATAGTTATAATAATTGATTCTTCCTTCAGATAATGATAAATTAACAAAATCATTTTTCTATGGAATTAAATAGCATAATCATCTGACTATCTTGTTTTGTTTTGTTATAAGAGATAGTTCTATAGCGTGTAAAGAGGTTTTAGAAGATATGTAGTTCTTAATTGAAATTTGTAAAACCTTTTGTTGTCTACTTGGGTCTTCCATGCTTTTCCATGTTTCCAGCTATTTATTTCTTTGCTTGTCTGCACAGTTACAATCTATGTGTGCATTCCAACCCATTGCTGACATGTTGGTCTTAAATTGAATTGTAGGTACAAGAGAAACTGTGTCATCTGGTTCATGTCAATCACATCATTTGTTGTAGTTCACTAGGAATGAATTTGGATAGATCAGTATATTTCAGGTACTTCAGGATAGATCAGCTAATCAGTGTAGATATACTTGCTTCAAACTACTTATGATTCTACTCACATAAGCAGTGGCATATCTAGAATTTGACCTTGGGGGGGGGTCCAAGGTCGGGTAGGCTTCATACAAAACAGTGGCGTGGCATGGGTAGCCTATATAACACCTGTTGCCAGTTGTGATAGGCCTAAAACTTAACCTTCGAATTTTTTCTTGTACCAAGTATTCTTTTTAGAGCATTTTATATCATTTCCTTGGAGAAGAAGATGGTCCTGGTTCAACGGGATCTGACTCTCATTATACTTATACAGAATAAAGCAGAACCAAAATAATCAAATTGAAAATTATAAAGACAAACAGAGAAACATGAAACACAAACAAAACACAAATAGATACGTAGTATCTGCTGCACGTCAGTTCTGAAAATGAACATAGCTGCTAACTGAGCATTTTGCCGGTTTATACAGCAGCAACACATTGGATAGTTGAGTGTGTGTGTCCCCTCCACAGTTTGTGCAGTGACAACTAGTACGAGGTCAATGACCGTTTGCAGTGAAACATTCCCAATGTCTGAGCGGGCAACACAAGATAGTGCAAGTGCCCAGCAGTTCAAAGGGAATGGTATGCTTTTCTTCAAGTTTCCTTCCTACTAATATTGTTTGGATTTAAAAGTATTCAATAACTAAAGTATTTATTCTATGATATAATTAATATTATTTTTTCTTATTTCCAGTACTGTTGCCACCAGCAACAGTGGTTACATGGACGCCATGCTACTGATGCAAAGAAAAAACAAGTTAAGAGTGATCAACATTACTATCTTTTAAGTGGCTGAAATCACTCCCATTAAAGTAAAAATTAAAAATAAAACATTTAAAATGTGCATTAGGCTCTATTAAAACATTGTTTACTTATTGCTGAATTTATTTTCCTATATTTCAAACGTGTATATGCTAATGCTGTGTAATAAATCTGTTTGTAGGGCCTGTATTTAAAAAAGAGTTGCCACTATATTAGTGTACAGCTGAAAAAATAATAAAATAAGTAATAAATAAAAAATTAAGACATAACAAAATTTGTGTCAACTTTTTCGACCCTCTGGGAGGGGGGGGTCCAGTCCTGTTCATCTCCCTCCATAAATATGCTCTGCGTATAAGGATTGCATAGATCAAGATCTTAGACCAATGGACTAAATTATTTAGTCATAAAACCAACACCTAGAATTTTTATTATTACTTCTATAAAAATAATCATTTTTCAGTAATCCACCACAATTACAATAATTCTATTAAAATTGACAGCAAAATATTCCTGTTGGGAAATACTGGTTTTACTCACTTTTCAGTATTGATACATAAAAGTGTCATTTACATAAGAGTTAAGACAGTCACTGTACTAAACTTAATTAAATTACTAATACTACAAGTGACTTGATAATAGTCTACACTAATTATGCACTCTAATTGCTCTACAAACAATTCACAACTGACTGAAATGTAGGTGGCTGCTGTTATTTAGGATGTTGCCAATGAAACAATGATGTGACAGTGCAGGATGCACTAAATTGTTAAATTGTTTACAAAGTTTCTTGTGTTTTATGCATTTGTGCGTGATAATTGTAGTAGTACACAGCAGGCTATACGTACCAACGATGTATAATATATGGATCATGGGCTGACTGGAGAAGTGATGGCAGAAAACAGTCCGAAGCATGTACAGCTCCCCCCATCACTGGTAGGAAAAAGCATTTGGCTCTAAGTCACCATGCGTACTAAATGACTCATTCAGTCAGTAATGCACTTGCTTTGACGCTTTACAATTACTGTATTTGTGACAGTTGTACTGAAAAGTTTTGTTATTATATCAGTTAATTTTTACTTTTGACTTACAGTGGAGTCGCGATTAACCGAGTCTCGATTTACCGAGCTTTCGTGTTATCCGAGCCTAAACAAAGAATTAATGAAATCTCTATTACTGTAACTGTATTTCTTACATCGGCACCAGACGCTACGCGACATATTTTAATTTTTTAATTGACACCAGACTGTACACAGTGACCTTGACTGCGTGACTCACACTTCCTACCGTCCCCTGCTCAAGCTCCCTGACCTGAGTTAGTTTGCTGTCAATCGTCGCGCTGTTAAAATATAATCGACTGTGAAGTATGAGTACCTGTGATTTATATCAAGGTTTCTCGTGATTTAAGTTTCGTTTGGCAATGAGCGGAAAAAGAAAACGTGTGGTTTTATCACTACAAGATAAGCTCAATGCTATCGAACGATTAGATCGTGGTGAAACCATTAAACAAGTGGCAAGTGATTTAGGCGTTGGTGAAGTGACTGTCGGAGACTGGAGAAGAAAAAATGTGCAAATTGAAGAGTGGGTGTCTCAGTGTGCACAAATGACTGGGACCAAAGAAATAAAAATTGTCTCAAAGAAGAGGAAAACAATGAAAAATAGTGAATATGAACAGACATCGAAGGCGTTGTTTTTGTGGTTCAACAGATGAGAGAGAAGAGAAGTCCCTTGTCTGGTCCAATGTTACAATCCAAGGCATTGCAATTCTTCAATCGCTTCAAAGATGGAGAAGAGGAATTTACAGCAAGCATCGGTTGGCTTGATCGATGTAAAAAGCGGTATGGCGTGAGGCAGTTAAATATTACAGGTGAAATATTGTCAGCTGACGGCGGTGAAGTAGATTCCTTTGTTGACAAGCTAGACAACATCATTAAAAAAAAAACATCTTGGCCCACAGCAAATTTATAACTGTGATAAAACGGGCTTGAATTGTAAAATGCTGCCCACCAAGACTCTGCAGCGCAGCAAGAACAGTCAGCTCCTGGCTACAAACGAAGCAAAGAAAGAGTGACAGTTTTGGCATGTGCAAATAAATCTGGTGACCACAAGCTTAAACTCTTGCTAATAGGCAAATCAAAAAAACCATAGTCATATTTCATAGTCAAGCACGGGAAGTAATTTTTAATGTTTTACAATTTATGAGAAGAGAAGCGCCTGAAGGAATAAAAATTCCAATTAAAAGTGTTTTCGAATGGGTTACTGTGGCAACTGGAATATCTACCCGCACGTTATCGCGTATCGCAAAGGAGGGAGAAAAATTAAGAGCCCAAAAAAGACCAAACCCCAAGTTAGTCCCAAGACAAGTGTGGACGACTTTGACACCCACGTTATACGTTGGACTGTTAATCAGTTCCATATCACTCATAAGAGGCATCCAACGGTAAGTGCATTGCTACCCATCATTAGAGAAAACATTAACTTCAAGGGCCAAATTAGTTCCCTCAGAGTTCTTCTAAGAAAAATTGGATACAGGTAGGTCTGAGCGTCAAAATACGCTAACTGAATAAACTTTTTAAAAAATGTAATTATTCATGCTAGCTTTCGCATATTCTTGAATGAGTATGAGCGTTCCAAAATGTTGACAATCTTCCTGTTTGGTTGGCCTACACTAACCAAAAAAGCGCATGGATGGATTCCTCAATTTTCAAGTAATGGTTTCATGAACAGTTTGTTCCGAGTATAAAAAGATTTTGTGATGAAAATAATCAGCCCCGTAAGGCACTCTTAATTTTGGACAACGCTCCCACTCTTCCCGACGAGTGTGAATTGGCCAGTGGAGATGACTCTGGGCCCTCTTTTTACCTCCCAATGTAACGTCCCCTATTCAGCCCCTAGATCAAGGGGTTATGGAAGACTTGAAAAGAAACTACCAAAAGAGACTACTACTGAGGCATTTGTTTGATGATTTAGAAGATGGTAAAACAGTTGTTGAAAGTATGAAACAAATTAACCTAAAAGATGTGATTTATTGGCTGGAGAAATCATGGACGATGTGAAAGAATGTACTGTCCTGAAAAGCTGGAAAAACGTTTCGGCAAAAAGTGATAACACAAACGATGAAGATGATATAGAACTAGTGGAACTTTTAAATCAGCTACCAGTTACTGAGGCAGTGACGAATCAAGACGTTAACAACTGGGTGAATGACGATGAACAATGTGAACTATCCGAAGAGGCCATTGTAAATTTGATTACTCAAAATAAAGACAGAGACGATGAAGAAGACGACACTCCTACTGTGGACAATAAGATAAGCCACGCTGACGGCTTAAGTGCAATTGAGAGGGCTTTGTTGTACGCCGAGCAACATGAAGACACGTCACCAGCTGACATTCTGGTCCTGCGGCGTTTGGGCAATATGGCGGCAAAGAAGAGATGCAGTGCTATCAAGCAAAAAACTGTTAGACTTTTTTAAGAAATTATGAGTTTTAATTGTTTAAGATATTAATGTGACGACAGCTGTACTGTTACTGTTTTTGCCGCTTAGTGTAATTAATAAAGGATTACATGAGTTATACTATCGGCTCAGTTTCTTATTTTTCCTTTTTTCCAATTATTAAATGTTTTTGTGGCAAAGTAGCGGCTAAGTATCACTTACAATGTGAAGCAATTACGTGTATTACAGCAAATAGGTGCAATAGAAGAAAAGAGCTTATGCTAATGCAATTTTTCTTTGAACCTTCCGTTTTTTCCGAGTTTTTGATTATCCGAGGAGGTCTCGGTCCACATTACCTCGGTTAATCGCGACTCCACTGTATTTCTTAACCAATAAAATCTAAAAATCTAGTTATTAAATTTCTATGACCATGGTGACATCCTGCTCGGCAGTGGCGGCTCGTGTAGGGAGGGCAAAAGGGTGCAGCCCTCCCACTAAATTTACAAATTAAACTTGTCAATAATATAACTATAATGTGTAGTATCCTTATGTGGAAGATATTTTTGGGGCGACTAATAGCGATCACCCGATGTTTTCGGCATGGTCCCGCAGCCAGACGCTTTTGCTGTCGCCCTCCCTGCATAGGTGGGTCTTGCGGGGAGCGGAGCAAGAGGACGTGTACACATGTCTATGCTTTTAAATCAGCAGCAGCCATTATAGGAGGGGCTCTGCCCACTCTCTAATTTAGCGGCTCTTTTCATAGAGAAGTTCTTTTCACTCATTAAAGCGAACCAGTTCTTCGAATCAGTTCACGAGCGGATCGCCCATCTCTATAGAGAACCAGAGCGTTGTTCAAAACTTCTCTGTTGCTGTTTAAGGGCATATATTTTCTCTTGTGTTTTATATAGTTTTGATTGTGTTCTTGTTGTATTTTTTGTGTAAACATAATGTTCTAATAATTTATTCTTTATTAGGCAGTGTATTCTGTGTAAGGTAGAGTTTTTGTCGAACCTTGTGTACATAAACGTGTAACTTATTCTGTGTAGACCTGAGCCTGTGTGTTCTGTGCGTATTTGTTAGAAACAAATAGGGTAGTGAACAAATATATTTTATTTAGCAATGCATGCATTTAATAACATAATTTATTAAGTATTTAAGTTTAGGAACGTGAACTGCTTAGGGTTATAAATAATTTCACTTTCAAACACTGTTTAAATATTGGTAGTTTGCAAGGTACGCTTTTGATATTAACAATACTTTTAGTAGAAAAGCAAAAGGTTCAATTTTACAATTATTTCATGATAATAGCAATAATTTAGTTTCTACTGGTGACTTTTGTTACATATGGGTCCAAAAAAATTTGCCCCCCCCCCCCCCCCCAGTCAAAAACATTACCAGCCGCCACTGCTGCTCGGCATACACTATATTTTGACTTAAGTTTTCTCAGGATACTTGGAACTGTTGTTTTCTTGTATTAGATCCAGGGCAGAACATAATAACAATCCCAATGTTTAACACTTTCAGTGGGCCTTGAGAAAACTTGTGTTAAGAAACAGTGTATAGGTATCTAACAAAGTTATTGTTTATATTTCGATTTAATTAACCAAACTTCAGACATGAGTTTTGCAGAAGTAGAGGAAGATTTAAGTGAAACTGATAATACAAAATATACTTAAAGATGTTAGCTCATACTATAAGGATAATATCCTGTATTACCTGTGTGGCTTTATTATAAAAAAAATTATTTCAGAGTTTAAGTGTGAAGAGTTCATTAATTCACTGATAAATGACAGTAATTAGAGCGTTTACACTCGTGTTACTGACTTTGTATCAAGCAGGAAATTAATTTGATTGTTGTCATCAGACGTTAAATATCATAACATTTTTGTATAATTTGTTGATTAGATCAGATAGTAAACTTAATACAAACAAAATAATTACATCAACTTGTAAAACTTTGTCGGCACAATGTTTAAAAAACATATTTCAAACAATAATTTTTCAGAAGACAGCCATGAAAGGAAACTTGTCAAATTAGTAGGAACATTATTTTATAAAATCTTGTATTACGATATTGCAAAGGAAAAACCTCTGCACTATCTAAACTTGGTATCTTCCAAAAGTTAAATAAATTTGTCTTATTAAATAATGCTTAATATAAGCACGTTTACTGTATATAATTAATGTGTAGCTTATTAAATAAAATAAAAAATTTTAATATAAATTAACATGTATATTGTTACGACATCACAGAACAATCTACATGTTTATCGAATGTTCCAGAGGGATACGGAATGTAATGCGTGTGGCGTACATGCTTCTCAACGCATTTGCTAGACTGTGCCAGAATTTGCGTGGTCGCTCGCACTGTGTCAAGGCCGCAATTAATTACGTTGTACACACTGGCGCTAACACGTAGTTTGGAATCTTTTGGTCTGTGAGCGTTGTATAAATACTAGGCGGCAGCGGCTCAGTTATAGTTGTGATAAATTACAGTGCGGTTCGAGAGTTATTATCGGGCAATATTACTGTGTGCGTTCAAGTGTTTATTAGTGAAGTGTTGTGTTTTATAATCGGGCAGTATATTGTAATACAATTGTGTTTTAATGTTAGTTGACAATTTATGGCATGTGAACAATTTTTATTTGATTTGTTGTAAGAGAACTTGTTAAACATAATTATGAACTGTTTAACTATGAAAATTAAAGCTGGTAATTAGTGACTTAATTGGTGTCTTGTATTTTGTTTTCCACTGTACCTACGACGATCAAGTAGACCGTTGTAACAATATTTTAATATTATGACTTTTTGTGAGAGAAGATTAAATTCAGCTAAGTGATATCAATAAACATTTTAAAATATACGGCTCACATCTTTTATTGTTTATTTCCCTTATTTTTAACATGGATTCTTCTGAAACGGCATTACTGGCTTTACCATTAAATGTTCGTAAGTATTAATGAACACAACAGAATTTAGCGATAAACTAAAATAACGTGTCAAAATACTGAAATTTACAGTGAAACAAATGTGTTTATTGTGGAAAAGAGCTTGCTAAATACTTCCCACTTTGGTGTCATTAATTAATGTCAAAATGTGAAGCTGTACCATTTAATGTAAGTATGCTCCATAAAAGCAGTAACAGCTATAGGCTAACAATGCAGAAAAAGTTAGAGACTTTGTACAGGTACAGTGTATGGCATATGCTGCGTTCTTGCTTTCCAGTGGTGGGAAGAGCACCGAGCAGAAGTTGGACCAAATTCAGTGAACACAGCACGTAATTCATATTGTTACGACGGTCTACTCGATCGTCGTAGGTACAGTGGAAACAAAATAAGTACAAGACACCAATTAAGTCACTAATCACACCTTTAATTGTTGCAGTAAAACAGTTCGTAATTAACAACACAGTCTCTACAACAAATCAAATGAAAATTGTTCAGATGCAATAAAATGTCCACTAATATTAAAACTCAATTGTATTACAATTATACCATCCGATTATAAAACGCAACACTTCACTAATAACTACTTGAACGTACACAGTAATAACTCGAACCGCTCTGGAAATATATCGCACTAATACTCTCGAACCGCACTATCCAATATCTCGCATTGAACTGAAAACTAAGGCCGCTACCCCATGTATTTATAGTCACGCTCACACCCCAGAAGCTTCCAAACAGCGTCTTATCTCTCGTGAACTACGTAATTACTACGGCCTTAACACAGCCCGGGCGCCCGAGCAAAGCCCGGCACAGTCGAGACAATTCTCGCAAAATGCGTATAGTAGCACGTACGCCACATGCGTTACATCGAGATCCTTCTGGCACATTCGATAAACGCGTAGATTGTTCTATGCTGTCGTAGCACTGCCCTCTCCTTAAGCCTGTTCGTCCGGAACTGGCAAAGCGTCTCCGAAGTAATACTCAACCAGGCGATCTAGGTGGACATCCTTGCGAAGGATAATTTTTCCGTTCTTCGAATTCAGTCTCGTGTGATTCGAACATCACGTTCCCAGGAATGCGAGTCTTTCGCGCAACCACTAGTTTCACTGGAGTCACTCCCGTTGCGTCATGTACTGATGACCTAAATACCACTGGCTGATCCAAGTGTGTTTGGTTCTCGTCAACAACCTCTTGCGTAACCTCATCTTCAGCCACTTTACCCTCGGGCGCTTCTATCAGCTCAGGAACAAGCAAGAGTTTTGTCTCGACACCCATAGTTGGCTTTCCAATCACCTCTGTTGTCGTTATACTTATCTGTACTTCCTCTGCTAGTTCTTCCTCCATTTCCAATTTCAACAGGGAGGGTTCCTCTTGACCAGACTTGTTGACTTTTTCTTTGACTAATGCCACTCGCTTAAGCGAATGGTTGGTAGATCCTGTCATTTTAGCCGTGCAAAGCTTTATCTTCTCTTGGCCAACCTTCAGGACATTCTCTCTTAAGTCCACAACGAATCCGTAGGTATTCATAATATCCGTGCCAAGAATCACTTCATCGACAATGTCTGCAACGAGCATTTGGTGATTAAACTCGAGAAGACCGAGGCGTACACGTACGTCTATCTTTCCTAACACATTGACGGGGTTTTCAGTCACAGTATGTATTGTACAAGAGCTGATTTGAGGCCATCGGTTGCTGATTAAGTCAGGGTGCACAATAGACACCGTAGCGCCCGTGTCAACTGTAAATGATGTTTGTTTACCTTCCGCAAATCCAGTAACAATCATGTTTCCACTAGTCTTATGTAGCGTGGAAACTGTGTGCTGTTCTGGGGCTTTACTTCTCCAATTGGTGCGATCACTCCCTTCTCTCGGTATTTTCTTCTCCCAACAGTCTACCTGTAGATGACCACGTTTCCCACAGTTGTAACATTTCGGTCTTCTGTCTTTATCCTTTGGTTCGAAAGATCGTTGTGGCGCTGCTGACTTCTTAAACTGTTGTTTTTGAATCGTCTCTTTATGCCGTCCGTTATGACGATACTGTGGTATTGGATCCGTTTGGCTACAACGTGATGGCATACTTTGATTAATGTAGGTCGCCGACTTGGCAGCTTCAAAACGGAGAGCATGAACAAGAGCGTCTGATTTATTATCATGCCATGCCATTCTTAACACTTGTTGTAACTGACTATCTCTGATACCGTCAATAAACATAATGAGAGAAATCCACTTCCGGAAGTCCTCCGATTTTTCGGGATAAGCCAATCTCGTCAGTCGGTCGACATTCGCTTCAAACTTTTGAAGGCTCTCCCCTGAACGCTGTCGCCTCGCTTTAAGTTGTTCATGGTACAATTCGCACAAATGCTGGTCACCGTACCATAATTCCAGAGCTTTAGTTAATTCGGCATAGACGTTCTGATTGCCAGATGGCACTTTGTGTATTAGCTCTGCAGCAGGTCCTTTTAACGCAAGAATGAGTGAAAGGCCTTTCTCTTCTTCCGTCCAGTTATTTAAGCGAGCGGCAGCTTCAAATTGGCGATGATAAGTTGCCCAGTGGGTGCTTCCATTAAACGATGGGGCCTTTGCAAAAACTGACCTTACTTCAGTTAATAGCGTTCTTTGATTTCTCTGATATTTTGAATCTTCTAAGCTTGACATACTTGTTTTCATAGTTGACACAGATTTTTCTATTTCAGATATTCTGTCAACTTGTTTGTTCAGCTACCTTGTAACAGGACACATTTTGCAGTGGTATCCTCTTGTACGAACGTCTTAACTTCATCTGCTGGATGACTAAATTCTTCTTTTTTTCGTTCCTATGGTATTTCATTTTCACGATTACGTTTTTCGTCTTGTCATTTTTTTGCTTCTTCTCTTTCCTGTCTTCGTTCTTCTTTTTATTGTTTCTGACTATGCTGTAGCATTGTTCGGAATGCTTCTATCATCTGACTGGTATCCATCTTTTCAATTAATTACGAACTATACTCGTCTTGTACAAAGTATCCACTGTTTCCACTGTTAACCGTTCTATCCCACTTCTGTCACCACTGTTACGACGGTCTACTTGATCGTCGTAGGTACAGTGGAAACAAAATAAGTACAAGACACCAATTAAGTCACTAATCACACCTTTAATTGTTACAGTAAAACAGTTCGTAATTAACAACACAGTCTCTACAACAAATCAAATGAAAATTGTTCACATGCAATAAATGTCCACTAATATTAAAACTCAATTGTATTACAATTATACCGTCCGATTATAAAACGCAACACTTCACTAATAACTACTTGAACATACACAGTAATAACTCGAACCGCTCTGGAAATATATCGCACTAATACTCTCGAACCGCACTATCCAATATCTCGCATTGAACTGAAAACTAAGGCCGCTACCCCATGTATTTATAGTCACGCTCACACCCCAGAAGCTTCCAAACTGCGTCTTATCTCTCGTGAACTACGTAATTACTACGACCTTGACACAGGCTGGGCGCCCGAGCAAAGCCCGGCACAGTCGAGAAGATTCTCGCAAAATGCGTATAGTGGCACGTACGCCACACGCGTTACATCGAGATCCTTCTGGCACATTCGATAAACGCGTAGATTGTTCTGTGCTGTCATAGCAATATATTATACATCACTGGTACATATATACACATCCTTCCATGCGTTACCATTAAGTATGTTGCTAACCTCATATTCCATAGTTTCTTGTAGTGATTTCATAATTATCACAAGAATAATTAATTTCATCTAAACTGTAAAATTATGTTCTGTGAATCATCAGAGACTTTTTGCTGCCGCTAAAACTACCACCACCACCATCACCGCTCCCATCACCACCACCACTGCTCCCATCAGCACCACCACAATTACCATCATCATCATTGTTGTCATCACTAGATAAAATTAATTATTACTGTGACAGTTGTGATGTGTGTGTGAGAGAGAGAGAATGCATACACAACATGTAACACACATGCTTATCCTTGTTAGAATTAGGTTGAGAGTGTAGAAATTATTTCAGTTAGGTGCTACTTTAATAATTCAGAACAATAGATACAATTTTCTGGTTTGGATCTGAATAAATTGGCTGATTCAGTTATGGAGTGATTCATCAAGTGTCACTGGATAATGATTGAATGTACTATCCACTGCAGAATATTGGTTTTCTTGAAATAAAGATAAACCAAAACAAAATTCAATTATATTTGCAATTTGTGTATAGGGATATATAGGTTTTACATAGGTATGTACATAGGTACTTATTTACATAGGTGTATGTGAAAAGCAGAATTTTTAAATTTGTTGATTTACAATTTTGGACATGTGAATTTGTCCGTGGTTTACTATTTTGTTATGTATTACATATAAATCATGTTATTAGGATGTTCTCCAAAGCGAATGTGGCTTATTGTCCGCCATGGTACTCGAACACCTGGTCAGAAGACTATAAACAAAATGAATACAGTTTTGAAAGTTGTCAGGGATGATATACTATCTAATCATGAAAGTACTAGAGGTGAGACATTAACATAATGTGTTGTTTGCATGTGTAGTGTTTAGTACATATTTATGCAGTTAACAATATTGTATCAATATAATTTCAGGGTATGATACAATAATGATTTAGTGTAGGTTGTGAATGTGTGTGTGTACATACATGTTTGATTCAAAAGACATGTTCTTTCACCATGTGATGAAATTGGAAACTAAAAAATTTCAGGCTGACGATTACTTTTCATGTCATGTATTACAGGTCTGTAGAATATCCAATTTACAGCGATGTGTATATAACACTATGTTATCAGTTTTTTTTTTTTTTTTAATAGAAGAACCCTGTTACATGTACTCTGTTAATCCCATTGTACATTTACTGTTTTCAATAAAATTTGAATTATAGAGAAAAACATTTGGTCAATTTTGCAAGTAACAGATTTGTGAGTGGTTTTCTGAAATTCGTATAAATGTTATGGTATCTGAAAGTCAGAATGATAAATTTACTATCAACAAAAATTTAACTAATTTTACTTCCATGTTCCATAAGGAAATGGAAGTATGGTGATGGCAAAAAAAATCGTGGTCGAGATTATTGCAGATTCTGATTGTACTACACTCAAAACATGAAAAAAGGTCATTTTTCAAAAAGTGTCCGTGTGTGTCTGTCTGTAGATTTTTTTTCTATGGTAAACGATAACAGCCGCAAATTCAAACAGAATCAAATAATTTTTTGCATACAGCCCTGAATTGTAGAGTTCTCAAGACCTATTGTTTTTGGTGAAGATCGGTTAAGGGAAAGGGGTAGTTTACCTGCAACATTTTATGTTTTAACTAGGGTATTTTCTATGGCAAACGATAACAGCCGCAAATTCAAACAGAATCAAATAATGTTTTGCATACCTTCCTGAGCTATAAAGAGCTCAATGTCTGTTGATTTTGGTGAAGATCGGTTAAAGGAAAGGGGTAGTTTACCTGCAACATTTTATGTTTTAACAACGGTATTTTTTTCTATGACGAACGATAACTGCCGCACATTCAAACAGAATCAAATATTTTTTTGCATATGTTCCTGAATTGTAAAAGACTGAAGGCCTGTTGATTTCGGTGAAGATCGGTTAAGGGAAAGGGGTAGTTTACCTGCCACATTTTATGTTTTAACAAGAGTAATTGTTTCTATAACAAACGATAACTGCCGCACATTTAAACAGAATCAAATAATTTTGTGCATACCTTCCTCAATTGTAGATAACTCAAGGTCTGTTGATTTTGTTGAAGATCGGTTAAGGGAAAGGGGTAGTTTACCTGCAACATTTTATGTTGTAACAAGAGAACGTTTTTTATGAAGAATGATAACTGCCGTAAATTCAAACAGAATCAAATAATTGTGTACATATGTGCCTGAGTTGTAGAGGACTCAAGGCCTATTGATTTTGGTGAAGATCGTTTAAGGGAAACGGGTAGTTTACCTGCCACTTTTAATGTTTTAACAAGAGTAATTGTTTCTATGACAAACGATAACTGCCGCACATTCAAACAGAATCAAATAATGTTTTGCACACCTTCCTGAATTATAGAGTACTCAACGACTGTTGATTTTGGTGAAGATCGGTTAAGAGAAAAGGGTAGTTTACCTGCAATGTTTTATGTTCTAAAAGGGTAATTTTATTTTTATGACGAATGATAACTGCCGCATATTCAAAGAGAATCAAATAATGTTTTGCGTACTTCCCTACATTGTAGAGAACTCAAGGCCTGTTGATTTTGGTGAAGATCGGTTAGGGGGAAAGGGTAGTTTACCTGAAACATTTTTTGTTGTAACAAGAGTAAAGTACTTAATTTTGATAAATAAAGTATCCTGATAAGATCTTAATAATCCACTGTAGAAACATAGATGAAATATCTATAAATGAAGAGGCTAGTTGAACGGGGTGGGGTAATTTTCTATAAATGAATATTATAGTTGTAGGGGGAGGGGATAATTTTTTATATATGTACTACGTTATCGGCAACAAAGTAGTTTGTTGTTAAAATTTCTTCCCGTCCTGTTTGGCCGTAGACCAAAGTTTTCTGCAAAACCAGACATTTCAGCAGTGCCATCGACTTCCATCATCAGTGAAAATCGAATGCGATAACGTGAGGTGGTATACGTTAGTGACCACAGTACTGTAGTTAAGGCTGAAGCAGTAAGTAGAAAGAAGTAGTTTCTATGGAAATATTTCATTTTGAAAATGATTTTAAATATAAATCTTAGAACATGGAAGTCATACCGATATTTTCTACTAGTAATTTTGAAACCACTATGTTGTCTTTGGTATTGACGAGCGAGTTTGGCAATCAAGTCATCTTCAGGTCATTTACCAATGACCAAGGTTGGTAAATGACCTGAAGATGGCTTGATTGCTGAAAGCGCTCATCAATACCAAAGACAACATAGTGGTTTGTACAAAATTACTAGTAGAAATATTTGAGACCACTAACACTCCAATACAACAATAAAAAAAATAACTAAGATGTTTGGCTTAATTTTCATTATGAATTTTGCCATAATGAAAAGAAAGAAGTAACAAAAAATGAAAGTTTGAGATTTGTCACATTCCTACATAAGAAAAATTTGCTATGTTATGGTCATAAACTCGTGTAAAGTCCAAGCGTGTGAACAATCAGAATTGTTAATTAACTTGTCAAGAGGATTTCAAGAATAATTAGGAATTATGTGATGTACATTTTTTTCAGAAACTATTTTCTAACCCCGTGAAATTTATTTTTAATGCAATAAAGATGTTTTTTTGATAATTAATATGATAAATGTGTTTAAACAAATACAATGTAAACATAATTTATTTCTATCACATATGAAAAAACATTAATTACGGATAATGAAGCATAACATTTTACGTGAAAGAGAACAGTGAAAACAAATTTTGAATAATCTAACCATTTTTAACTTGTAACTTGGTAGTATACGGCTTCATTCACTTGTTGATTTGTTTAACAGTAAAAATACTTTGCAATTAAGAACAACTGAAAAGAGAAATCACTGATATCAAGTTTTGGGTTTAATTTTTAGCTTCTAGCAATGTTGGCTAATTTAACTGCTCTTATTTGAAGTTTCAACCGGAATTGAGTACTTTTTGTGATAGAAATGTTTGCAAAAAATCTTTACATAATGTTATCAGTTAGTATGTTGTGAAAAGAATTAGATATTAGCCTATAGATAGATAAGGAAACATACATAAACGTAACTGCTAGAAGTAAATTATTTGACTTAGGCACTGAGGTATAAAAATAAAATAAAAAAAACCTGCAATATTGGGAAGTTTTATGTTTATTGTTTGATTGTCTGCTTTACAATTATTTCTAAAAAAAAGTAGTGTTAATTAGGATTTTTATTTTTTTCTGATAATTTAAAAATTATGTATTACTGATGTATTTAGTTGAAAATAGTGAGCAAGTTCTGCAGCTCACGGAGCTCTTGCTAGTTATAAGGAGATGTACTAACAACTTGATACTAATTTATTTATAAATAAACAATTATTCCTGAGCTGACCATTAATTTTTGTACTCTGATTAACCCACATATTTTTGTTACTTTATACAAGAAATCACACACTTTGGTTCAGTTTCTCTAATACTATTTTAATACTTTTAAAATTTTTTAACAAAAACTACCTATTCTGAAAAAAGTTCAAGTGAGAAGATGGATGTGTGAATTAGTGAGTGCCAAACTATGATCTATCAGTTACACTAAAATTTGGAAAAACCAGGACTCAAAATTGGTGGTGTTTGATAATAATCATACGTATTACAAAGTACTTGAAAAGTGTGAAGGAAATTATAATAGGGTATTTTTTACAATTTAACTCCTGAAAACTTAAAATTTAAAGATAAAATATTATATTAGTAGTAATTTTAAAACCAGGCTTACTGTTGTTTTTTTGTGTCAGTATTATTGACTAATAAAAAAGTCTTTGTTATAACAAAATCAGGAAAGCCAGGATATTGGAAAAATATGAAATGTTGTGCTATTAATAATACAGTCAATAAAAAGGAGTTGATGGTATCCAGAATTTTTGGAAAACAAATTAGGGAATGGGATGAAAAGAAAAAAGAAAGTTTTTTGCTGTTGATTGACAACTATTCAGCTCATCTTAAGTTACTCGTTTAACAATATAAAACTAGTTTTTTGTTACAAATTTTATACATATATTACCCCACTTGGTCAAGTGGATCAAAGAGCCACCCCTAGATCAAGGTGTTATTAGAAAGTTAAAATCTTTTTCTCCAACCAGTTGATCCAAGTTTAATTGAAGTAATATATATGTATATTTGTATACAGTCATGTATATTTGTATTTGTACTTACCACGTGTGTGTGTGTGTGTGTGTGTGTGTGTGTGTGTGTGTGTGTGTGTGTGTGTGTAAATTGACAAATACATAAACAAATAAAATGGTGTTTAAATAAGTTACTACAAAACTTTAGTCAGAACTTTGTTCTTTTATAACTTTAAGTAAAAACATGTCCTGTGGAGATATTGTATATGGCACAAAAAACTGAACATTTAAACTAGATGGTTATTCCTTTATTTTAACATTGAAAATGTTTATAAGGATGTGTCGCACATTTGCGGCCGATCGCTGGTGCGTTATCGAAAATGGGAACCGGTGAGTTTCCATAGAAACTAATTCTTTTTTGTCAATAATGTAGTACACATATAAAACTTTGCTTATGAATGCGACTACATTTAACTTATAATCTGTACATTAGTAAATGAAGAATGAATTCATTGATTGGTGAAGCATTTATTGATTCATTGATTTTAGATTTGTTGAAGCATTTTCTCTGTGCATTGCATTTGTGCAATGCCTGTAAATTTTTTACAGTATAATCTATACAGTCTTTGTTTTGATTGAAGTTAATATTGTTATATTAGGTGAACTGTGTAGTGATTCGCTGATGAAACTCAAGAAGTGGGGTTCCCAGTTGGATTATTCAGAACATAAAATATTAGCACATGAAGGTGAAAATGAAATGTTGGAATTAGCTGAGCGATATCAAAACAGATTTCCAGAGGTTTTACCTGAGGTATACTCGAACAGCAGTTACAAGGTAATGTTGTTTATATATACAGTATAAATAAAGTTAATAACATATGAAAAAATAAGCGAGAAAATTGACAGTCTACTTTAAGAAATAAGAAATCAAAATGATAAAGTATATTCAAAACTTTAAACTGTGATACTTAAGAAAGCATTAAAGCAGTTATTAAAGCAAATGCAGTTTAATTTATTAACGTAATTTAATTAATTTACTTTAATATAATTTAATTCTTATAATAAATACAAGGTATTGGGTGGCATGATTACCACAGATAACCGAGTTTTGCAGATAATCCACAATATATACAAAAAAAGGCAGAAAGTAATAAAAATACTTTTATAAACATTAGCTGTTTATTTAAAGTAAAGCAAGACAGTAAAACCCCGTTAGGATGCTCATCAAGGGACCTTGTGAAAACCGTTTATTAAGCGGGATATTACCAAGTAGCAATATATGCATACTGAATCTATGTAACTAATAACCACATTTTCTGTGCAGTTTAAATACTAATTCACATGAACTGACATTTCATCAGAAGAAATTGTACTGATAAATTGTTTTATTTGTATAATTGGTATCATCTACATTGAGTATTTCAGAAGTTACTACGTATATACGTACAAAAGTTATGTAGGGCTACAAAAAAATCCAAGTGAACGTCTCCCATGTTTTTGTGCACAGCAGGGATTAGATTCAGGAATGAATTACTCATATATGAATTAACATATGAATTAAAAAATGTCAGAAAAATACATGTCAGTGAAATCACTGCTGACCTGTTGGCAAACATCTCAGATGGCATTGAACGTCAATATCCGATTTTTCACATCCGTTAATTAAGCTAGTAGAGTAAAGTGACTTTCAATTACACCGCATAAACATTACAAACATACTGAGAAAATTAAATGTTCCCACAGTCGCAGTAAAATACGTATGCCTGGATGACTCATGGTAGCTAGTCTCCGAACAAGAACCATTCCTGTACCTGTCAGTAAGTGGTGACAAACTCCATCCCTTGGACATACCGTTACATGACTTAAATAATTTAGATACAATATTGTTAGTGGTAGTTAATAAAATAGTGTATTAAGATAGTTAAAAGTGTGGTCGAACAGAAGTTTCATTATTCAGCTGAAATTTATTCCTGCTTATTAAAAAAAATCCTAGGGTTCTTGCAGAAAATCTGTAACATGGATAAACTGCTCACAGATAATCGGGAGTTTACTGTAAATGCCAACACAATGTAATGTTAGTCCTTGCAGTTTATTAATATTCATACAAAATGCAAGGTGAATAGGGGACGGTCATCTTCTGAAAGAGATAGGAGTTAAAATTCTTCGGCCTACCCTTTCACCAATAATCATCTTAAAATCTAAGTAATTGTCATACATATTGTGCACAGTAAATCTTGTTCCATTTAGAAGTCCCAGGGAAACATGTAGGTTCCTTAATTGCATTACAAAGCACCAGTTTTATTGTGAGTTTATGTGTAGGCAAATCCGTTAATTTTAAACTATCTGAGTTTAAACTATTTTATGATCAATAGTTCTTCATTATTAGCTTGCTGAATCATCATGTCACTATCAGGGCTTGGATTTATGGAAATTTCAACCATCTTAGTTGCTAAGAATGTTTATTAACTGGCAACTTAAAAGTTGTAGTTTAAAATATGTAATTTAAAATATTTCATTAATACCTGAGAGACTCAGTTGGTAAGCAACATTCTCTTCGTAAAGTTTTAGGTTATCAGAGAATTTTTAAAGGAATGCTACAATTGAATGGTGTTGGATGGTTGCTGAAATATACAAACATAAGAAAACATCTGTCATAACTCAGTTATGTTATATCTCTTATAGAATTCAGTGATAAAAAAAGTTTTGTACTTTCCCAGTTATTTGTTCATGGTTTATCAAACGTAATTGTTCTTTGATTTTTGCATGGAAGGCACGAACAGTGACATCTGGTCTGTTATTATCAGTTTCATAAGAATGTGTGGAGTTATTTATTTCTGTCCATGAAGGATTGTATGTGGAGATAAAAAAAAACTCTGGCTATCCAGAGTTTCTTACCATAGCCCATTGTGTCCTGATAATTGTGAATTATGTTGTGAGGGCTACCGATAAATGAAGAAGGTAAAACAATAACACACCTAGTCCTTAAATTCTGTTGTAATTTATGACCCTTAGAGCCATGGTAATGATACACGATCAGTCATTGAGTTAATTTCCTAGCATTAATTATTAGATTAAAAACTGTTTTGGGTAGAAATCCTTTCTACCCCTGCTGGCATTGAAATACTCTATCTTGACTCCCCACTTGATTAAATCAGTATGTATGACATTGTATCACAATGCATACTGTCAAAATCTGTAGTCTTTTATCCACTGTGTTTGTCATAAACGGCAATGTGTCTATGAGATGGCAGAGCACCACCTGTAGATTCAGAAACAGCTGCAACCTTAGAACATGTTGTAACACCATGGATATGCTTGAGGATCATGATAGAAATGTATCATAAAATTAAGAGGTTTGCGATTTTATTTCAAAGCTAACTCCTGTTCTGCACATATTTTTTCCATCATCATTGTCTATGACTCCACATAAGGTTTACATTTACGAGGGCGATTTGAAAAAGTTAGCGGCCTACCATATAAACGAATGTGTGGCGTTTCTGTTTTTTGCTGCATCGTGGTGCCACGTTCGCCCCACGAACAGCTGTGAAGCGTTAAGTCGGGTCAAGTCATTGTTGCGGAGAAACAGCTGTATAAATAAGGTTATCTCACAGCAAATCTGAAAATGGAAAAAACTGAACATCGTAGAGTGATCAAATTTTTTGTTAAGAAAGATTTAACACCAACAGAAATTTTTAATGAGATGAAGAATGTGTTGGGTGATGCTGGACCTTCATTTACTACAGTGAAAAAATAGGCTACTGAATTTAAACATGCTCATGCAACTTTGGAAGATGACCTGCGTACTGAGCATCCGAAAAGTGCCACTACGCCAGAAATTATCGATAAAGTACACAATATTGTTTTGGAAGATTGCTGTTTGAAGGTGTCTGAAATTGTTAAGCCTATGGGCATCTCAGATAAAAGGGTACATCACATTTTACTGAGGAATTAGGTATGAAAAAGCTGTCTGTAAGATGGGTGCCATGTTTGTTGTCAAGTGACCAAAAACGCATGCAAATGCAAGCTTCTCAGGAATGTTTGGACTGTTTTAAGAAAAATCCGAATGATTTTATTCATAGATTTGTAACCACTGATGAAACTTGGGTCCATTACTTTACTCTAAACCAAAACAACAGTCGAAACCATGGATGCGTAGTGATTTGCCACCTCCAAACACGGTAAAATCAATTTTGTCGACTGGAAAGTGTATGGATCCATTTTTCTGGGATGCTAAGGGGATATTGTTATAGTAAAATTGAAAGTTAAGGGCATATGCACAGAAACCAATTTATGGATGGACGAGTCCACTTTGAAATTGTGAATGGCGGGAGGGTAGCGGAGAATCAGCTGGTATGCAAGTGTAGGTGTTGCCAACTTGCGTGTGATGTTTTAGTTACCAATACATTGTTAGTTACTGTGTTACGCGCTAACTCAGTCTTGTGTTTGTTATTATTATCTCAATTTATTATTAATTGTATCGTTGTTTTACAGTCACTCATTTTTATTAGTTATTTAATTTTTTTAGTTAATTTCTATTGGTAGTTTCTATTCTTTAATTACATATTATCGTAATTATTTGTGTTATCACCCAGTAATGAAATTTGTTAAAATGGATACTTCTCCTTCAACTAGTAAAGACACGAAAGTGATTCATAGTCAAGCACGGGAAGTAATTTTTAATGTTTTACAATTTATGAGAAGAGAAGCGCCTGAAGGAATAAAAATTCCAATTAAAAGTGTTTTCGAATGGGTTACTGTGGCAACTGGAATATCTACCCGCACGTTATCGCGTATCGCAAAGGAGGGAGAAAAATTAAGAGCTCAAAAAAGACCAAACCCCAAGTTAGTCCCAAGACAAGTGTGGACGACTTTGACACCCACGTTATACGTTGGACTGTTAATCAGTTCCATATCACTCATAAGAGGCATCCAACGGTAAGTGCATTGCTACCCATCATTAGAGAAAACATTAACTTCAAGGGCCAAATTAGTTCCCTCAGAGTTCTTCTAAGAAAAATTGGATACAGGTAGGTCTGAGCGTCAAAATACGCTAACTGAATAAACTTTTAAAAAAATGTAATTATTCATGCTAGCTTTCGCATATTCTTGAATGAGTATGGAGGTTTTTTATTATGGTCTTGTGTTTCTTTAAAATAAATATAAATAATTATAAAAAATAACAGAAATAATAGTAGAATAATAGTTGTATTATAATGAAAAATATATGTGCCGGTGTGTGTGTGTGTGCACGAGCTCGATTCTGAATAAAAATAAAATCAAATATAATACTGAAATGAAAGAAATTTCATAGATATTGAACATTGGACGTCGCATGTTATAACTTCAACTTTTGCTTTATTTACAGTAAAACGTTGTTTGCCAGCTGGTAAAACAAATTTTTTCAATTCTCATTCATCTGTTTCTTTTACCAGTTGTAACACTTTTAGTGTTAAAAGATTTTAAAAGATATCCTTTTCCTAAAATTCTGTATTGAAATTACTTGCATTTTACTTCTTCTAGAAACAGTTTCTTGTTATCCAGGATTAAAGAAATTCTTGAATATAAAACTCTTTGTTTAGGCAAAGGTTTAGACAAACTTGCGACATTTACAAAGAAACCTTAACAGTCGCGAGTTTTTGTTACTATTAGAAATAATGTTCATAGGTTGGCAGCACCGTCTCTGATAACAGCAATTCTCTTCTCACATCTCACAGCGACTCACACCACATCGCCTTTCCCCTCTGACCGTAAGCGTTTCGCTCATTTCCATGGCGTTAACTTTCAGTTTTGCTATACTAGATTGCCTTGAAAAGGTTCAAACGATAAATGAAGAGTATTGCACTAACCTTTTGGGCCAAATAAATGTAAAAAGTCGAGAAAAAATTGCAGGTTTGTAACGGTACAAATACTACCACCCAGAGACATATTGGGAATATCAACATTTTATTTGTAAATTGTAGTGGGGAAAAGCAGTATACGAGTTAGCATCAAGGTCGTCGATCTTGCAGCTGAACGCAGTTATTTTTAGCAACACGAACTTTGAACTGTGTGCATTTTGAGTCATGCTACATGATGTCACGAGCCTATCCCATGATGATGTAACTCTGGAATGTGTGGCGGGGTCAGCAACGCCTTAAAATCTGGCTACGTAACAAAAATCAAATAAAAGAACGAGACCACGTGATCGCCCCTCCAGCTAAGACTTTTGACCAGTTTCAATCTTCCCAGTTGAATGTATACTCTTGTGCCGTACGGTCACAAAAAAAGTCCGCTGACAAAATTACGGGCGCGCCCAAATAAACAGAACAAAATGTAAAAGTGTGAAAGAAATCAGTTATTTAAATAGTACAAAATTAATTAACAGTTTCGATGTAAAAGTATCTCATATCAGTAAAGTGCAGGAAACCAAGAAAATATAAGAAATAGTAGAAAGTGCGCAGTAAGATGGACTCACTGGTTGTAAACAGATAAGTAACAGAATGAGGCATAATATAATTTTTCAACAAGACATAAATAAATCCAAAGGCAATTCTAATTTTTGATGGAAAGAAATGTTTTCACTATAAAATGAGCTCAAAGGGGGAATAAAAAATATGTACCGCATGAAAGTGTGTGTGTTTGTGTGAATGTACAGAATCTATATTTAAGAAGTGCTGGGTTGCGATTTATATATTATATATAATTTAAATTGATGATTTTATTGTGAATTCTATTTTGTTAAAAAGTAAAATGGTGGTGGTAGTAATTACTGTTAACTTGATTTTCATGAATTGCGCTGCATGGCCGAATAGATAATGTTATTTTCATTTTTTCGAAGAAGGGTTTAATGTACAAGTGTTATGAGTAAGAATAAAGGGTAATGGTATCTGTAAACCAAAAAGCGATTCATTTCCTGAAAACACCCCAGTTTGCTTCCTGCTTGGGAAAAACGCCACAGAAACTGTTGTGATGTTGAAAACAGCTTACAAGGATAGTGCTATGGAAAAAACTCAAGTGTACCAATGGTTTTCTCGTTTCAAAGAAGGTGAAATGTCAATTGATGACAAACCTCAGTCTGGACGTCCGTCAAATTTCAGAATTGACGAAAATATTGAAAAAGTTCATGCAATTGTGCTTGAAGACGACTGACCATTGAAGAGATTAGCAAGTTATCTGGAATAACTTGGAGCTCTGTTCAGTGAATTTTGTCAGAAGATTTGGGGATGAGAAGGGTCACTGCAAAATTTGTGCCTCAGTCCTGACTGAACAGCAAAAAGAGAATCGAGTTGAAACATGCCGTGCATTGAAAAACCAGCTCCGAAGCGACCCAGATTTTTTCCAAGGTCATTACTGGTGACGAGTCATGGTGCTATGGTTACGACCCCGAAACTAAACAACAGTCAAGCCAGTGGAAAACTTCATTGTCGCCTCGCCCAAAAAAAGCTCGTCAAGTGAAATCAAACATCAAGACGATGTTCATTTGTTTTTTCCATGTGAGAGGAGTAGTGCATTCTGAATTCGTCCCACCAGGTCAGACTGTTAATCAGGCTTTCCATTTGGAGGTTTTAAAAAGTTTGCGTAACAATGTGCGACAAAAAAGGCCCGATTTGAGGCAGACGAGGGACTGGTTTTTCCACCATGACAATGCACCTGCTCACGCAGCCATTTCAGTGCGCCAGTTTTTAGCAAAAAACAACATGACTCCCTTGCCCCACGCCCCTTACTCACCTGACCTCGCTCCGTGCGATTTCTTCTTGTTTCCGCGAATGAAGAGGGACATGAAAGGACAACGTTTTGATGACGTGGAAGCGGTAAAGAAAAAAACAAGGCAGGAGCTGTCGGCCATCACAACAGACGAGTTTGAAAAATGTTTCCAGGAATGGGATCGCAGATTGGACAAATGTATTAAGTGTAATGGAGAGTACTTTGAAGGTGATAAGGTTGTTTTGTAAAAAAAATTAAATACATAGCTTTAAAAAAAAAATTCTGTTATTTTTGGGTACCCCCTCATAGATGTGCTGGAGAGAGAATACGAAGAGAGTTAATTTGTGGAAGTGGGGCAGAGGGTAAATTTTCCCCTGGTAAATTGTGAAATAAGGTTTTCACAGGTGTTTTTGGAGGGCAAGTGGATCTCAATCAGAGACGGAAGGTTTCAAAATGGTCCCTTAAGTTTTTGTGGTGGTCCTGGAAAAGCCAGGAGGTGTTTTTATGATGTTGTAGTGCCCTCTGCATGGATAGAGAGAGAGAATGTGAAATGGGAGTGGGAAGGTGATTTTGTGAGAGAGAGGTAGTGTTGTATGAGGTTAGTAGAAGTTATGAAGAATTGTTAGAAAGAATAAAGGTTGGGAGAGGTAATAAAATAAAAAACTTACCTTATGACGAAAACAGTACAGCGGTGATGAATGATGATAACGTTGATAATTATATTGAGTACTTACCTGTGCATAGAATTGGGATATTAATAGCAGCTGACTCTGATAATAAGGAGATGATAAAATGCTTAATTGCGACAAATAATAATACTGACAGTGACAGGACCAGAATTACAGATGTAGACGGGTTATATGGTAGAACAATAATGTGGGGTAACCCAGTAAATTATTATGTGGGTATAACGGAACAATTTAAAATATTAAAGGGTTATTATAATAATAATAACAAAATAAATGCAATTAAAAATGAATTGTGTTGTAATAATATAAGATTAATCTATGACGATGGTGGTTACAGATATAGTGAATGAACATTTAATTATTTTAGGTTATGGTAATTACTTGGCTAACTTATGTAATGTGGTGCGGTAAACAATAAAATGATATGACAAAAATTGTAGATAAATTTGTAGTGAAGTTAAATGTATTTTGTTAAGGTTATGTACATTGTATTTTGTGTGATCGATTTATAGTTTTGATAGAATTAAATGAATTTAAATCGTTTTGAATAAAGTAATTTACAGTATTTACAGTACAGTAAAAGAAATGTATTTACTATAAAATGAGCTCAAATGGGGAAAATAAAATATGTACCGCATGAAAGTGTGTGTGTTTGTGTGAATATACAGAATCTATATTTAAGAAGTGCTGGGTTGCGATTTATATATATAATTTAAATTGATGATTTTATTGTGAGTTCTATTTTGTTGAAGAGTAAAATGTTGGTGGTAGTAATTACTGTTAACTTGATTTTCATGAATTGCGCCGCATGGCTGAATAGATAATGTTATTTTCATTTTTTCGAAGAAGGGTTTAATGTATAAGTGTTATGAGTAAGAATAAAGGGTAATGGTATCTGTAAACCAAAAAGCAATTCATTTCCTGAAAACACCCCAGTTCTGTCTTCCAAGCACGCCTAATAAGGACCTTGACCTTTAGGTAGGGTTGCCAGATTTCAGAGATGAGAAATAAGAACACATGTATCGACAATGAATTTCTTGATTTTATTTACAGCACATTTTATGGATAATATACTATACTCAACACAATTAACACGAGTACTTTTCACTTGAGCGTGCAGTTCTCAACACTTTTTCATTAGAAAGTACATTCTTATAGAAATCACTGCAACTTTCATCATAATTGAAGTAAGTATACAACTCATTTTTTATTAGATCAACTGAACATCTGTTTCGCTCATCCCTCCATTTAATGTTCATAATGGAGAAAACTCTCTGTGTGAATGCATTTGATAGAAATATACTCAAAACAAATTTAACTAAAACATTGCACAGATTTGATGCACCAATCAGTTCAATAATGTACAACCATCTCTGTGGTATTGTCATAGTAGTTAATTTTGCTTTCAACTGTTCATTTCCTTCCCCACAAAACAAATCAGAAATCCTAGTGATCTCTGAATACATACTATCTATACTAAAGTGATCAACAATGCAAAGTGACTCTGGTAAATTTAAAATATTTTGAAACTCGGGTTTTTTTTCAAGTGATATGCAGTCCATTAAGGACAAAATGTTGCCATCACCAAAATCAAACCACTTATTTAAATATTTCAGACACACTTCATATACATATCTACATTCTCTCAATTCTCTTTGCTTTTCACCTGGGAAAAGGTCCTCCAATTTATCTAACAACTGTTGCACCTTACAATCAGAAAACAGATCACATTTATCCTATGCTCTAACTCTATTTTTATTTTCTCCATCACACAATATACTTCACAAATTGTCAGTTCATTTTTTTCTAAGTTGAGTACACCCGTGGAAAAAATTTCAGTTAAATGCAGAGAAAACTGGAGATATAATTCCACTAATATAATTTGTTTTTCTGAATCAGAGACACCCATCAAGTTTTTTTTAATGAAGTTGGGGCAATCATCTATACTAGCAAAGTACGATATAATTGCAGGAAGATTTTTCAACAATCTTTCTATGGCAGGCTTTAGGCTTAACCACCTTGTAGGCACATGTCTTAACAAACTACTGTATTCCATATCAACAAATTGAAAGAAATCTTTCAATTGAGATACTCTTTTAGCTGAATTTGAGAAATAATTGAAAGTCTTAATTACTAACATTTCAATATCTATGGACATTACTAACATTTCAATATCTATGGACATAGCATCATACCAGATTTACAGCAATTATGGACTATATGTGCACAGCAGTTTGATTTTATTATACCAGGATTTTCCTTAGTAACATCGGTTACACCACCGTGTGAAATGGAAAATCCCTCTCCAGCTTTTGCAACGCATAAAGTACACTTTGCTTTATATGCATTTCCTGGAACTGGCCGCAATTCTGGAAAATCTTTTTCCCAAACCGGGCGATACACTCGCAGTCTTCTCTTCTGGTTTGTGCTGGTTTCAATACCTAGTTTTCTTTTCGTGGGATTAGTCTCACTCCCATCCATTTTGAACACACTACTATTACAAAAAGAATCCCTTTCAAAACGTAAAATACACCCTGAACCGTCAGGCTGAACGATGGTTTGCGATAAAGTGAAAGAGTTGAGTAATGAGTTGGCCACGCATGCGCTCCAAGCCTCCAACGAAATGAGCGAAGCCACGTGCCTCGCTCAGCAGCATGCAATGCAGTTCTGACGTCACATCCATCTCACTTAACTGCCATCACATGCTCCGATGCTCGCCCTAGCGTGAACAACAGAAACTGCATCAACGTAAAATTTGCCGCTAGATTCAAAAATACAAGTCATTATGCTTCATGTTCAAAATCGGAACATTTGGCGTACGGTTAAAGATTCGCACCGTACGTGGAACAAAACAGGAAAATTCCGTAATGTTCCGGCTAAAACCGTACGTCTGGCAACCCTACCTTTAGGTAAGTACGCAATGTTGGTAAGCCGGGAGGGGCAAGAAAATGGCGTCCGACAACTGGACAGGAGAAACATGTAAGTAAAATAAAATAAAAAATAATAATATTACAGGTTTAGCAAAGAAGAAGATCATTTTCCATCAGAATAATGCACGCCCTCACATATGCATTGTGTCTTTAGCAAAAATCACCGAGTTGAAGTACGATCTGTTGTACCATCCGCCTTTATTCGCCTGATTTAGCGCCATCTGCCTTTCATCTATTCCCAAAAAATTTTCCCAAAAAAAAAAACATCTAAATCAAAAAATTTTGGGGGTGAAGCGATTTTCCTCAGATGACGAGCTGAAAGCAGCAGTAAACAGTTATTTTGAGGACCTAGAAGAATTGGACTTCCTTAACAGGGTAAGTGACGGGGTAATGACTTGACGTTTCACTGCTGTTTGTGGGGCGAACGTGGCGCCATGATACGGTAAAAAACAGAAACGCCCCACATCCGTTTCTATTGTAGGCTGCGAACTTTTCAAATCGCCCTCGTATTATATAAACGTGATGCATGTTACATTAAAACATGATTTAATTTTACTTATCAGGGTATTGTTTGGAGAATTTTTCAAACTAATTTGAATGGCTTCAGAGAAATATGAAATGTATAATTTCCTATAAGAAGCACGGATTGCTTCTGTTAGGTATAAAAGAGACATTTTGTGATGTACCATATTAACAATTTTGAAACAATAAGGACCGTATATAAAAACGTATATGGGTGGTAACTTTATATCAACACTGAGTGACACAGTCAACAATGCATGACAAGTGTTATTTCTAAATTTTTCTGATACACCACTGTTGCCTGTGAATAATTCTTTTACTTCATTAAGGATACAAAAGTCAAGCTATTTGAATTTTTTGTTACAGAAAATTTAGCAGAATTTTTTATAATTTAGCAAATTTAGCCTCATACCTTGAGGCTATTAGGTAAAACTTTTACATTTTTACCAATAAAAAACTGTGTTCCGAGTCGATAGTGATATACTTATATTTAGAATTTTTTAAATGTATAAAGTACAGTGCAGAACAATAACTACATTTCTTGTACGAATTACCCAAGTTAAATGGCATTAAAATTTATTGTTAATAGCACCTATACTGAATTGAAAACCCTCATTTCTCCTCTTTTATGGAGATTAAAATAAACCTGATGTCTTCCTTTTATTAGTGTAATATTTTGTATTCCTTTCTTGACATTTTTCTTTTTTGTAATTTTTTAACAGAAAGCTAAAATGACTATTGTAGCCTTTGAGAAATAAATTTACTTCTTTTTTTTTTGTTCTTGAACTGAAACCTAGCTTTACAATTCTTCCATCATTTGAATTATAAATATTAAAATATGTGTTAAAAATGGTGGTTGAGACATGGCCACCATATGTCCCATTTTTAGACATTATACTGACATAATCCTATTCTTCATTTATGGGAACACCATAAGATGTATCATTGATAATAAACAAACTGTAATTACTCCAGTTTGTAACAATGTAATTTGCAATTCTATTCCGAATAACCGAATGCTATACTATAATGCCATTAGAACTAAAGGCAGTGCTCTAAAAAGACAGTTGCTGTCCCTAACAATTTCATGACTTAACCAATTGACCAAACTTTGTCCCAAATATGGCCGATTGTTACTGAACTTTTCAGTTCTCATTAACAATGAATATTGCTGTCTTTTGTTTATGTATGTAATAAGTGAAGTAAATAAAGAAGAAATAAGAATAAACATAAGGAAAAACAAAGTAAGTAAATGAAGTAAGTAAGGAAATATTAGATATTAAAATTAGAATATAAGAATAAAGAAATATATGTCACAGAATAAGTGTATGTAACATTAAAACTTGACTGGTGAAGAAACAAAAAATAACTCAAGTACAAATGATACAGTATGCCTAAAAAAAATTGGCCAGCAGCAATGGATCGACATAGTGATTGCTGGGAGAAGCAGGACGGTTCACGACCCGCAGGACACACGTATTCTATTTGGTTGTATGAACACTGCTTTGTGTGAAAACTGTAGCTTATTGTAAGCTGAATGCAATGCTGTTCACCTTAAATCTGTAAAAAAAGTAATGACACTGCTTACCCTTTAAATTCAGATAAACATATGCGCGACTTAATAAAATTGTAGTTGACTTAACGACTTAATGTTAGAGCTTTCTCATAGTAGTTGAATTTTGTTTTATTTACACTTGTTTGTATATTCTGCAAAGTTGAAAAACAGTATATATACATAAAAGCTGTCATTTTGGGGAAATTTGAAGTGGAATAACTTTATAATATTTTTAAAAGACAAGGAAAAATTTTAATATGGTTTAGTTAATTCAGAATATAGTTCTGATGAAGCTCTGATGGAGTAAAACTAGTTTAGGCCATAAGGTAAAAATTTATCATTTTTACCAATAATAATTTGTGATCCGAGTCAGTAGTATTCTATATAGTTAAATAATTTTTTGAATATTTGTTTAAAACAAGTAATAAATAATTCATATGCATGGAAAAGGAAAAAGTTACTATTGTATCAGGAGCACAACTGTCAGTTGACATGTAAGTTGTATGGTAGAATTTGGCTAATTTGAATGTAGACAATTCAAACTTGTGGATGATTTGAACTGTCTATGGTTGATTAAAAATACAAATTTTGTTCAGCCTATGAAAAATCACTGTAGTAATATGCCAAAGCAAGTAAGGTTAAGGGGCATAACTGGAAACAGATAATTTGGCATCACCCTTTATCTTCGTGAATAGTTGCTTGTGTTAAATTCAAGGAATTTACTAGGCGAGAATCTATGGTGTTGTGATCAAATAATGGTAATGTTGATTTTTTCCATGCCACGTCTGTCAGCCACATTCACTGTTGCTTTCAGTTCAGTCTTGTGGAAGTATTCAATCATTTTTAATTTCTAATGTGCAAGTTGTGACCTGTAGTGAGAGAGGTTCCTTTATGTATTACTGTCCAGTATATACAGACTTAAGTGTTTTAGTGTCTTATCAAACTGTTTTATTGTGTTGCGTTCATCATGGCTCTTTCAAAACAACACGAACCCAATAGATATTCTGTGGCACTTGGTAGAAAAGTTGCTATAATTTAGGAAGTAGAAAAGTGACATTCTTTTGAAGTCTGTAATTGCTAAGGAACTGGGGTATGGCCAGGCACTGTGTCAACATACCTAAAAAGTAGAAAGAACATTTGTAGTAGTATTTGTAAATTCAGCTCAAGTAGACAAGGATCAATTTGTAGTGATGTGGTTTAAAGAAGCTAGGTATAAAAAATTCCAGTGAGTGGGACTCCTTGTGAGGGCCAAAGCTGAGGAATTCACATCTCTCTTAGGGACAAATTATTTTAAAGCCTGGACTGGTTGGTTTGATTGTTTTAAAGAAAGGAATGACATTTGGTTCAAAACTGTTTGTGAGGAAAGTGGAAAATGTTTCAGAACAAGAAATGCAGTTGAATACGAATCAAAAAGCTTGTGTGACAGGATGAATAGTTGAAAGATGCCTTTTGAATGTCAACAAAAAATTCAAAATCAAAACAGAAGAATTGTCTTATTTATTAATATTTATAAAATGTATAGCACAACACTATTCCGCCAATGAAAATTGTAAAGGTACTGTGGATGATAAATGGACGTAAGCTCTCATGGCCAGCGTTTACATTATCACCATTTTCTGGGCTGTTAGGCCGTGGTCCAAGTTGTTCATATTTTTCACTAGATGTTTTGTCCATACCGATGATATACATCTTCAGATTACAACCACCCGTGAATGAATACAAACAAAGACTAGTGTTTGAGATAATGTGATAAACATGAACAACCTAGACCATCGCCCAACAGCCTGGAAATTTGTGACAATGTACTGCGGATGATTGGGAAGATGATGAAAATATGATACAGGTGTTTGTTACAGAATTTTATAAATATGGCTGAAGATTTGGTGATGTGCAGCAAACTGACAGTCAGCTTATTTGTTAATTGTTTTGGCTAATGTTATGAAGATAAGAAATCGTAATGCATCGTTTTGTTGAAGAGGACCAGCTAAAACTCTGAGAGATACAAATTCCGGTAGCTTCACATGCCTCAAATTATAAAGACTTGAGATGGTTTGTTGAAGGACAGCAGTAAATAATTGATGCTGTTTTCCAGTCATTTAATAAACTTGAAGAGTTTACACAATTCAGTATATTAACTCTAAAATTTAAAAGTATCTAGCCTTTTAAAAACTGGAACATTTGTTTCTTTAAATTTTGGTTTTTTATATGATTTTTCTACCTTTATTTGAATTTTTGGATCGACTTTCATGATTTGTATTTTACTAATTTTTTACTTGTCTCTTCAGCTTCAAGTTAGCGAAATTATTTTGAATGTAAATATTGTATTATATAATTTTTTGAAATTACCTGTATATTATAACAAGTATACAGTTGCTGAATAAATAATAGTGTATTTTTTTGTTCAAATACAGTTTCGTTTCACTCCAACACAGAGGACAAGTTTAAGTGCCCGTATGTTTACTATTGGGTTATTTGGTCGCTACATTAGTAATCATGTTTGGTTTCCAGAGCCATTAGAGAAGGATCTTGTTTTAAGAGTATGTATCTTGTTCTGATTATGGTTAAGTAGGCTAAATGTTAATTTTGGTTATATACGGTAATTACTATTTTTTTGTATATGACTTGTAAATCCAAATTTGTACTTAATGGAATTTATTCTAGACAGGCTGTATGTTTTCAGTATATGGAATTCGGCTTTATATTTCACATTCGTTCTTATTTATCTTGTTACATATTAGACAGTTTTGTGTTAATTGAACCATAGACTTTTATAAGTTGGCTGTGTATATGTTATGTGTATGGTTAACACTTTAAAAAGAACAAATAAATTCTGTGCTATTACTGACAAAACAAATATGTTCATAAAAAATTGTATTAGATGTTAAACCGTACTTTATTATCAGACATATATTTTGGTTCAAACCACTCTTCAGTTAGTAATTAAGAAATTGGTTTACTTTCAATTTTAAGTAATTAAGTAAATAGTAAATATTTATACTATTAATAGTTAAGAAATCATAAGAATGGAAGAATCGGTTGAACAGCTAACATTAGATTTGAGCACTTAATAGAGTCCCATTTTTCTCTATTAAAATGAAAAAAATTAGTTCTTGTAAATTTGTGTAATGTATTTTGAATTGTTGTGCACTCCAGTTTTTTTCCGAATGCTGCAGCTCTGCATGGGCTTAAAGCTCTGCTGTGCTGCAGCTCTGCTTCTACTGTTATTCCACTCACTTCTTCCTCTTGTTAGGCGTCTCCAATTCCTGATTCCCATTCTTCCCAGATCTGCTTCCACCTCTTGCAGCCATCGTCTTCTTGGTCTTCTTATCTGCCTCATTCTTTTCACTTCATCATACAGGATTTTCTTTGTTTACCTGTCGTGACCTATTTCCTCTACATGCCCTTACCAGTCAATCCTTCTGGACTTACTATACTATAGTAAGTCTTTATAGTCAATCATTCTGTATCTCCTCATTTGAGTATATTATCTGTCTCACAGTTTTTCGTTATCATCTAGAGCTCTCCTTCTTTTACAGGGCCAAAATGTGCTCTTATTGTACTCTCAGTACTTTGTTATAAAAAATATATTTTAGGACACTATATTTACACTTGTTTGTGACTTAACTTAGCGTGGTTTGACCATCAACTAAATAACATGGGTGAAAGCTTGTTCCTATGTTCTTGTGTAATTTGTATTTCTGTTTTATATGTTGTTTTCTTCCATCTCGTAAGTGTTTCTAAGATTGTACATAATATTACATAAGATTGAAAGATTGAATCCATTGACAGTGTTTTTGTTCAAGAGCAAAAATAATCATATTAAATGTCCACATTAATTATTATAATATTCTCTTCTTTTAATTCTCGTTTTATGTCGTTACTATAATTTATATAACTGATTATTATATTTCGTTAACTCATTTGTATTTAATCGTTATTTTATGGATTTAATGGTTTAAGGTGTCACTAGTGGTAAGAGTACAATTATGCTGAATTCGAGTCGTATTGAAACACTCCTCCCGTAACCATCGTCACTTGATGTTGTTGTACTAAATAATTCTGTTGTGGTTATAACCAATTAGGTTGTTGATAAAACTAAGTACTTACTTCTGTGGTTTATCCTCCACTGGTTACAACACTATTCATTTAGTTATAGTCCTTGAAGATTCATGAAATGTTTGTAAATTTAAAATTCTTCAATTCGGCGGGTCATGGGAGTTACCAACTGAACCAGATGTAAACATAACCTAAGCTCCAACACCACTAATAACTCGTTAACTGAATGAAATAAATTTGTGCGTCATTAATCGGGTTCAGATGGTTTTTATTCATCATAAGATGTAGTATTAAATCCTTTTTTTAATAACAATTAATCAATTTATTTTTTTTGTTTGAACAGCAATCTGTTATTTGGTTTGAAACTCATATCTCAGGGTTGGTCACAGTGTCATATAAATCGTCTTTGTTGACAAAATCGTCTAAGTATTTATACCATAGAGTTCTTTGAACTGCAACATACGTAACTAAAATGCTGGCTATTATTATTAAAACATCGTCAGAGGAGAGTGATTACATCAAATAGAGAAAATCTTAAACTAGTATCATAAAGTTCAAAAGACGACTGGCGTCAAAATTTTTAGGTTAAATCTGGTTGCTAGGTAATACAAAATTAACCTAGATTTGTGAATAAAATATTTCTAACAATGAATAAATTTATAATATTAATAATGTTTAATGTTTCTGGTAGTGTTAATAATAGTACATATTGTTCAGTAGGTTATACAAAATTATCGTATAGGTTGATAATTTTAGTAAGTATAAATAATTATCACTATACTTTCCTTAATTCACTTAATTGCAATTTACAGTATTCCCTCGCCAACCACGGGGGTTAGGTTCCTACAAAACATCGCGGTTAGTGAATCCGCGGTTGGTGAAGTTATCTTTATATGGGAAAAGTAAGGTTAGGGGAATCTGAAACAAAGCCAGAAATATAAAATACTGTACAACTCTTTATTATACAGTATACACTACACTGTTCGAATGTATAAAACCAGTCCAATGATTTCAAATAGCTGACAGTTACTTAAATTATAAAAATTTTCAAAATTTTTAAAATACATATTGTATTATATTATAACGAAAAAGCCACTAAGACAAGGAAAAAATAGCGGCCAGTTTTTAGTGCTAAGTAAGTCCAGTTTTATAGCTTACTACAATTTTCAACTTAAAATTTTAAAATAAAAACAATTTTTAACACACAAACAATTTAAACGCAAAATTTTAATCAAAACAATTTTAAATCGAGGCATGGGAATCGGCACTTGTGGAAGGGTGAGGGACGTCAGTTCACTTGCCACCAGATGATTTAAAATAGCATAAAAGAGAAGTCTGCTTCATTTTATTTTGAAACTCCTTCTGAAGCTGCTTGTATGGAGATAATAAATCCTCCAAACCCCGTTTGAATTTTATACTCCGCTCCATGATGGGAACGATGTCAAGAAAAAATTCAGCGAGATTGTTAGCCAAAAGTATTCCTTTGCTTAGGCTAGAAGATGTCATTTCTCTCTGTTCTTCTTTGTCCTCCTCGTCATCATCCCCATCCTCATTCAATCGTATTATTTCTTCCAATTCATCTTCATTCAACTCCTCCTTGTGTGACTGAAGAAGTTCTTCGACGTCGTCATCTTTCATGTCTGCCAAACCTTCACCTCCAAGACGTCTTGCAACATCTACAATATCCTTAACGGCTGGGAGTTTGTGTTGCAAACGTTGATTAACACACTCCTTCCACAGCTTGCACCAACAGGCATTCAAAGTTGACTGTTTTACTTCGTCAAGAGAGTCTTTAATAATGGTGATGGAGTCAGTGATGTTGAACAGTTTCCAGCAATCAGTGACTGTCAGACTTGGGTCATTCTCCATAGCTTCCAGTATCCTGTTGAATGTGCATCGTGTATAGTATCGCTTGAATGTTTCGATAATTCCTTGGTCCATTGGTTGTATGAGTGAAGTAGTATTTGGGGACAGAAATACAACTTCAACATTTGGATGGGCGAACTGGAGAGCCTCGGGGTGTCCTGGAGCGTTATCTAAGATCAGGAGAACCTTGAAGGTTAAGTTTTTCTTGGATAGATACCGTTCAACATCAGGAACAAAGCAGTTATTCAGCCAGTCCATTGACAATGCACCTGTCACCCATGCTTTCTTGTTTGCACGCCAAAACACTGGAAGATGACATTTGTTTTTTCCTTTCAAGGCATGTGGGTTCAGCGATTGATACACTAACATTGGTTTCACCATACGGTCACCAGAAGCATTAGCACACAAGAGCAGGGTGATACGGTCTTTCGAGACCTTGAAACCTGGTGCAAAGTGTTCAGCTTTAGAGATGTATGTCCTCTTGGGCATGCGCTTCCAATACAGACCTGTTTCGTCTGCGTTAAATACCTGTTCTAGCAAATATCCTTTATCTTCAATTAATTTTTTTAATTGTTCAGGATAACTCTCAGCAGCGCTATGGTCAGCTGAGGCTGTTTCTCCCACTATTTTCAAATTGTGAAGGCTATGGCGGTGGACGAAGCGAGCAAGCCATCCCTTACTAGCTTGAAATTTAGATTGGCCAACACCTTGCCCTAAATGTTTGTATATTCTCAGTGCCTTTTCACGTATAACTAAGCTACTTAAAGGAACTTTCTTTTGTGTTTGGTCTTTAATCCAAATATTAAGTGCCTTTTCCATCTTTTCAATAATGGGATCACGAGGCATAAAGGTGACTTTAGCACTAGAAGCAGTTCCACTAGCAACACTAGCTTTTATTGTTTCTTCACTTTTTTTTATTGTTCTTATAGTTGACTCGTTGACAGCCATTAACCTGGCCACAAACGCAGCACTCTCGCCGCGCCCTAACCTGTTCAAAACATCAAGCTTTTTCTCCAGCGGTAGTACATTCCTAGCCCTTTTGGCTAGCTTATCACCGCCAATTATGTTTTCCGAACGTTTGGAACACATTATGACGAAAGGATAGTTTATAAAAGAGTAAATTAACACTAGATAATAACAACAACGCACACTAAAAACTAAATAACACACAATACATCACGGCAGAAGAGCAACGCGCGACTGACTGACTTCAATCCGATTTGAAGGGATATGTGTGCACGAAGCGCTGCCTAGCGGATGCTACTACAAACCGCGTATAAGCGAATTCCAGCCCCGCGGTTGGAAACTACTGTGCGTTTATAAAACCGCGTATAAATGAATTCCGCGGTTAGAGAACCCGCGGTTGACGAGGGATTACTGTATTATACACTGTGCAATTGAATATACACGGTTAAACCTTTAATAATTTTCATTGCTTTATAAATCACAATGCTTGATAACACTTTGAGTAACTTCGAGTAATTATGTTAGAACGCCCTGTGTTTACATTCGAAACCGCACTGCATTATGGAATAACCGCGAATTACTTTAGCACGGAGCCTCTGTCATCTGCACGGTTTTGCAACTGGTGAAGAACTGTCCATAATTTGCACATCATTTCTCGCTGTTCCCATCTACGCCCACCGCGGAAATCTCGATATAGGTGATTTGATTGGTCAGAAGTGATGACATTCCTTTGTTGACACATCACCCCCGCATTATCAAAATTATTTAATTCTGTTCAAAGCGTGGGTCTTTGGGTTTGAGAGTATAAAAGTGATGCCAAACTTTTTATCTAAAACTATTAGAATACTTTATATTTGATAACAATTCTTTATGCTACTTGTGAGCTCCACCCTAGCTTTACCATCATCTGGCATTTGTCCTGCTGAGCATTTAGACATCCCACAAGGCATAATTCTTTTCATGATTAATAAAGATAACAATTTTAACTTATATTTGATTACAATTCTTTTATACACTTATGTCCTATACTTATTTAATTAACAATTGGTTATTACTGGTATTGGATATAATGCATTCCAAGTCCTTTTCTACAATTATTTGACATTATTACCACTCAATTGTGAATAAAACACCAAGTCTGGTTCTAAACTTCATTAGGCCTATAGCACTATGAGTTAGATTTACTTCTTACAGTTTAATGGTTGAATCTTAACAGTTTAAAACATTTCACAGTTACTTCTAAATAATCATATCAACTTTTGGTCAACATAGTTTTGATTAAGAGATGCCTTTTTTCTTAGATTTTATCATTAAAGTCACATGGTTTTTTGGTACAACTAGGCATCTTATTATTTATCCTTATTTTTGTATATTATATCTGTTATTATGTTAATAGCTTCTTCATAATTAACCATCTTAGTTACTACTAAGATTTACAATATGTTTTGTCATCCTGACATTCTTATTTTGTTGTTATTTCAACTAATGGTCCTTGCATCTTGTTGCAATAGGTCATGTGCATTATAGGTATATTATGAATGGTTAATTCAGTGACAATTATTAATTGTTTACATATCAATAGTTAGTTTACATATCGCTGGTTATATTGATAGTATTTACTCTCTCTTTTTATTAATATTTCTATGGGTTTTTAGTGTACAGTGTGAGTCTTTTATACTTTGCCATTTTCATTCTGTTAATTACTAATTAATCTCAATAATTATAACATCTTAGGGATATAATCTCCATCTTATGATTGTCTTTATATCATCTAGTTTCATCTAAGCATAATCTCTCATAGTTTTACATCATTTTTGATACCTATTTTTGTATTTACCAGTGCACTTTTACAACTGTTTGGGTTAGGTTGACGCCTTTCCCTTTCATTGACTACATTCATTTCACCTGCTTGGTTTTCATTAGTTATTTTACTCACTTATTGTTATTTATGAATAGTATTCTCTATTATTTATTGTTCTGATCGCCATTGTTTAGTTTATCTTATATTCTATGTACATTTTTACTTATTAATCAGTTCTTTCTGATATACATTTGGTTACATTAATCATCTTTTTTAAAGATAAGATACAATCTTATTGTTTTATATTATACATTATCGTATATTTCATAATCACATGGTTATTACCTCACTCTCATAATCTTGTTGGGTATCTTTTTATTTTAAGTCTCACTTATTGTTAGGTCATTTAGTAGGTTTTGTCTGTTATTTTAAATAATTATTTTTCTTCAATTTGGAGTTCTATTTTCCTATCCTCTTTATCTTATAGATACACTCTTCTTTATTTATAGTGGTTGAGTCATGTTATTTCTCCGTTTACAAGGTATTTTTGGATTGTTCTTATTTTGTTCTCTGCATAGTTTCCTAATTAGTCTACTCACAATCCTAATCTACTGGGTAATTGTATAGTCACATTTGGTCTAGTCTTTAAGTCAGTTTGTCTTTATTATTATAACCTTTATGCTGATTGACAATTAAATTATATTTTATTCCTTTTAATCATCTTAATAATAAATCTTTTCTACTTCAAAGGATTACACCTTACTGTTTCTTATGGTAATGGACTGTTTTATAGAGTTCAACTGTGTTTTGTGATATTGTGACATTTTGTAATGTTACAATATCCATATTAATGTCGTAGATATTCATAATTATTATCTCATATTCAAAGATTATATTTTAACAACAAATTAGTTTTCTAAAACATGTGTTATCCCTTTACATCTTATAAGATAGCAATAATTTATTCCAATTATAAATTATTCAGCTTAGTCCAGAATTTATTATAACATTATTGTGTTACTTTATATATAGAAATTCTGATGTGTACTTATTCTCTCTTTGGTGTACTTGTCACATGTCATCAAGTGTATTTTCATATTTTACTTGTATTACTTATATTTGTGCTGATACAATAGCATTTATTACAATTAAAAGATAAAAATACATAATAAATAAGTAGTATGTTTGAAATGTACAAGTTATATCATACAATTTTCTGTGATTACTTGTGCACATTGTGTGTGTGTGTGCGCGCGCGCGCTCGTGCGTGTGCTAAATAATATATACATAATGTTGTAGAACATAATGTGAAAAAACATGTAAAATGAAACTGTGGTAAACTGATATTAGAAGTATCTACTTATTTTTAATGTGACTAGAATTATGTTTGTTTACACAACTTTGGAAATTACACAATTGAATTTGACTTCACTATTCCGATTTAGAATATTCTGTGTATCAAGGACAAATATAATTAGATACAGCAGTAATAAGCGGGGTACCAAAACCTTCTAGAACAAAATGAATCTACTTGAATTTTTGACTACAGTATTTTTCATATGGGAAGGTGTTTGAGTGTGCTGAGTGCTACTCAGTCCGGAGTGTGTTATTGTTTACAATGTTGCCTATTCATACAGCCACAGTCACAGTGTAGTGCTCTATGGAGGGTCCCTAATATATGATTAACAATTATGCTAAGCCTAAATATTCTCATTTCACAGTAACTGTTCTATTAGGCTATTAGGCAACAAATTCTTGCATATGTATGACCAAACAGCATGCTTTTAGCGTTAATAGTTTACATAATATAGCCTTTTAAATGCTTTTATTTTCCATATATATTACCTTGTTGTGAAATTTGTATTTTATACACTACTGGTCCTATTTTTATACAACTCACATTTGAAGCCTATTAAAAACCAATGTACAGGCACTGTCTATAATCAGGTATGCACTTACCACATCATACTCCATACTTTTGCTAAAGAGTAACAAAGGGATGGCCAAAACTAAAATTTTTTATCAGCCTCAGAACAAACAGTAGCAGTATCGTTTATAAACTAAACAGATAATTTTATTTCCAAGGGAGTGTTAAATGTGGAAATAAAATGACTAGGAGTTAAATGAATATTTATGTAGAATGTTTGTATGCAAGTGACAGTGGTTTTACAGGATGTATTAAGTAAACAAGGCACAAGCCAAGGCAATGATGTAGTGATTTAATGCAACAAATACTGTGTAATCAGCCTTGGACTATTATTTTCAATGTTTGTTAATTTTAAAATATATATATATAATAGAGGAAATTAAACAAATACTTGACTTTTTTAAATGTCAAAGCCTCACTGCACTAGCTTTTGATCCACTGTGTTCCATATATTTGTGTTGATTGAGGCTAAAAGCCTTATTCTATCAGTGTTCCAGTATTTCTGCCCCTAGGAAGCACATTAGGCTTTAAAAGAGGATTAGACCTACATAGGAGTTGTTTTATCAAGGATGTTGTACACAGGAGTGTCTTTGATATTGTTTTATACGAGGGTAGAGTGAAAGTTTCAGGCCTGAGTGAGAAAACAACTCTTTTTTGTATTAATATGGATTTATTTCTCAGGATAATCTCTATTTATTGTGTGTCCAAGCAGCCGTGCGCCCTGAAGGATTAGGCGACCCTCCACCCCCACGCGCACTCACATACACACGCGCAGCCAGGCCCACGTGGGATGTAGGCCGGGCTGCACGTGTGTGTGGGGGGGGTGCGAGGGTCGCTTAATCCTTCAGGGCCCATGGCTGCTTGGACACACAATAGCTTTATACACTTTTTCCAATGATGCTCTAAAGGGGTCATGCCAGACTTATAAGCTGATTTGTTGAGGTTCTCAAAATAACCATTCACAGCATCGTTAATTTGATTGTCATCAGTAAATCTTTTCCCACCAACCCATTTTTTTAGATGTAGAAGTCGCTCTGGACTAAATTGGGCAATATGCGATATGATGGGTGAGGAAGCAGTTCGAACTTCAATTCTTTGGTTTCAGCAATTGCAGCAACTGATGTGTGGAATGTTGCATTGTCTTGATGAAACAGCACATTCTTTTTTGATAAATGTGGCCGTTTTTTCTTGTTTTTGTCATTTACAAGGTGCATTAGGTTTGCATAGTATTTGGATTAATTGTGTTTCCCTTTTTTAAAGTACTCAATAAAGAATACTTCACATGCGTCCCAAAAAAACAGTTACCAGAACCTTACCAGCAGAAGGAATTGTCTTTGGCATTTTTGGAGTTGGTTCACCTTTCGCAGTCTATTGTTTTGACTGTTGTTTGGTCTGAGGAGTGTTGTGGTGGACCCAAGACTCATAAACAATTATGAATCAATGCAAAACTTTGATTGGAGTGTGCGTATAGAGTGCCAACCAATTAGGTGAAACATCTTTTCGACAGTGTTCTTTGTCAAGTGTCAGTAATCGTGGCACGCGACTAGCACACAGATTTGTCATACACAGATGTTCGTGTATAGTATTGCGCACATGTTGATATACCAACATTTTCTACTATCTCACTCATCTAGATTCTATATTTTTTTCTATTTTTTCAAGCGTAGTCACTTCAATGGGACGTCCAACATGTGGGTTATCAGTTGTGCTTTTCTGACCCATTTTAATCAGCAACCCAGAGATGAACATTGTATTCGATGGAGAAGAGTAGTCCCCCAACATTGAATATATCTCCTCTTCTATATTGGTTGCACTTAACCCTATCAAAATAATTGTTTAATGAAGCCACGAATTTCCAAACTGGCCCACTGTTAAAAAAATGCTCGAGACACTTACTTTAATGTACTTTTAAACTAATACTGAACAGCTCCTTCACTTGAAATATCTAAATTCAGCCTACAAAGGATGAAATCATACAATAGGATCAGAAGAATGAGCATAATGACGTTATTTCTGTGTCAGGCCCGGCACTTTTCACCCTGCCCTCATAGTATAGTGTCAGCATTGTAAATGTCTTACCTTTGTAGATCAGTGGTGCCACTCCACACACGCTAATTAGTGGCACAAGAGGCGTGTTAAATGGCATGCTATAATGCATGATGAAAAAAAAAAATATTTTTTCTTGAATCTTGTTTTGGTTGTAAAACATTTACTGGATTTATAATGAATTTCATATACTTACTTTTCACATAATTTTAAATTGGCATACATTAAAAGCAAGCCTGTGTACATGTATTGTACCTGAAACAAATATTGCCATGCTAACATGTAACTTTGTAATCAAACAAAAGTTTTTGATAATTAAACACAAAAATACTACTTACCCTGACTCTGTTAAACTTTCCTTTTATAAAACCCCCCCAGAAGATTCCAAACTCATTCATAGGTCGCCACGATGTCTTGAGGTAAACATCAAAACCATAATACACTTCCCATTACATAATTTAGATACTTTAATGAACTTAAATAACTTATTCCCAGGTTCGTTTAGACGGATCTTCAATGCAGACTCAGGTTAGGGGAGTGGCGTAATAAGTACTCTAACACATTTTTTATGTTAAGTCAAATATTATTTTATTTAAATTCATTATTTACCTCTTTCTCTTTATTTCTTTCTTTCTATCTGTTATTTCAATGCTTCTAAACTATGAAACTATGCTAATAAATTTTAGGAACTACTCTTTCTATACAAACCAGTACTTTTACAACACACACACACTCTCACTCGGTTTACATTTATTATTTTTATAACCCCCATTTTATAGAGCTCTTAATACTTATTTACTTCCCTTCGATTAAAAATGATTGTTTTTCTATTGTACCTGTACGGGCTATCCATAGAATCCCGCCATCTTTCTTACCGCACTCTCATCTTTGTTCCCACTAACACTGTTGCATTCATTCACTTTTACATCTTCTTTTTCGATGTCACTTACACTTTCTCTTTACATTTTCACCTGTTTCGGTAGACCTCAGCTACTGTATTCACGTCGGTCTACCGAAATTCTGAGGCCGCGATTAAACTTACGACTGTTTACTGCAACGGTGGTCTGTTGACTTTACTGTATGGTGAGTGGTCTCCAACTGCGCGAGCTTCCCTCACGTCCGTATATTATACATCGTCTAGACCGTCAACCGTGTGGCCGTCAATTCGTTCTCTGATTGGTTGTTTGCATCGCATGTTCCAAAAGACTGGAGATGGAAATTCATTACTTTGCCGCATGGTGGATTCTAAGTATTACACCTACGTGCTTTTCTGATAATTCACATGCTTTGTTCCAACCCGTACCTGGCACTGTTACAGACTCAGCCATAGGGTGTTACCAAAAGTTACATACAAGGTGGTTAAAAAAGGTTACCTATTCTACCCCGTTATAATATCCCCCCAATTAGAGGTTTTATGCCGAAGCATAAAAACTCATTGCATAAACCTAAGAGGACCAGTCAGGATATGGTGCCACGACCCCCCTTAATTTCTTATTAAAATCATGGGTTACTCACCCCCCTAGCCCGGTGACTGTGGCTGCACCTGCATGACTTTACCGGACTTCCTTTCGGGATCCCAACACCGTAAAGTCAGGCAGGCACTAAACGCCCCTGCTCTGATGCACCGGCCAGCACAGGACCGCCACCACAATATCACCAGACTCTGTAACAATTAATTAAAAACATCAATAAATGGCCTTACATTATTCAATATCCTTAACTGATTTGGTTCCCTCTTAGTCGTACTGGTTTGCCTATAGCAAAGTACTGGTTTTCCATTATAATTTTTATTACACATATAACATTGTTTTTATCTATTTATCCTTAATATAACAGAATACATTTTATATCGTATCTTTAACATACATAACACACATTGACAAGTCATATTAGAAACAACAACAAAATTAAATTTTTTTTTTCCAAATTCCAAAAATAACTCAAATTCAACTATCGATTCCAGTTAAAATTTCCATTTTGATTTCAATTACCAATTCTAATTACAATTCTTACCCTTACACGATACCACATATGATTAATACACAGTAGAAAATTATTCATTACTACAGATACACAGATAATCAGAAAAACTACTCCAACCATCTTCAAATACATCTTTTATACCATCATGTTGTATTTCTCATAAATACAACATCTCAAAATAAACATCACCAACATTACAATTACCATTACCAACGTCATATTAAAATAAACATTTCACCTTTGAATTTGAATAAACTTTACAAACGTTACAATTTTAGTATTTATTTCACATATTAAATATTCCCCTTGTCACACTATAAGTTCAACTCTGATTCTCTATTCTGCATTTTAATCCTCAACTTTTAATCATTTACCATTGATTATACAATTCAAATCTCAAAAAATTTTCAAATTCATTACCAAGATCCATCTTTTTAATTAAATTGATTACCTCAAATTTAATTGTCTACTGTCCATTATTCAATTAAACAAAATATTATTATTGTTATTAAAATCAATCACAGCTATACACATTGCTTACACACAATACAACGTATACATACAAAATGTATTGGCCAATACCCTATGATAACAACAACATAACCTAGTACACAATACTTATTACATGTAACACCAATACAAATTTATATACAATTTACGTCTCAAATATCATTGTTAACCCAAAACTCATTACCTATTCAGCTAATTTTCACAAACCATTAACTAAATAATTAAATGTTCGTTATCACCATATACCTAACCTCCATCATCAGAAATTAATCTAATCTTACTCTTACGCATTTCAGTTTTGTTCACATACATTATATTATCTTTTTTAACACAATGCCTGTTTAAATCTGTTTTATTCATTATCCCATCATAATAATCTACTGGATCACTACATATTTTTATATCATAAGATCTGTCAACATTGGGTCTGGTCAAGTCTCCCTTAGTATTATTTGTCATCATTAAATCCGTTATCATTTCACCAACATAGTTATCATCCGCTACTAATACCCCAACTCTATCCCCAAGTAAGTGTTTATTCTCAACAATATAATCATCATTTACAGCTGCTCTAATTTCGTCACATAAGTCTTTATTGTTGACCATATAATTATCATTTATCTCAATATTTATTTTCTTTACTAACTCCTCATGACCTTTATTTAACTTGAACAAATCTGTCTCTCTCACTCTCTCAAAATCACTTTCCCATCCCCATTTCACACTCTCATTCCACGCAGAGGGCAATACAATATTACTAAAACACCATCTGGCTTTACCAGGTACATTACAACAATTTAAGGGACATTTTGAAGACCATCCGTTGAGGAACTTACATCCTCCAACACTTGTGAAGCCTTTACTTCACTTACACTACAGGGAAAATTTGCCCTCCACCCCCCTAATTCTCTTAAACTCTCTTCGTACTCCCTTTCTAGGTCATCAACGCTTATTACTACCCCATCATTACTATTATTCATCGTATCACTTTTTGATACTCCAATTTCAATGCTTATTACTACCCCAACATTACTATTATTCATCGTATCACTTTTTGATACTCCAATTTCAACTGCATCTTTATTATTATTCATCATGATCTCACTATCATTATTATAGTTATCACTATTATTTTCACTATTACTTACCTTGTCAACTGTCACCTGATTTGCACTTAAACTAACACCATTATTATTATTTTCATTACACTTACCTGTATCTATTCTCCCTTCCATTTTCTCAATACTTTGTTTTTTTGACTCATTTAGATTTCTCATTCTTTCACTTTCTTCATTAAAATTACCTCCTAACTTAGCATTTAGCTCTAAAAGCGCTTGTATCAAATTCATTACCCCATTTTCATTTATATCATCATTATTATAGCTATTACTTACCTTATTATCTGTTACCTGATCGTCTTTATTCTCGTTTAATTGATCTGTCTCTCTACCATTTTCTACTATCACTACACTATCATTATTATCATCATTATTCCATGTTTTATTCTCTAATACTCCCTCTTCAACTATTTTACCGTTATTATTCGTCATATCGCTACCACAGTTATTTTCACTAATACCTTCACTCACCTTCTTTTCCATTACTTGATTGAAGTTCCTCTCTTCGTTCTCATTTAATTTCTCAGTATCTCGTTGACACTTTTCTGTTTGTTCTCTTAATTCTTCAGTTTGTTTTTTATCATCATTAATAGTATCATCACTATGCTTTTTAATTTCAGCGAATATTCCCGTTTTTTGTTCATCCATTTGTCTAAAATTATCATTCAGTTTACGCCACTCATCATCAGTCATTTTATTCGTAATATTCCTGAACTCGTCCTCCCATGGCTCCCATGAGAAACCTGTTTCGGTTTCTTGTACCTCAGCCATGTTAAAAAAATTATTTATATAATACCCTTTATATAAAAACCACTATAACCCTTCTATTATACAATAATTATACATACAATTATATCAAAATACTCGATACATAAAATCGTCACCACTATGTAAAAGTGAACATATAATAACCTAGTATGTTACGCTACCAAAACATAACCCTAAAACATACGTTTAACATATACGATAATTTCACAAATACGCTGTTGCCCAAAACCCATATTCTGCATCTCAAATAGGTCTAGCTCATATAGAAATTTATATAAACATCCTGGCAGGGATACGCCAATTGTAATCAAACAAATGTTTTTGATAATTAAACACAAAAATACTTTACTAAAAATGAACTTTATCTTGTGAAAAACTTACTTTTTTCGTCGGACGCGTTTCGGCTTAAGTATCCGCCTTCTTCAGCTTTTAGTCAGACTGCCATCATTTCGTAACGGTTTTTGTGTGGAAGGTGTAGTGGGGGTAGTGTGTGGAGGAAGGGGATTGGTGCAGGGATTCAACTTGATGTTTGTTTTTTGTAAAATTGTGTCAAAAAGTGTATGTGATTTATATTGTAATTGATCGTTGAGTATGTTGTTTGGTTGTGTTGTGTGGTGTTTATATATTTCGTATTGTTCAGTTGTGTTGAGTTTTCGGCCTTTAGGTAAGTAATGTAAAATTTCGAGATTGGTGTCTATGTTGGTGTAACTGTGGTTTTCTGTGTGTATGTGTGTGGCAAATGCGGAGTGTATATTGTTGTTGGTTAGAGCTTTTAAATGTTCAGAATAACGGGATGAAAAAGATCTTCCTGTCTGGCCGATGTAGAAACTATTGCAGTCATTACATTTTAATTTGTAAACACCTGTTTTGTTATATTTGTCTATGTCTGTGTTTGTATTATTGATGTGTTTTGTAATGGTATTGGTTGTTCTGTATGCTATTTTGTATTTGTGTTTTCTGAATGTGTTGGCGATTTTGTGTGTGTAGGAGTTGTGGTATGTGAGTGTGATGTATTTATTGTGTTGTGTGCTGATGGTATTTTGTGTTTTGTTGTTTTTGTTTTTGATGCGTTTGTGTAGTGTGTTTATTAAATTAGGGTTGTAACCGTTTTTGATTGCTATGTATTTTATTGTGTTGAGTTCGTCGGTGTAATCTTGTTTATTTAAGGATATTTTAGTTAGTCTATGGAGCATATGGTTGAAGGCCGCATGTTTATGTTGTGTTGGGTGGTTTGATGTGTTGTGTATAACCATGTCAGTTGTGGTTAGTTTCCTGTATATTTTGTATGTGTGTGTGTTGTTAGTTTTGTTAATTGTTAGGTCTAGAAAATTTATACTATTGTTTTGTTCAATTTCCAGTGTAAATTTTAATTTGTGGTGTATAGTGTTTATGTATTTGTGGAAGTTTTCAACTTGTCTTGTGTTGCCTTTGAATAAAAGTAATATATCATCTACATACCTGTGCCAATATATAATTTTGTTAGTGTATTTGTTGTTGTTTATTATGTGGTTCTGTTCTATGTTGTGTATATATATTTCCGCTAGTATTCCTGATATGGGGGAGCCCATTGGGAGACCTTCTGTTTGTGTGTATATCTTGTTATTGTATGTAAAGTAATTTTGTTCAGTTATTAGTTTGGTCAGTGTGATGATTTCTTGTATGTGTGTTTCAGGTGTGTTGTTTTGCCTGAGTAGTTGTTCTAGTGTTTGGATGGTTTCTTTGATGGGGACATTAGTGTATAAATTGGTTATATCAAAAGATGCCAGAGTTGAGTTATGTGGGATGTGGATGTGTTCAGTTTTCTTGACTAGGTCTATGTTGTTTTTGATAGATGTGTTGTTACTGAGATTAATATTTTCTCTGATTATCTTGTCTAGTTGTTTTGCGATTTTGTGGGAGGGTGCCTGTGTGTTGTTTATTAATGGTCTGATGGGAATGTTCGGTTTATGTATTTTTGGTAATGCATTTAGTTTAGGGGGGTTAGGTTTTATTTGTTTAAGGTATTTGGCGCTTTCTGGTTTGATTATATGTTTTGTGTTGTTTATAAACTTATTAATCTGTTTATGAAATTTTAGTGTGGGGTCTTTATTTATTTCCGTTATATTATTTTTGTTGAAGAAATTTTCGATTTTAGTGTTTAATTGGTGTTTGTCCATTATGACGCTAATGTTACCTTTGTCAGCTTTTAGGATTGTTGTGTTGTGTTCAAGTAACTTGTGTTTTACATTGTTAAGTGTTTTTATTTCATTGTTGTGTATTTTTGGTTTTGTATGTGTGTTTAGAAGTTTTCGTTTTATTTCGTGGCGAATCGGGTCCTGGTCATTAAAGTGCGTGTTTTGTACAGCTGTTTCTGCGTCTATGATTATGTCACGTGTGTGTTTATTGTGATTTTTGTTAGTTGTATTGTTATTTAAATTATGTTTCAGTCCTTTGTTTAATAAATCCATTTCATCCTTTGTGAAATTAATGGTTGTTGTATTAACTACGCGTGCGTGGAATTTGTATGCCGGTTCAGGGATAGATTCAATTGTGCGTGTTGTGAGGTTAGTTATTTTTTTGTTGTGTCTAGCTTGTATTGTCAATTTGAGTTTTTCTATGTTGTCTTGTGTGCGTTGTATTACATTTTCAAGTTCCGTGTGGTGTAATATTTGTGTGAGTTTCATGTGTAATTTATATGCCTGTTTGTTGAGTGTGTCTTTTTTATGGTATAAATAATTGATTATGTTATTTAGGTTTATTTGTTCTAATTTCCGTTTGGCTTGAAGTGCTGTATGCTTGTTTTGTTTTATTGTAACTTGTGCGTGTGTTGGTATGATGTTGTGTTTTCGAACAAGTTTTATTGAAGGCTATGTGTAAGGAAGTTTTTGTTACTTGTTGTTTGGCGTTTCTGTACTTATTGATGAAATACGCTTTATCTGCGGTATTATAGTTGTCTTGATTGTTCATCTCTTCTTTCACAGCACTATCACTTTACTAAAAATGAACTTTATCTTGTGAAAAACTTACTTTTTTCGTCGGACGCGTTTCGGCTTAAGTATCCGCCTTCTTCAGCTTTTAGTTAGACTGCCATCATTTCGTAACGGTTTTTGTGTGGAAGGTGTGGTGGGGGTAGTGTGTGGAGGAAGGGGATTGGTGCAGGGATTCAACTTGATGTTTGTTTTTTGTAAAATTGTGTCAAAAAGTGTATGTGATTTATATTGTAATTGATCGTTGAGTATGTTGTTTGGTTGTGTTGTGTGGTGTTTATATATTTCGTATTGTTCAGTTGTGTTGAGTTTTCGGCCTTTAGGTAAGTAATGGAAAATTTCGAGATTGGTGTCTATGTTGGTGTAACTGTGGTTTTCTGTGTGTATGTGTGTGGCAAATGCGGAGTGTATATTGTTGTTGGTTAGAGCTTTTAAATGTTCAGAATAACGGGATGAAAAAGATCTTCCTGTCTGGCCGATGTAGAAACTATTGCTGTCATTACATTTTAATTTGTAAACACCTGTTTTGTTATATTTGTCTATGTCTGTGTTTGTATTATTGATGTGTTTTGTAATGGTGTTGGTTGTTCTGTATGCTATTTTGTATTTGTGTTTTCTGAATGTGTTGGCGATTTTGTGTGTGTAGGAGTTGTGGTATGTGAGTGTGATGTATTTATTGTGTTGTGTGCTGATGGTATTTTGTGTTTTGTTGTTTTTGTTTTTGATGCGTTTGTGTAGTGTGTTTATTAAATTAGGGTTGTAACCGTTTTTGATTGCTATGTATTTTATTGTGTTGAGTTCGTCGGTGTAATCTTGTTTATTTAAGGGTATTTTAGTTAGTCTATGGAGCATATGGTTGAAGGCCGCATGTTTATGTTGTGTTGGGTGGTTTGATGTGTTGTGTATAACCATGTCAGTTGTGGTTGGTTTCCTGTATATTTTGTATGTGTGTGTGTTGTTAGTTTTGTTAATTGTTAGGTCTAGAAAATTTATACTATTGTTTTGTTCAATTTCCAGTGTAAATTTTAATTTGTGGTGTATAGTGTTTATGTATTTGTGGAAGTTTTCAACTTGTCTTGTGTTGCCTTTGAATAAAAGTAATATATCATCTACATACCTGTGCCAATATATAATTTTGTTAGTGTATTTGTTGTTGTTTATTATGTGGTTCTGTTCTATGTTGTGTATATATATTTCCGCTAGTATTCCTGATATGGGGGAGCCCATTGGGAGACCTTCTGTTTGTGTGTATATCTTGTTATTGTATGTAAAGTAATTTTGTTCAGTTATTAGTTTGGTCAGTGTGATGATTTCTTGTATGTGTGTTTCAGGTGTGTTGTTTTGTCTGAGTAGTTGTTCTAGTGTTTGGATGGTTTCTTTGATGGGGACATTAGTGTATAAATTGGTTATATCAAAAGATGCCAGAGTTGAGTTATGTGGGATGTGGATGTGTTCAGTTTTCTTGACTAGGTCTATGTTGTTTTTGATAGATGTGTTGTTACTGAGATTAATATTTTCTCTGATTATCTTGTCTAGTTGTTTTGCGATTTTGTGGGAGGGTGCCTGTGTGTTGTTTATTAATGGTCTGATGGGAATGTTCGGTTTATGTATTTTTGGTAATGCATTTAGTTTAGGGGGGTTAGGTTTTATTTGTTTAAGGTATTTGGCGCTTTCTGGTTTGATTATATGTTTTGTGTTGTTTATAAACTTATTAATCTGTTTATGAAATTTTAGTGTGGGGTCTTTATTTATTTCCGTTATATTATTTTTGTTGAAGAAATTTTCGATTTTAGTGTTTAATTGGTGTTTGTCCATTATGACGCTAATGTTACCTTTGTCAGCTTTTAGGATTGTTGTGTTGTGTTCAAGTAACTTGTGTTTTACATTGTTAAGTGTTTTTATTTCATTGTTGTGTATTTTTGGTTTTGTATGTGTGTTTAGAAGTTTTCGTTTTATTTCGTGGCGAATCGGGTCCTGGTCATTAAAGTGCGTGTTTTGTACAGCTGTTTCTGCGTCTATGATTATGTCACGTGTGTGTTTATTGTGATTTTTGTTAGTTGTATTGTTATTTAAATTATGTTTCAGTCCTTTGTTTAATAAATCCATTTCATCCTTTGTGAAATTAATGGTTGTTGTATTAACTACGCGTGCGTGGAATTTGTATGCCGGTTCAGGGATAGATTCAATTGTGCGTGTTGTGCTGTGAAAGAAGAGATGAACAATCAAGACAACTACAAAAATACTACTTACCCTGACTCTGTTAAACTTACCTTTTATAAACCCCCCCAGAAGATTCCAAACTCGTTCATAGGTCACCACGATGTCTTGAGGTAAACATCGAAACCATAATACACTTCCCATTACATAATTTAGATACTTTGATGCCCTTAAATAACTTATTCCCAGGTTCGTTTAGACGAATCTTCAATGCAGACTCAGGTTAGGGGAGTGGCGTAATAAATACTCTAACACATTTTTTATGTTAAGTCAAATATTATTTTATTCAAATTCAATATTTACCTCTTTTTCTTTCTTTCTTTCTATCTATCCGTTATTTCAATAATTCTAAAATATGAAACTATGCCAATAAATTTTAGGAACTACTCTTTCTATACAAACCAGTACTTTTACAACACACACACTCATTCGGTTTACATTTATTATTTTTATGACCCCCGTTTTTATAGAGCTCTTTTAATACTTATTTACTTCCCTTCAATTAAAAATGATTGTTTTTCTATTGTACCTGTCCGGACTATCCACAGAATCCCGCCATCTTTCTTACCGCACTCTCATCTTTGTCCCCACTAACACTGTCGTATACATTCACTTTTACATATTCTTTTTTGATGTCACTTACACTTTCTCTTTACCTCGGTAGACCTCAGCTACTGTATTCGCGTCAGTCTACCGAAATTCCGAGGCCGCGATTAAACTTACGACTGTTCACTGCAACGGCGGTCTGTTGACTTTACTGTATGGTGAGTGGTGTCCAACTGCGCGAGCTTCCCTCGCGTCCGTATATTATACATCATCTAGGGCGTCAACCGCGTGGCTGTCAATTCGTTCTCTGATTGATTGTTTGCATTGCATGTTCCAAAAGACTGGAGATGGAAATTCGTTACTTTGCCGCGTGGTGGATTCTAAGTATTACACCTACGTGCTTTTCTGATAATTCACATGCTTTGTTCCAACCCGTACCTGGCACTGCTACAGACTCAGCCATAGGGTGTTACCAAAAGTTACATACAAGGTGGTTAAAAAAGGTTACCTTTCTGCCCTGTTACAACTTTTTGTTACTTTCTTAAATTTAGAGATAAAACTTTAAAACAAACAACATGCATATTGTAGATAAACGGGTTTCCTCTCCTTAAAACCCCACTGTTGTATATGTCAATTTGTTTTGTATTACTTTAGTTATATAAATCTTGGAGATATTTGGAGTTGTGGAATATATGGATGTAATTAATTAATATTAACTTAACTCTTTAATAATTATCAGTGTTAGTGTGCCTAGAACTTAAACAACTTAAGCGTTATTCTACAATTTCATCCAACCCTATTATACCTTGAAGAGAGTTCTGTCTAATTTTGTAATTTTACGCTCCCTCTTTGGTGTCAGATAATTCCGCTATAAGCGCTGCAGTATCGGCTCAACGAAACTTATAGGTTATTTCGATGTTTATATTAACCATTTATTCTATACTTATTCAGTTACTTTTGTTCCCAGTTCACTAAACCATACTCCAAATAACAAGATTTGACAAATACATAAAGATTCTTTATTTGTTTACTTAATTCACATTAAATAAGATATGTGCTAATTAACATATGCTTGGACTATAGACTTCAGGTATCGATTGTTGATTATTTTAATCCTTTATTTATATTTGGTTATATATTATGTTTTGATTTGTATTTAATTTATTTCAGGGTGTGAAGGTTCTTGTAACTGTGGGGAAGACTAAAAATACATAGATAAGAATGCAAGATTTACAAAATTTATGTGTTGTGTATTTAATATAATTAATATAATATAATTTACCAGACTCGAACGAAGCAAATCGTGTAGGCGGTTGATCGCTAAATTTACTGTTTTGAATGGTTATGCAGTACGGTTTTCTGTCTTCGGTTTAATAAAAGTAATTCTTGTCCTGTCCACTTCGGAATACAGCTTGTGGATTGATTTACAGCTCGATTGATGTTTCTTCTGCACCGCCAGGATCCAAATAAGTTCTTCCTTCGGTTGAAGCAATTAGTGTTGTTCCGTGTATTTGCAAGGTTATAATTTCTGGTGTTGTGATTATTATGAGTTGTGTTACTGTTAATTCTTTCTATTTCTTTAATATCTCATCAATTCCCTTCGGATATGGGACAGTCCAAGTTCTTTCTTGTAGACTTCAATTATTTACTCTCTATTATCATTTCATATTGTAGTGTTATTTTTGTTTATCTGTATTGGTAGTAGACGTAAATATTGTCATTAGAATTTTGTATTTTTATAATAGTATCTGGTAAATTCGAATATTACAATTAAATAGAGTATTCTTGGGTTTTTAATCTCATCACTTTCAGTTTATCCAAAGCAATTCTTGTCTTGGACATAATCAACAACTTCTTGTTCTTATTTTTCGTCCCTAGCAACATAATTATAATAATTTCTGCCTTCCACATGTTTTGACTATATAGTGTTTCTTTCATATATTTTTTATCTATTCTTTATCAATTTGCTGTCCTATCGGGATGTAACTTTACCGATAGTTGGTTTATTACTTTATACACATATTCTACTGATTTTTTGATATAAGTCCGCTTTTTTTCTTTTTTATTATATTTAATCCACCTTCGATATTATATTTTACCAATCGATATTATGGCATTATGGTATTATTATAATTTGTATAAATTTTATTAAATATTATTATTAATTTAATGTTTTTCTTTTTTTTTCTAGCTCTTCATAGCGTATTTATTAATTATTATTAATTGATGGACCTAATCTTTATGTTATTAGTGTTTATATAGTATTTTTGCCTGTTAGGCCTTTTATTGTAAACTGATCTACCTGTGGTTATGTCTGTTATGCATCTGTAGTCCCTTTTATATAAATTCATACATACAATCAAATCTTAATTATTAGCACTTATATAAACAATTATTTTTCTATATCTAATAACAATTTTATCTTGATCTCTTGATCACATACAACAGAATTCGAATTTATGAACATTGATTAACTGCCTCACACTTCATTCTACGACAGTCATCGAATAATACAACTTGTTTCATTATTTTTTATTAACTCAACACATATTTGATATAACATCACATAAACTTTATCATAACATTTTTGTCATAAAATAATACTTCTTAACACAAAATTCTTATTTGTTATTACCATAAATTAAGTCATTGTTCATTTTTTTTGTTTTGCTTTTCATTAAACATATATCATTAGCTATTATTTATCTTACAGGTTCGTTTATTCTAGTCAACACTACCTTGCATCCTTATTTAATTTTGTCTATGATTATAATTGTAATTATTGGATCTCTGTTCTATTATGGGTTTAAATATCAATTTGTTTATTATTCTGTGAACCGTCTTTTATGTAACATGAATGCTAGCATTTCTGTTGCGTTACAATATATATGATTACTTTTTGAAACAAATGAGTAGTTATGATTTTGTAATTTTTAAAATTATAGTACATAATGAACATTTTTTCAAAGTTAACATTATGGCCTTATTAGAACCTATCTACAAATAAGACCAGTTCTTATTTGTGTCCTTCAATTATAGTAAATTAATAGCAGCAAGGTATATTTTTATAAGAGTATAGCAAAAATATCTTCATAAAAATTATTTTATAAAATATTGTTACAACACAAATAAGCCACCCCATACCAGGGATAAAAACGATGAATCAACTATATAAAATATTTAAACTAAAGAAAATAAAATGACAATGACGCGACAAACGAGTACATGACCTAACCCAAGTGACTGACTCAATACAACCAAATAAAATGAAACCAAATGAGAAGGGGAAAACCAAAATAAAATGAAAGCTTAGAAGAAGGAAAATGAAAATGAAACAAACCAAGTATAAAGGAAATAAAATTAAATCAAATGATAAAACACAAACAAATGATATAGAACAGAAAAGGAGAAATGTTACACTCAAATATAATAATGGAAAAGAAACCAATCAATAACAAATGTAAAAGATAATTATTAGTATCGCCTAAATAATCAAGGTAAATGATAATTGATAAAACCCGATAACGTAATGAAAAACTAAAAGTACACTAACCAAATAAATAGAGTTTAAATGTAATAAAGAACTCTATAATAACATGAACATATTAATAGTATAAATGACCTTTGTAAAGAGAGAGATAGTGAGATAGTAAACATAAATAAGTGACAAAGAGAATGTAATGTTAGGGATTACCCACTAATAACACTTAAAATAAAATATAAGAAGTGCAAAGTGAAAGTGTAAAACCCCAAAATAATAAGAAACCCTATTGATAGGTATAAACACTTAATAATCTGTGATGAACACTAAAGGATTAATAGTGAACAATATCATTAAATAAGAATTTTGTTAATGATAGTATTAAGATTAATTGTAAATGAAGGATACAATAGTATTCAGGGAAGGAATCCCAGGGAAGTTCAAAAGTTAGTGTTACCATGGCTAGAGAGTAAAGTTAAATGGTGTGATGATGTTTTATCACCTAAAAATAAGTAAGAATGAAACAAATTGTTAACAAACGTTGCTTAATAGCTGTTAAAGAATTGTTCGTTTAAATCTGTGAATAGGAATATGGCTGAAGGGATTATACAGACCATAAATCTAAATGTTATATGATATTTTATAAAGAATAGTAGATAATTGCCAAATAATAAACACTGGCAAAATAAATAAGTAAAAAGATAAATTAATACAAATCTAATAACACTGGAAGGGCAGTTAGAAAATAATAAACAAACCATAATGTAAAAACTAAAGGGAACATTCAGTTATTATAAAACAGATCCAAAACAAGTCAACAAGTATACAAATCATTTATAACACCAAAACAAAACATGTATGAGGGTAAATTAAAATGTAATTTGTATAAAATAAATAAATATAGCCAATTACTACTTAGGCCTATGAAATGCCTAACTGTAAAAAACCAATAACTACAAATTGTAAGAAATTAACAAGAATATTAGCAAATCCAAGGCAAATAACTAGTCAAGGATAATTTGTGAATCATATTAAAGGATAAATATTAAGTTAAGGACATAAAATAAGAAAGAAATGTAATTAGATAATATCCACATAATTGTTCAAACAATAATACATAAGCAATCCCAGCCTTGTGGGATGTTAAAATGATCTTTGAAAGAAAATACGAACAGTAGTGATAATATTTAATACATAGAGAGGAAGACGGAAGAATAAGAGCAATCAGAAGATATACAGCAATTTTGAATAAAAATTCAAATATGATAACAATGGGCTTAAGTCAAGTTTAGCCAATCAGAATCTTTCAGTAACCATGACAACTGAAATGTTATTTATGATTTTTCCATTGGAATCTTTATTCCATTATTGACGCACAACAGGAATAGACGCCAGGCTGAAAATGACCAACATTTTAATATAAAGTGTTTACAAAGTAATCCAAATTCGAAAAGATGAAGACGTAAGAAGCTGATGCAGGGCTAGAACATTTAACTGATGCCAAGGACCAATTTAACAAATTCCAAATTAATAAATTTCAGCAACTAATACGAAAAAGAAGCCAGACGTACTTGAGTTCCAAGATAATTGAAGATTGACGACGATTGCAGACCCCAACCCATTTCAACTGAATGACAGTACACATCAAGTCGACTGATTTGATAAGTATTGCTAAATTACCCAAATTTCTGAAATAAATTCTCTTTAAAGTTTTATCATAACAATCTGAACTCTCACTATATAATTTCTTTCAAAGATTAATAAAAAAAAAAACACTAAACTTTTGTTAACTAGAGAAATAACCTGTATGAAAATTATGAACTTTTGAAACACACTTTACAACACTTCAGGAACCAATTATAATTACACATTATATAATATAAGTACAATTAATGTAAGGTAGTGTACTTTATTGTAATCATTATTAATATTTTTTTGTAATCACAAGAATCCAGAATCTGAAAGAAACTAATTATATACAAATGGTTGCAGTCGCCATGATTGACTGAATAATTCGTTCAGAGCCATTTCGCCAACCTTGAGATTTTTGTCTTATATTGCCGGTGCAAATTTGTTGAATAACAAAATATAATTTTGTGTAAAACTGAATAATTACCAATCACAATTAAATAAACTAGTACAGAGTGTAACCACGGTTCTTTATTCCATAGGAAAGTGTATTATAATATTTATGTAATTTAGCGAAAAAACCAGGGTGACGGTAAGCGCTCACGTCGGAAACTCGGCGAATTAACCGCTCGATTAAGAAGGTCGAACGAAGGCGGGAGTAAATTTGAATTCTCCATACCGTCATAGCTGAGAACGCTTAATCATCCTATTTTTTAATTTAATTGTTTTAATTAAACAATTTGGCGCCACCCGGGATTTATGAACACCTATTGAAGAACAGGTAAGGTTTCCACTCGCTAGTACTGGTAATTCGAAGTATCGCTACGGACATCGTCAGCGCAACATATAAGTAACGACACCAGTGTGAGCCGAACACACAATACTTACACATTTTTAGAATACGCAAGGATCTAGTTGTTACAATATTTATATTTTAAATTTTATACTTTTTTTACATTACTATTTAGACAATATAAAAAAATGTTCAAGCCAAAGAACAAACAGGATCCTTGTTATTTAGTCCTTAGCAAACATGTAGATCACGGTTCCTGTATGCACATTGTTGTACTTTTTGCTGTGAGCTTTTGTCTGAACTGGTACATGCGACATTAATCACATGTTACAGTACTAATTTTTGTATATGCTCAGAAGGCATAAGGTGAATCCTTATGGTACTTCTGGGAGCTAAAACATTCTGCTGATAATGAATAGTTAGCCTGACTCGATTTTATTTATGTTATAGATTAGTTCCATTCTATCTGTTAACCTGTTTTGCAGCAACACATCTTGGACCTCTTGAAATGGTCATTTACTATGAATGTGTTTAATTTTATGGCTTGGTCGGTGTTTGTACTCTGAGCTATATATTGTAACAAGACATATGACCCCAATATTTTAAGTATCAAAATATAAGCACATGTCATGATAATTGAGGTAACAAAACCCATCAAGTATTTACACTGAAAATGCCAAGCATGAAACTACATAAACAACCAATAAAGAAGAATGAACTCACAACGCAGGAGTTAATAAAAGTAATGGTAATAATAATTATTCAGAAGAAAGAAGATACATTAAATAGTGATTATACAACAGGAACCAATAACCCAATAGATTTGGTCAGTAAGAAGCCTACAACAAGAAAGAAACATATTATAAGGAATGAATAATAACACTGATGACAACAATCAGAATGGTGATATAAGAAGAACCACAAGAATACAACAACATCGAGATAAGAAAGTCTAAGGTGAAGTAAATAGTCAACACCAGTAAAATACTAACTGAGAGACATACAACTTGTAGACAAAACAATAACTGACTAACTTAGATGACCTTTATATGACCAGTAATATTGTAAATGAGTAAGGCATCCCATATTAGCCAAAAGAGTGAAAGTAACAATAATGTTAACACAATAAGAAGCTGTAAACAACAGCATAATGACATATTATGCACAGCAGTAATGTAAAATAAAAGAGAATTAAAATTGTCTAATAACTGTAATAATTGTTAGCTAAGTAATAGAAAAATCATGTCAGATAGAAAAAAGAACTAATTAATGAATTACAAGTAATCTATATATATATATATAAAAGAGAAATACCACTGACTCACTGATTCATCACGAAATCTCCAAAACTGTAACACCTAGAAACTTGAAATTTGGCATGTAGGTTCCTTATGTGATGTAGGTATCCGCTAAGAAGGGATTTTTGGAAATTCGACCTTTAAAGGGGGAAAGGGGGGGGAAAGTTTGCCTGACTAACTGACATAGAATCAACATAGAGCAAAAACTACTGAATGGATATCAATGAAACTTTGAACATAGCTTCATCATAGGTCTTAGGTGCTCACTAAGAAACGGTTTTAAAAACTTTCACTCCAGGGGGCAGACCCCCCCCTATTGCATGTATGTATCTATGTATGTATGTTCCACATCTCCTCCTAAACCACTGGACCGATTTCAACCAAACTTGGCACAAATATTTTACGCGACGGGAGAACCAACATAGGTGAGGTGCTTTTTTCGATGGGGTCATTTGAGGGTTCTTTGGGGTCTTCCACATCTCCTCCTAAACCACTGGACCGATTTCAACCAAACTTGGCACAAATATTTTACGCGACGGGAGAACCAACATAGGTGAGGTGCTTTTTTCGATGGGATCATTTGAGGGTTCTTTGGGGTCTTCCACATCTCCTCCTAAACCACTGGACCGATTTCAACCAAACTTGGCACAAATATTTTACGGAACGGGAGAACCAACATAGGTGAGTTGCTTTTTTCGATGGGGTCATTTGAGGGTTCTTTGGGGTCTTCCACATCTCCTCCTAAACCACTGGACCGATTTCAACCAAACTTGGCACAAATATTTTTCGCAAACGGGAGAACCAACATAGGATAGGTGTTTTTTCGATGGGGTCCTTTGGGGGTTCTTTGGGGTCTTCCACATCTCCTCCTAAACCACTGCACCGATTTCAACCAAACTTGGCACAAATATTTTACGCGACGGGAGAACCAACATAGGATAGGTGTTTTTTTCGATGGGGTCCTTTGGGGTGTTCTTTGGGGTCTTCCACATCTCCTCCTAAACCACTGGACCGATTTCAACCAAACTTGGCACAAATATTTTATGCAACGGGAGAACCAACATAGGATAGGTGTTTTCTTCGATGGGGTCCTTTGGGGTCTTCCACATCTCCTCCTAAACCACTGGACCGATTTCAACCAAACTTGGCACAATTATTTTACTCAACGGGAGAACCAACATAGGGTAGGTGTTTTTTTCGATACGATCCTTCAGGGGGTCCTTTGGGGTCTTCCACATCTCCTCCTAAACCACTGGACCGATTTCAACCAAACTTGGCACAAATATTTTACGCAACGGGAGAACCAACATAGGACAAGTGTTTTTTCGATACGATCCTTTGGGGGGTCCTTTGGGTCTTAAAAACTATTAGATCTGGTTACTATGGCAACCCAATAGAATAGATTCTGGTTACCATAGCATCGGTGGAAGTCTCCCGCATAGGAAATAGCGTGGGAGTCGTCCAACGGGCCTTCCCCGGAGTTCATCCACGGAACCCGGGGAGTCTTAGGTCGGATCCTGCGAAAGACGGCGGGGCCAGAGTCCACGGTTCTTATAAATAAAGATATAGGTTATGATATCAAAGGTGGTGTATGCATCTTAAGAAACTTCTTAATAGTGTGTGAATTCAGTTTCAGTTTGAATTTAAAAGTGGATAAGTTAAGATCGAAGTAAGTTATAAGCGAGTATAAAAAAAAAGTTTTGATAGCAAATGTATTCAGATCATAGTGTTCAGACAATATAAATGCACTTGCTTCAGTTTGAATTTAAAAATTGATAAGCTGAAATCTATAGAGGTATTGTATTGTTAGAATAAGTTTAGGAGACACTAATTTAACAAATGCCTTATTTCAACATTAACACAATGAATTATAAAAGACAGTAAATACGCAGCACGTGCAAGTACTGTAGACATTTTATTGAAAACTAATTTAGCTGTTCGCCCTCTCCCAGAGTTATAAATCGAGCAGGAGCATCACGCGCAACAGAATTCTTCTCCAGATATAAGAATACAGTTTATGACATGTTCTTAAACAGGTGCGCTACAGAGTATTCCTCCAGTGAGAATGCGAACGTAACAATATAAGGAAGATTATACAATATACAAGTAATATAACGTTAGAACAAGAGTAGATGCCTATGAGCCTATGAATAAATTATGAACCCGAGCAACGCTGGGTAAATCGGCTAGATATAGATATCTATATAAGCCAAATACCACTGACTGACTCACTGATCACGATATCTCTGAAACCACTGAATGGATATCAATGAAACTTTGAACGTAGCTTCATCATAGGTCTTAGGTAACCAAATAATGAAATTTATCGCGGGAATTGCATACTTTGTAAATGAAGTGGTTGACATCTCAGTTTATTGGAAACCCCAAATACATTTAGTTCTGAGTTTTTAATCATTGTTTTAAATTGAAAAACTTCGTTGTTTGCAGGTTCTTATAGTCGAGAAAATTTTGAAGTTCAATTAATTAATAAATGTATGTCCTTTTTTTTCTCGGAAACGGCTCTAACGATTTTCTCGAAATAAATAATAAATAGCTGTTGCTATGAATGTAAATAAACAAACTAAGAGTTGAGAATGTGTACAATCTATCTAATCCTATACTATTAAGCGAGCAATAATTGTACAATTACGTACAACGTGAAACTCCATAGCGAAGTACGGGTATTTTATGTTATTGTTTATAATTCTCTTACACTATTATAATAGTGATATTATATCTTATTTACCATACAGGTATCCTCCTTTTATCCCTGTCTAACTTTACAATATGGTTTTATCTATGTTTCACATGGTGATTCTCATTTTGACTGGTTTTGTTCACTTTGTTTACATTAATTCTTATATAAATACTACTCTTGGTATCTGATCTTGGTACTGGTAGAAACCTTATTACCTCTACTTGATTTAGTGTACAAAAGCTTTTAATTTAGACATGTTTTATTTATAATTAAATATGAAACTAGGTGGAAAGTACCTGTATCTAGGTTATGTGTTTCCCTTTTTTGTAGCAACAATGGGTGAATTGAGTTGATACAAATTTACATTTTTTAACCTTGTTTTTACAAGTATTATTTATTAATGATTATAATAGTGTAAGAGAATTATAAACAATAACATAAAGTGTAATAAGCATAAATAAGCACATCTGTCATGTGACACTAGATGTAACTGCTATTATCCAATTATCTATACAAAAGAACAGACAAGTGTATTAAAAACACAAGATTAATAATCAATGTACTAACTATAGTGAACTATTATAAACTAGATAGTGGACTGAAAGGACACTACATTATTAAACAAGAATTAAAATAAAGGTACACTTCTTAGTGTTATACAGAGGTCACCTTATAGACTAAAATACCAAGGAATAACAATATATTCCCATTGATAAAGACAGCCAGTAGTTGCAGTAACACTGTGTATACAATTGGGGCAAAAGAGAAATTGCCCAGATACTATTTCTTATAAATAATTTGTTAATATAGTTAGTAGAATCCTAGGCTAAACCAATGTTAGAATAAGAGTTGTATTTTGTTCATAATTATAAGTAAACAAAAGTGAGAAGTGTTGAAGGACTTGGAAGGCATACTCTTTAAGAGATATGATTGCCATTAGATAGTTATAATTCAAGAATATATAAAATTAATCGTAAATAGTGTAAAGTGATAATCTCAAACAATAACTCCCTTAATAATGGATGAAAACATATCATGAGTGGACTCTAAATTAAGAGCCAAATGTTCGCCATACAGTGATAAGCTTAGATTCAAAATCTATGCAGTAATAAGAAAGTTATATCAATTATAAAGTATTTGAGTCAATTTGGGAAAATGTTTAGCATCAGTCTGTAATCTCAAACCCAGCTACCCCAAGCTTAAAACAACAATTAAAATATTTTGCAAAGGGGGTATGTGCGCTAGATTAAAGATCGTCAGCCAATCAAATCAGAGAAATTGACGAATTTTACAATGATCGCAGGAGAGAACGGCGGCATCACGCGTCGGCTCGAGACACTTTTTAACCAACATCAGTACAGACGGCAGCTCGGATATGCCAGAAAACAGCTGTTAACCTAGTTTGTGCGCGTCATCAATGTCAACAAATCAACATAACCTAAATTTGTGCGATAATAACAACACTACTACTGAAGATTTTTGAAGAGTAAACAGTGCGTTAATACGAATTGCTAAGTGTATAATCCCTAGCAATTCCGGGATTTAAAGGGAGTACAGTGATTTTCTAATATTAGTTAAGAAGTTGAAAAATGACGATATAATCGAACAACATTATTGTAATGTGTGTAAAGTAAAGTATATAGGGCATTGCACCTAATTAATTTCACTCAGTCACCAGTTATAGAGATAATCCTCAATTCATTTTAAATACTTCATAAATAAGAATTTTGAAAACAGTAATAGTTTATTATATATAAACACTTGAGTGTGCTATAACCACACACCTGATTGAAGTTATTGTACAGTAAACCCAGATTAAACTAACGAGCGTTAGTAAGAGATTGAGGATTGTCGACTGACAGAATTAATTAACAAAAGTTAACAAAAATGCAAATATTATTTATGTTTCTTAATTTAGGAAGAGCCTACTACTATTTGAATATTTCTTTTTTATTATGAATAAAAGCTGGTGGTACTAAGCTATATAAAATACTGACCACTAAACCTTTGAAGGAATCCAGTATGAAGATTCAGATGTTTCTTTAAAGAACACTATGTCGAGTTATTATTATATTATGTTCACATTTTAGATATTTTAAAAAAGTTCTTTTAACATTCATTAAGTCAATCTAAAAATTAGATTGCCACATCGACCCTGCGAAGTCAGCCAGACTCACTCCAAGTAAGTGATCATTTAGTACAAAACTATATGTACTTTCAGTGAGGAATCCACGTCACTGATTCGCCTAGTCGACAGAAGAAAAATACATTGAGCTAAATTATCAACATTTTAAAAACCTTTGTTAAACAACGTCAAGAGATATTCACCGGATTTAATTAAATGAATTTAATTGACTAAATTAAACCTATTAAAAACAAAACTTAAACATAAATTTTAAACGAAAGTAAATGGGATTATAACAACACCCCGTACACAGTCTTTCTACAATATTGGCAACTTTAGGATGTTAATAGAATGTTTTACCAGGTGTAGCTTTACTAGGGTCAAAGAATGCAGTATGTTGTTTATTGAATAGTAGTGGAATTCAGGTTGCTATATTTTAGGAGTGAGAGGCATGCTGATGTCACACATATAGAAAATAGGGTGCCGTAGTTCATTTTCTTTGACTGCTAAGATTTCAAACTGGTGAGGCGCTTTTTAAGTGACTCTGCAACTTCCTTATAATATTGAAGAAATGTGAAACCTATTTTACACTCATTGTCATATTGTTAACACATTCCATAGCTTCTTTTAGTAGATCTACAGTCTACGTAACTTGTGCCATCTTTCCAGACTAAACAGGCATGTACATAAATGCTGTGCAAACACACAGTAAACATTTAAAGATAGGTAATAGAAGGTTAATAAGTCAAGTTTAAGAGCATAAGGTAAAAAGGCAATATAAGGATAATAATGTTAACATGAAAATATAATAGAAGATTAATTTTTTGAATTATTGTGGTGTACAATTAGGTTGTAGACCAGTAAGGTTAACTAGCCTCATTGTTATACACCTTGTTATTTACAGCATGACCTTCAAAGGAACACCCTACACATGGCAGGGTACCAAAAAATAACTGTAATCTGTACATGGCGCACAATTTAGATGTAGTTGTGAATACAATATTTTGTTGCAGTCTGCCAAATGGATGTGCTGTGTATACAGTGTTCCATGTTAATTTTTTTTAGATCTTGTTAAACATTTTCTATGATTTTTGTGATGAGTGATCGTAATGAACAGAGAGTCTACATTAAATTTTGTTTCCTCTTACAGAGGAACTTGTAACAGTAGCTGAAAGAGTTGCGATGCTTCAAAATACTTTTAAAGAGGAAGCTTCACACTTAAAGAGGATGCCTATAAGTGGTTTTGGCATTTCAAATGAGGGGAATGTCAATTGAAGAACAACCAAGATTTGGCCAACCTTCCACAATCAGGAATGATGAAAATCTTGAAAAAATTCACAATGCAGTCTACAAAGATTGTCGGTAGAGTATTGAAGAGATTGCTGAATTGATTTGTGCATCTTGGAGTTCTTGCCAATGAATTTTTAACAGAAGATTTGAACATGGAATGTGCTGCTGCAAAATTTATGCCTAGGTTCCTCACAGAAAATCAGAAAACCAGTTGTGTTATTATGTGCTATGACTGGAAGACCAATTTCAAAGTGATCCACGCTTTCTAAAGTTGTGACAAAAGATGAGAGGTTGTGCTGTGATTATTATCCAGAAATGTAACAATGATCAAGCAAGTGGAAATTACCAAATTCACAAATATGAAGTATGTTGATTTGCTTTTTTGATATGACCGCAATTGTTCACAGAGAATTTGCTCTTCCTGGACAGACAGTGAAGAAAGATTTTTACCTGGACATGTTGGCAAGATTGCATGAAAATGTGTGACAAAAACACCTGGAGATGTGGGAAAGTGGTGATAGGTTTCTGCACACAACACCCCACCTATACTACCCTCTGCATCTAGTAGTTTTTGTTGAAAAACAAGATGACAGTTGTCCCTCCCTACTCACCTGATCTTTCTCATACATGAAAAAATAACTCGAAGAAAAACATTTTTGTACCATGGAGGAAGTCCAAGAAAAATTACTGCAGACCTTGGACAATTTTTTTTTTACAATTCTGGTTATTTTTAAGATACCCCCTCATATAGTAAGATTTCAGCTTATAGTTTGAAAATAGATTAGAAATAAGTAAACAAAAACAGAATACAAAAGAAGGAAGTCTAGATTTTGGGAACGTGTGTGTGTGTGTGTGTGTGTGTGTGTGTGTGTGTGTGTGTGTTTTCCTTGCTAGTTTATTCATGTAGTACAATAGCATGAAGAAAAATAGCTACACTGGAAATAAAAACATGCACCTTGCATCATGATGAACACTTTACTAGTACTTGCCCATAGGACTGCAGATAAGATGGTGCTTCAACTTTCTGGTCACAGGATGGTAGTAGCTTACAGATATACTGAGGCATTGTACAGAATTGAGTTTTTTTGTAAACGATTGGCCTTATTTGGCTCAGGTACCTTAAATTCTATTGATAAAAAGTCATTCTATCAAGTTACAAGGCCAAGTTTCAGTCACAAAAAAAAGTTGGCCACCACTGTTGTTGAATATTTGACAGGACGATCCTGAGTGCTGGAATGAGTGAGGTGAGTGGGATTTTAACATTACAGCTGTAACAAATTCAATGCCCCATTATGAGAGAAAGGGATAGGACACACAATGGTAATCATGCATGATCTTGCATAACATTGACTGTGAGTGAAACAGCTTCCTGTTTGAAAGATAACTTAAATTATAAATAATGGTTTTGTGTGTGCGTGTGCACATGTGTGTGAGTGTGTCAATATTTTAAATTAATTTTAATGACTTTCAGTATTACAAATTTTGTGAAAAGTGGAAGAGGACAGTAGACAAGAATCCAGAAGCTCTACGTGAATATGAGAAATTTAAACACAGTGATGTAATAAATTCAACGTTAATCAGTGTATCACAACGCCTTGGGTTCACCTATTCATTGAATTTTGGTAAGATTTCCATGTCTGTACACTTTTAAGTGTTATATGCTGTGTTTATGGGAGAAATTACTACTTCTTAAACTGGTTTAAGGATAAAACATGAGATTTTGGTGTGCTTGCGTAGTACCTGCAATATATTATATTACTCACTTATGAAATCTTGGTGTATGTATACCATGTATGAAATTCTCATAAGAATTATTAAGAATATCTGATGGTAACTTCTTTTTCATTATGATTTCACAGTGTTTCATAATACTCTTAGTTATGTAGTTTCTATAGAACTAATACTTTATAAGAAATGTTAGTACTTTGTTAATCAATTTTTACAATGCAAAAGAGGTAAATGCTGTTTTGGGAGATGGGCGTGTCTCACAAGGACTTTTAATTAATGTCAAGGACTTTTAAGCACTAATGGGCTTAGACAAAGGTGCACTTTGACCCCGCTATCTCAGATGGGCTAAGTAATCCAGGCCAATGAGAATGCACCGCAAAAAAGTTTATATGGCCTCACAACAGATAAGTAAGGAATATAATTTTAACTTTTGAACTGCAAAAACAGAGGTCATGGCTTTTTGTGGAAAATATTTGATTTAAAATTATGTTAAATGACCATTTCATAGAACAGGTCTCTACGTTCAGTTACCTTGGTTATAGTCTTTCTTATAGAGGTAGTGATGATCTGCAATAAACTAGGCAGGCTCCAAACTATATGTGAAATACCGAAAAGGACATTGAAAAGGAAAGCTTGACAAGAGATGTGTATCAAATTCTATAAGACAATAGCAGTACCAGCACTGCTGTATGGATGTGAGATTGGACTATAAGGAAGAAGAACTGGTGCCAGTTACAGACTGCAGAAATGAACTATTTGAGATCGGTAAAGGGATATACGTGGCTAAATTATATAAGAAACGAGTATATTAGATGAGAACTTGATATGGTTTCCTTTAATGAACTCATTCAGAATTATATAAATTGTTGGAAACAACATCTAGAAAGAATGGACAATACCCGGTTTCTGAAGTTTACTTGTAAGTATGAGCTGGTTGGAAGAAGATCTATAGGCGGGCTAATCACAAGATGGCAGGAGTCATGAGGCCGGAACAGGAGAAATCCTATCCATGAAGTGATGCTGATGATGATGACTTTCGAGGCTCTACTGTATAATTAACCAAAAACAATCAGAATAACTAGCCAAACCAACTTCACCTGATCTTTCTCATGTTTTCTTTACATATTTTGGAACTAATTTTCTGGAAATAATGTGAGAAATTTACATATAATATTACTGTTTTTTGGACATGTTCCTTTCTTTGAAGAAGGTAAACTGGCAAAAAGGAATTATGTGTGTAGAAATTTTTTGCATTGTCCATATACATTTAATTAGAAATACTGTGAGATAGTGTTGAAATGCTGAGGGTAATGAATAAACCAATCTAAGCACCAGGTTAAGGTAAAGAATAAACTAAATTGATTTGATATTATATTCTATAGTACAAAATTCATTAACTTATTGACATTTTTAGTGAAACTGAACAGGACTGCAACTAAATCTGTTCTGTTATTCACTGAGGCTTACAGCAAAATTTGTATATCATGTGTGCATGTGTTTGCATGGCACAAAAGATTTAAAGAAAGTTGAAAGGATGTTGATGATGAAAAACTAGGATGCCCATGGATATCAAAAACTGAGGAAAGTGTTAAAATGGTTAAATTGTTCAAAATAACAACAAATTTAGTATCCGAGTGGTGGTAGAAATGGTGAACAATAAAGTAACTGTTAAACAGTTTTGGAAACTAACCTTAAATGACAAAATGGTTGGGCTAATCATGTCCAGAGTGGTTGCGTGATTGCGTGAGTCCAGTGTTTTGCCCTTTGTGACCAAGACAGTTAGTTTTACACCACATTAGACTTTACGTTTTTGACATTATTTTACAGCAGCAGAAAAAAGTACTTATAAGTAGATAGCTATCCCAAAAATATTTATTGATTGATAAGAAAATTTACTGTATTGCTGATATATTATAATTCAAAATGCAGTGGTTGTGAACCTTAATGCCAGCTGGCACTGATTAACCTTGTACCAAACCCACACTTTCATCTGTAAATTCATAGTGTATTATGTCTGCCATTGTTTTTGCACCATTTAATGAAGATGATTCTTTACATTAACCTCATGACTTTGAGGAAAATACAGTTGATAAAACTGCACATTGCTGTGTGCATTTTCTCCACAGCTTCATGCAACATTAAAAGGCCTAGAAGGGGTGTTTTGATAAGTCAGTGCAAAATTAAAAAAAGACACAATTTTGGGGAAAATCTTTTTTATTTCTTAACATAATCTCCTTTTAAGACTATACATTTAGTCCAATGAAGCTCAAGCTTTCAATCCCCTCTTTATAGTATGACTTATCCAAGTCTTCAAAATATGCAGATGTTTCGGCAATAAATTCATCATTTCACGTAATCTCTTTCTGGCAAGCCACTTCTTCAAATTCGGAAACATATATTAGTCCGAAGGTGCTAAATCTGGTGAGTGGGGGGGGGGGGAGAATTTCGTAGTGCAATTCAAACAATTTTGCTGTCATAGTTGTAGAAATGTGAGCTGGTGCAGTATCTTGATGATAAAGAACCTTCTTATTTGTCAAATGTGGCCATTTTTTCTTTATTTCCTCATTTAGATTATCCTAATATTGCCCAGTTATCATTTTAACCTTCTCCAGAAAGTCAATTAAGATTACACCACAAACATCCCAAAACAGTGGCCATCACCTTACCACTGATGGAATGGTTTTCACTTTTTTTGGAGCAAGTTCTCATAGTGCACCCAACTGTTTTGACTGTTTCTTGGTTTGAGGTTGGTAGTGATGTATCCAACTGTTATGAAACGGTGCAGAAATTCTTGATTATGTTGAAACAGCTTCAAAAAACCATGCTTAGAAATGTTTGCTCACAAAAGTGAGCTTTTGATCAATTGTGAGCAAGCGTGGCACCCATCTTGTGGACAATTTTCGCATATATAAATGTTCATGTAAAATATGATGCACCTGTACATTTTAGATGTCTATTGTCTTAGCAATTTCATGCATTTTTAGTCGTCTGTCCTTCATCATTATATCATGGATTTTTTCAATATTTTCTGCAGTTTTAACCTCAGCTGGTCATCTGGAACGTTCAGTGTCATTTGTGCTCATGTGACCACTGCGAAAATAACCAAACCATTTGTAAACTGTTCTAGTCGATGGAGCTAAAAAGGCTAGGCTAGTGCGGGGAAAAGCGGATTAACTGATTTTTCAGCTGAGAAAGGTACCAAATTCTATAATAGATGCAGAATAGGTATGTGAAGCCAGATGAAAAGGAGGTTAGTTTCAATTATGGCAGAGGGTGCAGGCTAGAAAGTATTCATCAGAGGACAAATGGATGATGGGTACTGTAGTTTCAAAAAACAGAACACAATTTATATAGAATAAAGATGTTTCATGGACCTGGACATGATATGCTGATCAGATTCTTTCACTATATTATTGGGGGGGTGGGGAGTTGTTATATATGTTTTGTTTATGTTTCTGAAATCAGATATTTTTATATTTATATATGTTTAGCTATAACACTGGTGTTAGTATTGCATACGGTTTGTGATTTTATATTTGTTTACATTCAGTTCTGGTTATATACAAGATTAATAATACAATTATGTAATATTTTGTGTTGTTTCATATTTTAATTTAGAACTTAATACTATAACTGTAAACATGCCTGACTACCTATAACTTATTAACTCTCCAATTAAAAGTAAAATTTTAAAAACTACCTGTACTATTATGCGGCTTAGTTAAATTTAATCCAGGAAACTGTCAGCTATGAGAGTACAGACATAGAAATGCATGCTTTCTTCTCACATTAGACAATCATACATAGAAATTTTCAGACAATTAAGAAAGTCACAGACTACCCAGCAGTGAGTATTGTGAGTGTTGGTTTGTGTTACATTATTTGTGTATATTTATGTTACAAGTTTAAGTTTGCTAGCAGAATAATGTTTTGACTGAACTAACAACTACTTGCATTGGAGAACCCACATTATCCCCATGCAACTCAAATGTAATGTGCTAGCTTCCATCATTATTTTATCTCTATTAACTATACTTCACTAAATCACAAAATAACAGAAAAATAATAATGTACAGTTTAGAATTGTGTATCTCAGAACCAGGAGCAAATCCGGGAAGAAATTTTGGGGGGGGATACTTTAAAGGCTTGAAGTATAAATGGAAGGAAGATACAAATACAGTTTGTTATTATCAACACAATACGTTTATTGATGTACAAGCATACAATAATATCTGTTTTCAGATCATTGTTATATTAATAGTATTCACACACAGTTTAAACTATACACTACTCATTTATGGTATGTATCATACAAAAATTAATATCTGATAAGGTACAGTTACAATTTAAAGTAATTTTGGACCTTGATCCTACATAAAGTGATATGGATTCTTATCATGTTCACAGTTACAAAACCATTCCATGTTTGCCACGTTTACCAAAATGGTTAATCACTTTTTGGGGGTCTAAAATAATGTCACTATGTAATAGAGCCACTTCAACAAGCCTACTGTCCATCATAATTGACTTCAGTCATAATGACAAAAACAACCTTTCTGAACTAGCACTGCTAACAGGAAGTGTGCAGAGTATTTGTAACAAAGAATGTATCAGAATATGTATATCCATATCATAAGCCTGAAGAACATGTGTAATGCTTTGGTTGGGATTTTCTTGCCATTTTCTGATTTGTATATTTATATTGCCAAGGAGTCATTTCTCTTGATATTTTCATAAGCGCTAATCTTTCTTGTCTAATCTTGCTTAAGAGAACTGTGAATGTAAAGACAATGCTGTTATGACGGTCTCACGTATCATCATATGGTACAGTGGAAACAAAATACAGACACCAATGAAGTCACTAGTTACCAACTTTAATTTGTCACAAAAAACAATTTGTAATCAACAAGGTACTTTCATACAATAATACAAGTTAAAATTGTCCACACGCAACAATAATGTCATGTATAAGAGTCCCGCACTAATTATAACACAATAGTCACTTTCCATTAATCACTTGTTCCGCAATAAAGAAATTTCCCACTGTAACTGACTGACCAAGCCAGCTGCTGTTGCTTATATAGGTGCTGCAGGTATTCCAGAATAATTTTTCATTCTGTTGGCAGCATAATTTGCATAGTTACAGGTGCTCTTGAACAGTTTGGAGTTCTATATGTATGGGCAGCTTGACACAGACACCACATGCTGGGCTAATCAAGAAGCATGTAGAACGACACTCTCATAATTGTCATAGCAATGCTGTTAAGGGTCTCAAACATCTGGAGGATCCAGCTTTACTATTGCCTCTGATCAAAGCACTGACAGCCTCAAAACATCAAGCACATCAGGAGAAAATCTTAATTTCAAATCCTGATGGTATGTTCAAGTAATGGGATGAAGACAGAAATCCTGTAATAAATTTCTAGTACTTCTGGGGATTCTGGTGTGTAGTTTTCTATCTGACGCAACAGTTGAATTGTGGATTAGACCTACTAATTTTCCAAACAGTTAAGCAGTTGAAATGTCTATAAATATGAAGTTCGGTAGAACGGTAATGATTTTGTGAAGCAGTAACTACTACTTACATTGAATTTCTATTTTGATGCCTTGTTGTTTCTTGCTTAGCATATGTTTGCTTGAAAAAATTTCATCTGAAGTGACCATTGGGGAAGGAGGGATTTCCCCTAATTTTTCCTCCATGGATATGTGCTGCATAGAAAACCAGTCAAAAACTGAAGCGTTCACAATGGATAGTTGTTGAATACCTCGGAGTATCAGTAAGAAAAATATTGTGTTTTAATACATGCACACAGTCAAGGTCAATGATAGACTGTAATATGTTTGGAGAAAGACATTATAAACATGACGTTGAAAGTGTCATCCTCAGTCATCATACCATGTGGCCATCCTACATCCTGCCTATACAGAGGCTAGCACCCAGTATTAATGTGAAAGCTAGTAGCTCCCTACTAATAATGAACTGTTGAAGTTTTTAGTTATGTTGCGGGTTTTTAGTTTTACTTAAAGAGTATATGAAGTAAATTTTGTTGTAGTAACTTTTCCTTCAATATTATATGCAATATTATGTGTTCCAGTATTTAATACTCCCTTATCTAAGGTTATCTTATTTTTGTTACATTATAGTATTAAAGGTAGTTAGTATACCAAAATATAAATTATATATTATTGAGTATTTTTATGTACCTGATTTAATTTTGAGAATTACTGGTGTATCTAATTCAAGATTCCTGCCTTACATTACTGGTGAAGTGAGTTACAAATACAAGGAAAATAATAATATCCCATGAAATATTTAATTATATACAGTAGATGCCTATACATTTTTTAATATTATGTAGAGTATTTGGTCAGACAATTACCATTGTTAAATTTTAAACACAATGTGTCAGTTACTACCAATCTGTGATTGCCTTCAAGGGGTTAAAAAAAACCCTAATTTTTATCAAAAGCCAGTATTACTAAGATATTTGTTAATACAAAAACAAAGCATAAAACAAAAAATTAAACAACTGGAAATTAAGAAATGTGAAAAAAATATAAACTAAAACCAAAGATTAGCAGATAAATTTATATACCCTTAAACAGTACAGCAAGCAAACAATTCAACACTACTAAAAGCTTGTGTGTGTGTGAGAGAGAGAGAGAGAGAGAGAGAGAGAGAGAGAGAGAGAGAGAGAGAGAGAGAGAGAGAGAGAGAGAGAGAGAGAGAGAGAGAGAGAGAGAGAGAGAGAGAGAAATACATGATTGTAAAAGCAAATAGCCAAATGAAAATACCATATGTCAAAAACAAATGAGAATTAAGAAAAACAAAAATTCAAGTACAGAATAAAACAAAAATGTAAAAAATTAACAGAAAGTCATTAACCCTTGACTGTCAACCTGACAAATAGAACCGGGAAGCACCAACTGTACTACTTGCAATCAGTTCTCACAGTGAACAGTTGTAGAAATAAACATCCTATTTATGTATAACTCCTGCTTGATGGCAGGGAGCAGGATTCATGTCATCTTCATGCCAACAAGTAGACCCTTTTAAGGTATTTTTAGATATCTGATGAAATTTGATATTTATCAGATCCAAATATGTATCAGATTTCAATGTTGTAATAAACCCAATATTATAATTTGATTAAGTTAATGAATATTTAATTCATTGACTGTTACTAATATCAAAAAGTCCAGTGTAGATTTTGAGTGTAGTGGATTGTAAACAAAATCCTCATTGGCAACAATTGTATGGACGCTGTCATTAATTCTCCTCAGAAATGCCTTGCTCGACCATCTCATTGTAATTTGAATATTCTATGCGTGGCAGTACATCATGGTCAACTTTGACACATTTTAGGTTCTTTTGATACAAATTCAACAAAACACCACCCCACTAAATAATCTGTCTACATTTAAATCATACAAGCTTATGATTTGTGATCGTCTTTTTCTGTATTATTATTTGTGCCCCCAGTTGAAGAGCACCTTTTAAAACAGTCAGATTTACTCTCAGACAAAGTGTAAAAGAGATCTTAGCCAGGATTACTTTCAAACAATGTGTAAAAGAGATTCCCCTTGCTTCATTGCCCTGCCTAATTCAAGGCTGAAATTAGACTGTCTTGCAGGTATTCATTTATCTCAGTACGTACTGATTTGCAGGAAATGTCAAAAGGAGCTACATGAACTTCACTTGTTTGCTTACTCCGTTTTTTGTTTATTTTCATGTAGTTGCTTTAGTGTCATTTGACAAGTTGACAGAGTGGTTTAAATACACAGTGTTGTTAACTCTCATAGCTATTAAAAGCCAATATATATTTCAATCACCTACATGTGAACTTTTTATCGTATGTGAATGTTATTCTATTAGTGCCAGTTTTACTTTTATTTTTTATAAGTGTGTACTATAGTAAGTCCAAAAAAATGATGTGCTGCGTAGCTGGTGTGACAGGTATTAACCATTTGATTAACTAGTGGTGTTGCTTGAAAAAGGAGGTGACAAATGGAAAAAAGAACCTGTTGTTGGCAGATATAATGGGGGAACAGTATGATGAATGTGTGACAACAGAAGGGTGATTGAAAAGTCAATAATGATTATTGTGGAAAGACCTGTGGTTGTTCTTAGGTCTTAGGAAATGCCCGTAAGTGAAGTCTCTGAAGAGGAAACAATACAAGAAACATAAGAGCTTGGTATTGGTTACAGTCTAGTTGGAGAAAAACAGGATGATGTAGAGGAAAGGTTTCAAACTTTTAAGCCTCTCTTAAGTGGTTATGAGGTCTGTAAATTAAGTAATGAGATAATTAAGTAAAACCTTTTATTTACAATCAAACGATATCTAGACTTTATCACTTTCAAAATAGTTCCCTTGGGAAGCCACACAGTGCTTTAAACGGATTTTACACTCTTCATAGCAGTGCTGGAATTCAGAAACTGGAATCTTCTTCAACTGGTCGGTTACATTTTTTAAAATGTTGTCTATAGTAAAAAAATGGTGTCCTATGAGATGTTTTTTCAATCTCGGGAAGAGAAAGTGGTCACAGGGACTCACTCAAGTCAGGTGAATATTTTTCTTTGCCCAAAACTCATTAACAGAGAGTGCTGTGTGACTAGGTGCATTGTCATGATGCAGCATCCAAGTGTTCATGATGGCTGGTCTCACGCGGATACCTCTTTTCCGTAGCCTTTCAAGAATTTCTTGGTAAACATGTTCATTGACAGTCTGTCCTGTAGGCAAAAGTTGTTATGGATAATGCCATTACTGTCAAAGAAACAATTTAACATGGTTTTGATTTTGGATTTGCTCATTTTTTTGCTTTTTTGAGATGTGGTGAGTTTGGTGTGTGCCACTCCTCGCACTGGCGTTTCGTTTGTACATTTCTTTTATTGATCTTGTGTTTTGACAGACTCATGGTACCCGTTAACATCTCTCCCCCCCCCCCCCCCCCCCCCGACACGCCTTCTTAGTTAAAGACCACTGCTGTAGAAGGTTGTCTGTTACACTGTCATTAGGGGGTAGACTAGGAAGGGACACTGAAATTGAAAGTGAGGCTCTGGGAATAGAAATTGAAAATAAGGTTCAGAGTCAAATCGAAACCAAAGTATTCTGCATGGCTTTCCAAGTTTGGAATAAGAAGGGGACAATGTTATGTAGCTATAACATATATAACACTCAGCCTGTGTGAAGTTCGTCACATACTTGCTGGCCCAACAAGCAGATGTGATATTCCAGAGCTCTCTAGCAAGAAGTAAATGCATGCACATTCTATTGATCCCATCATCAATTCAGTAACATCTGGAAGTTTCTAGATGATATTAACAACAGGTTAACATTGACAGGGTTCTGAGAATCAGTGACTGTTGTGCAATGCAGTAGTTCCACAAACAGAAAGTGTTATTAGTGACCATATTAGTGCATGTGTCAAGAATTAATTGTTTTTGTAGTATTCAGGTTCATGATGTTTATTATTGTTTGTGTAGTGCATATTACCTGGGTAAACTTTTGTAAATATGAACATGTTTGTTTTTAGAGAAATGTTAGTAAAAACGATGACTTTCAATGTCTCTGGCTTTCAGTAATGTCTATAATGATATAATTCAGTAACTGTTTTAATGATTTGTACACTCCTTGTAACAGTATGCATAAATATAAAAGTATTTTAACCAGTATCATTTATGTACGGTGTGTATACCAAGTATACAAAGTGACTTGGGATTTCAGATTTTGTTAGAACAGAACGTAGTTTAGCTTAAGTTATTTATATGTGAATGTAAAATTAACTGTGAACTATCACTGAAATATGTTTTATTACAGATGATATTGCACTGATGTACTTTACTTGTGCGTATGAAACAGCATGGTCACCAAAAACAGTGTCTCCTTGGTGTTCTGTATTTTCAGAAATGGATTTGATGGTATGTGAAATGAGCTCACTATTTTGAATAAAATACATTTATAATTAGATGTATTTTAATATTCGGCAATTTTTTGATTATTGAAACAAATGATAATTACTCTACTTTCTTAATGGTAAAATAACAGTTTTAATGCAATTATACAGTGCAATAAACACTAAATATTCTGAAATAGTGTATTTTTTAAAAACTAAATTTATGATCATAGTGCCTAAATAACAAATAATTTATTTTGCCTTTTAAGTTTCTGAAGTTTCCATAGATATCAGTCAGTCTAATACTTTTCTTAAATGTATGAAACTGACAATATGTGAAGTTCTTTTGCCAAGCTTTTTAAGGTGGTCCGAAATTTGCAAGGAGATGTGTGTTGTTCATATGTATTGATTTTGTCAAATTATTAAAAGTACAGAATTTGTATTTTGAATAACATTCTGCATGACTTGATGCCCCACACAAACTTTTACAATTTTCTTAAAATTTTGACTTAAAATTTTAACATTTTTTTTGCACACAGAGTCCCTAAAGTTGAAAAAATTTTAGTGCGAACATTACATTCAGATTGAGTGAAAATTTTTCTTACATTGATACCAGAATGGATTTTTACAACTTTTTCAAATGTTCAATCCCTTTTTTTTGAGTCTTGGTATACTAAAAGTTTAAAGTTTCCAAAACTGAACTCTGTATTCAAATTTTGGGTAAAGTTCTTGTTAATTTGGTACTCCACATGGATTTTTGCATTTTTTTTCAAAATCATTGCGTATTTGTCTCTTGTCATCTATTTTTAAAGGGAGGGGGAATCGATAAAAAAAAATAGGGGTCATGGAGTAAAAGTATAGACATGTGTGCCAAGTTTTATGAAAGTTGATTCACTAACTATAATATGAATTATTCTGGCGTGGAACACAATTATTTTAGATAAAAATGTTTAAATTTTTATCTACTGTCTGAACCAATTTTCGCTCGTTACGAGCTTCGTCAGAGTCTGCTGCTAGGAGCCATCCTTTTTTGGGCAACAGTGTACTCATTTGAAAGATCATTGTTGTGTAATGTGTTTAAATAGTATGTGTGAATTAAATTCTGTCTGTTCGTTTAACATGTTGTTTCTGTGTATTTTTATGTGTTTGTATATTTCTAGATGTTCGAGAGTGTCTAGTTTTCGGCCTTTCATGTGTATGTAGAATTTAAACATTAAAGACAGTTGGTAGTCAATAGTGTTCAATCTAGTAGTGAAGAGTAAATTCTGGAAGTTGCTATTTATAAGTTATTACACAACATCGTCATTTGATGAATTACCATATTCATTTATGCAATCAGCATACTTGATGTTACTAATAGTACAGTAGAACTCCATTTATCCGAACTAATGAATGCCGGACGTAATTCGGATAATTGGGACAAACGTAACATAAAGGTTATGTAATAAAAGAAAACACGATAATTGCTCAAAAATCAGTTTTGTTTATTTTAATTATATAAATACAGTATTTTAATAAAAACCAGGTCGCACTTGTTTTGCAAAAAATTAAAAATAATACTCAAACATAATTTTAATTTTTAAGTTGAACATGTCAAACAAAGTTAATTGTTTTGATGTAGAAACTCGTTTGCGTGTAGCCAGGTCCTGCAAACGTTGACGGGAAGAAGTTACACATGGTCGCATTGCCGTTTCATCCACTTTAAGGCAGTGTCAAAACAAGCGAATGCCTCACTTGCAGTAGATTCCTTTTCCGGTTCAACTGAAGCATTGTTGTCATCATCTTCGTCCACCTGCTGAGATTCATCATTTACACTTTGATAATTTCATCATTGTCCAAAATTTGATATCCAGGGTCCGTAGAATCACACTGCAACCACTCGTTTCTGTCGTTCACGTCATACTCGGAACAGCCAGGAATTTGTACAATGATTTTCTAGATGTCTTCAGTTGATACAGTTTCATTTTCTTCGACACTTTCTTTTGCCCTTTTTCTTTTTCCTTCTTGTTCATTGTCTCTTCTTTTTCTTGCTGGATTTGTTGTTTTGTCGAAATTCCATTAATTTTATTCTATGCTCTCTTTAATATTACAGTTACGGTTTTCAATGAATTCCACAAATCGGCTATAATGTAATAATAGTCCTTTAAATCAATTTTCTTATGGTATGCTACATAGCTAACACAGTCTTATATGTATTTTATTTACTTAAGATGTTTTTAATTATTACAGCAACTGCAATTTGAATACACTTTTTTTTAGAAATTGCATTTTTTTAATTTCTTGATATCAATTCAGATAATTGGTGATTCGGATAACTGGAGTTCGGATAAATGGAGTTCTACTGTATTATGTTTTCTTAGTCACTGTATACTAACCCCACCTTAAACGTGTTCATCGCAAACTGATCAACACCAGGTAACATGCTTTGATTGTGGTGTGACTCTAAAAATATCTTTCTATACCATATCTGAAAGGATTCTTCAGCATTCTTATTTGCATCTGTTTTGATTACAGTATGCCTTCCCAATTTACTGCCAATATTTTGCATAGTATACTCTTCAGTGGTGTTCAGATTTGCTACAGCTACTTTCTATATGCCGAGGTCTCGTCTTCTTAACAATTGTGGTAGAAATGTTCTGTTTGTGTGTAGATTCTGTGTGTGACTAAGCCTTCCTGTTTGGTAACATTTCCTACAATCACTTCCATGAACAAAACACAGCTGCTTCCTCAAGTATGTCTCTCGACAATGATCATTTCTTTTTGAGTGACCTCTTCTGTTGTCACAGCATGTAGTACGTAACATTTATCTCTCTGAATATTGATTTCTTGCTTGTCATTTGTATTGTCTTCCTTGACTTCACGTCATCACTTGCTAAACAGGAAACACTTTGTTATTTCTGTGACACCAGCCATACAGAGAATCTAATTGAATAACATGCTGGCCTCAAACTTCAAAAGTTCTTCTCAGAATCATGTTTCTCTCTTTAGTTACAGGTATTACATGCTCTGTACAGATGTTGGTGACTGTACCTTACCACTAATCTTCTTCTTCATTCCAGGATTAGGCAACATAACCCGGTAGTCTAAATTTTCTAGCCATCTTTGTGTGGTTCTCCCACATTTCTTTTCCCTTTAGACGTACATTGTAAACTTGTTGAGGTAGGCTTTTCGTTCCCATTCTACCTATATCTTCAATCCATCTCAGCTTACATTCCTCTTTGTTAGGTAGTAATTTTTGAAATGGTTTTGCTATGAGGCTTTTCACAGCCAGAGTGAATGAAAGGATATTCTCTTCTTCTGACCCTTGGTTTGGTTGTTCAGAAAATTCAAATTGTCAGAAGTAAATCGTACAGTGAGTGCTTCTATCAAATGTAGGAGGTTTGGCGTAAGTGGGATTTATTTTTATTGCTCTTGTTTCCAGAATCTTTTCTCTTTTTGTTATTGGTATTGCTTTTATGACGACATGTATTTGCTTCACAAAGTAACATGGCTTTACTTCATGTACATTCATCAAGTGTTTCACTTCTCTCATAATTTGTTCTCCAATGTTGACAGTCAGCTAATAATTGACAATCAGTTAATAGTTGTCTTATAATAAAACATTCTTTCGTTCGTGGTTATCATACATTCTTCGGCTTCAGACAGTCTTATCTTTTGTTGTCTTAGATCACCACATAATAGATCCAGGTCATGTATGGAACATTCTGTCATAGGTTCTGGTACGTTCCGTGGTTTCAAAATATGTCCATCACTTTTTGCTGTTGTTCAATTTTTCGTGTCGTCTGCCCATTTCTTCTGCTTCTTCATTCATATCCCACTATTCATCTTCTTTTACCAGCACTGTTTTATCCCATTTCTGTACATCATACCTTGAGAAGCTTCTATGCAGTAGACAGCTGACTGATATCGATTTTACCAACACAACACCAAATAATTCACAGTAAAAGTTTTCACTTTTTTTCTGGTGGTGGCAAATTTGATGCTTTGATGTATATATGTTTTGTAATTTTTCTTGCGTATTGTTGACTGTAAACAGCCCTGAACTACCTTTGATATCATACCTCACTATCTTCTTTGGGCTTTCCAAACACTTGCAGTGAATTTGCAGAGCCTAAGAAAGTAGCGTGGATGATATCATATAAATTCCTTTATATACTCATTCATCTTTTTTTTGTATTCATGATGTGATATTCAACAAGTGGAACCACAATATTGTAATCTTATACTGTAACTGTATCACTGGGAATACTGTCTCAAAAGAATATTTTATTTGAAAATTTTTGTATACAATTTTTGTAACATTATATTCAATACCAATGTGATACCTTGAGTAGCTAATTATGTGATACATATTATGTAACCAGTTTTTTTACCGAAGTGTAGTGATGGTGACAGACATACACATCGAATTCTGACAACTGTTTTTACAATTTTTTTTTATAAATAATGCATCAGTTGTGTTTTTTATAATAAACAAATGCGGCAACTTGTACAGTATATTTATAAGTTTTATGTACATAATTAATCAGACCACAATTTTTCTTCTTATAGCATTTTGAAAGTTGTTTATTTTTATTTTCAGGCTTTGGAATACTTACAAGATTTGAAGTATTTTTGGCTACATGGATATGGATATGACATTAACTACAGACAAGCTTGTGTAACATTAAATGATATGATAACTCATCTTAGGTAAAAATAGTTTGAAATAGTGTATAATGTACCATTAAATTCATACTGTTTTTTGGACCTGCAAATATTCCAATGGAAGTATTTATGGGAGTCTCTTAGATTTTTACAATTTTCTTAAAAATATGTAAAAATTTGTATAAAATTTTGTGTAAGTGTTATGTTCATCATATTCACATAGAGGCATAGGCAAGATGCTGCCTGTTCTGCATTCAAAGATCCTCCAGCCATCTCGTCTTAGGTCTGCCCACATACTAATGTCCTATAGGTTTATATTTCCAGGCTTGTTTGGCCAATCTTGAATCTGACATGTTCGTGTTGATGCTCTTATATAGAAATTAATAAGATTTTACACAAATTGTCTGAAATATTTTTTTAGGGATTTGTATGAAGTAAAAATATACAATCTTCATAAGATAAAATTATATAATCTGTCTATTATACGAGGACAATTTGAAAAGTTTGTGGCCTACCATATAAATGTTGTAACGTGACGGTTCCCTTAAAATAAAGATTTGAACCCCATTTATATTGAAGTACAGAACAATAGAGAAATAATAAACTTATATACGTAGTAAATTATATGTACTAATCGGTGTAGTCAAGACTAAATAATGATAGAATATAATAAAAGAATACTAAACATATCTACTTAAAACCTTGTAACCACTAGTTCCAGTAAAGACTTCATAGTACGTAAATTATATTAAGAATAGGTAAAAGCCCTATAATATCAAGTATAGCTGATTAACATTGGACTGTGAAGTAGAGGTGTGTACATCCATCAATCAGTTATCTCAAATAATGATTGTTTAGTAGTAGGTATAAAATGTAATAAAAGCAGGATGACTGGATTAGGTAGTTGTATCTACCTATGATAAATGAACATATACAGTGGAACTTGGTTATTACGGCCTCGGCTGTTACGTCAACTCGGGTGTAGCGTTATTTTGTCATAAGTCCGGTCAAACTGATATCTTTAACATTATAAAAATTCGCGGTTTTAACGTCACTAAATATTGTACTACTCTGTTATAGCGTCAAAAATTTCTCAGATTTTACTCTAAATTTCATATAAACGTATATATGTGCGTGCGCTAGCCCATGGCTACAGACATACATTGTATGCAAGCGATAAGCACTGTAACAGGACCGCCGGCGCCAGCCATTTTACGTGCTCCAACGGATGGCTAGATCGATTTAAGGCCCGACACTCGATTTCATTTGCAAAAATTTGTGGTGACGCAAAATGCGTAGATCTGAACGTTAAAGGCGATTGGGTGCGTAACACTTGGCCAGAAATTAGACGATCATATAAAGATGAAGACATCTTTAATGGAGATGAAGCCGGAATTTGTTATAAATTAACTCCAGATAAGACTTCAAATTTAAAAATGAAAAGTGCGTTGGTTGGAAGCTCTCTAAACAAAGAGTAACAGTTTTTGTTTGTGCGAACATGACGGGAACCGAAAAAAGGAAACGTTTAGTTATCGGGAAAAGTTTGCATCCTAGATGTTTTAAAAACATCAAAAAACTTCCAGTAAGTTACACTGCCAACAAAAAAGCATGGATGCCTTCTAGTATTTTTGAAGATGAACTAAGAAAGTGGGATAAAGAACTGTCATCGAAAAACAGAAAAATTCTACTTCTAGTTGACAACTGTGCAGCCCATCCAAAGTTAAATTTGACAAACATTAATCTGGTCTTCTTACCGGCCAACTGTATGAGTGTCCTGCAACCTATGGACCAAGGCGTCATTAGAAGCCTAAAGTGTCACTACCGCAAGCAACTTTAAAAAAAAATTATTTTCTGTATGGACACGGCGCAACCTGCCACAATTTCACTCTTAGATGCAATACAATTCCTAGACGACTCTTGGAAGAGTGTAACACAGAAGACGATAGCAAAATGCTTTAGTAAAGCACAACTCGTACATGAAAATTTACCCGATGATGACGAAGACGACGACTTGCCGCTCTCGGAGTAGATTAAGAAATTCGACGTAAATGAATTTGGAAATGAACTTGATTCCTATGCATCCGTGGATGACCAAGTAGAAACATTCCAAGTGTTGAGTGACGCAGAAATTATCGCGGAAGTAAAAAACATAGAAGCAGAAGATAGTGTTGAAGATGCTGAGCAAGAAGAGGATGCTGACATTTTTTGTCCGACAGTACAGGAAGCAATGAGAGCCGCCGAAACTCTTTCACGATTTTACTGCTTTAGAGAGACGTCTGACGACACGTTCAATGCAGCGCAGCATCTCCACAGCACAACAGAAAGAATTTATTTTTCAGAAAGGAGCGTTCAAAAGAAAATTACGGATTACTTTCGACAGTAAGCCTAAATGTAAGTTACATGTTCTTTCTTTTTGATCTTTTAAAATATTCTTCATGCTGTTTGTATAAATGAAATGCAGTTTGTAAACTTTAGAATAAATATCACTAATAATGTTAATAATGCACAGATCTTTTTTTTATTTTCCTTCCTTACTAGTGATTAAAAAGGGTCTTTTATAACGACTCTTTTATAACGTCACTCGGACATAACGTCATTATTTTTTTGGTCCCTTCAATGACGTTATAACCAAGTTCCACTGTAGTCAATTTAGAGAGGAAAAATGGTATTACCTAAATGTGTAAATAAAGTTTTATACATTAACACTATTATAATATAGAGTTAGCAAAAGGACAGTGTTTCTTTTATAAAATTGCTAAACTGCTAGAATTTTTTGTTTAGACAAAGCTTTTCGTCATCTCTGACATCATCAGGTCTTGAACAACGTCTGTCGCCTGTGCGTTGTAGGCTTTTATACTTTAGGCCCCTCCTAATGGTTCTTGCCGCTGCCGCTCTTCACGGGAACTTTGTCCACATTTTTCCGTTAGGCATTTTACCAACGTCTGTCAATTGTTTTAAGAATCTCCCGTTAATTTCTTTATGTTATTATTTTACTTTCTGACTTATAACTGTTTCGTAATCTTTTATTACACTTCGTCAATTTTAGTGTATTCCTCTTATTGTTTTAATTTTATTTATTGTTTACTATATTTAAAATTTCTTCATTTGTAAATTCACTTTTATGAGTTTACTAAAGTCTTGCATATAGTGAGTTCATTATTTTACCGGCTACCGCTCTTCACGGGAACTTCGTCTATATTTTCCGTTAGGCATTTTACCAACGTCCGTCACTTATTTTATGAATCTCCCGTTATTTTCTTCATGTTACTATTTTATTTTCTTGACATATAACTTTTTTGTAACCTTTTATTACATTAGTCAATTTTAGTGTGTTATTCTTATTATTTTAATTTATTTTTTGTTTATTGTTTAATATATAATAAAATATTTTTTCATTTGTAAAATCCACTTTTATATTCATTAATTTATTCTTATCTTCTTTTTTAACTTTAAGTATTTCTAGTTCTTCTATTAGTTTTCTTTTTTGCGGATTGTTTTCTATTTTGATTATTTCCATATTTTCATTTGGATTTATGAATTTATGGCCTGATTCATTGAAATGTCTTGCGTATAGTGAGTTCGTTGTTTTAACCCCTTCTCCTTTTGCATGTTCATTCATTCGAATTTTAAATTTTCTTCCGGTTTCGCCCAGATATATCTTATTACATTCCCCACATTTTAATTTGTATACGCCGCTTTTTTCTGTTATTGAAATTTCTTCTGTTTTAGCATTTTTTATATATTCGAATTCATTTTTCGTTTTCTTTATGCCTATCTGTATTTCATATTATTCGAAGCATTTTTGTAACATTTTTGTTTGATATCCTATGTATGTTATTGCTCCTTTATATTTCTTTTCTTCATTTGTTTTTTCTTTGTTCTTTTCTATTTCTTTATTTTCTTCTATTTTCTTAACTATTTTATTAATTATTTTAGGGTTGTAATTGTTATTTTTTGCTATTTGTTGTATTTTCTTTAATTCTTTTTGTTTGAGTTCTTCATTTTCTAGATAATTTATAGCTCTATAGCAAAATGAATTTAATGCTGCCATTTTATAATTGACTGGATGATATGATTCTTGTGGAATTATTAAATCTGAGTATGTTTCTTTCCTATATATATCGAATTTTAGTTTGTTATCTTCAATTTTTATATTGATATCCAGGAAATTAATTTCTAATCCTCCAATTTCTTCTTGAAATTTTATTGTTTTTCTATGTTATTTAATTCTTCCGTAAATTTTTTAAATTCATTTACTTCACCTTCCCAAACTATTAGTATGTCATCTACATACCTGATCCATTTTTTAATTCTTCTTTCTTTATCTACATCTTTTAAAATTTTGATTTCAAAGCTATTCATGAATATCTCTGCCATTAATGGTGAAAGCGGTGATCCCATTGGTAATCCATTAATGTTACAAAAATGCTTCGAAAAATATGAAATACAGATAGGCATAAAGAAAACGAAAAATGTATTCGAATATATAAAAAATGCTAAAACAGAAGAAATTCCAATAACAGAAAAAAGCGGCGTATACAAATTAAAATGTGGGGAATGTAATAAGATATATCTGGGCGAAACCGGAAGAAAATTTAAAATTCGAATGAATGAACATGCAAAAGGAGAAGGGGTTAAAACAACAAACTCACTATACACAAGACATTTCAATGAATCAGGCCATAAATTCATAAATCCAAATGAAAATATGGAAATAATCAAAATAGAAAACAATCCGCAGAAAAGAAAACTAATAGAAGAACTAGAAATACTTAAAGTTAAAAAAGAAGATAAGAATAAATTAATGAATATAAAAGTGGATTTTACAAATGAAGAAATATTTTATTATATATTAAACAATAAACAAAAAATAAATTAAAATAATAAGAATAACACACTAAAATTGACGAAATGTAATAAAAGGTTACAAAAAAGTTATATGTCAAGAAAATCAAATAGTAACATGGAGAAAATAACGGGAGATTCATAAAATAAGTGACGGACGTTGGTAAAATGCCTAACGGAAAATATAGACGAAGTTCCCGTGAAGAGCGGTAGCCGGTAAAATAATGAACTCACTATATGCAAGACTTTAGTAAACTCATAAAAGTGAATTTACAAATGAAGAAATATTTTAAATATAGTAAACAATAAATAAAATTAAAACAATAAGAGGAATACACTAAAATTGACGAAGTGTAATAAAAGATTACGAAACAGTTATAAGTCAGAAAGTAAAATAATAACATAAAGAAATTAACGGGAGATTCTTAAAACAATTGACGGACGTTGGTAAAATGCCTAACGGAAAAATGTGGACAAAGTTCCCGTGAAGAGCGGCAGCGGCAAGAACCATTAGGAGGGGCGATGACAAAAGGGGAGGGGCCTAAAGTATAAAAGCCTACAACGCACAGGCGACAGACGTTGTTCAAGACCTGATGATGTCAGAGATGACGAAAAGCTTTGTCTAAACAAAAAATTGTAGCAGTTTAGCAATTTTATAAAAGAAATAGTAAGGATGGCTGCTAATTCAAATAATACGAAGAAAAAAGGACAGTGATTATGTTTTAAAGAATTACCAAGATGGATAGTTAATTATGCTATGTTATATTTGCTGGACTAATTACACTGGTCGACAGTGTACAGTAAAACCTCTCTAGTCCGACCCCCGGCTGGTCCGACACTCCGGTTGGTCCGACCGCGGCTCAGGCACCGACTTGTTGATGACTCACCAGCTTGTTTACGTACTTGTCAGTTGTTTTGCTGCCTCAGTGAGCCGGCATCTAGTGTCTAGTGCGTGCTAATTACTCGCCCTGTGTGAATTGGTGTACGTAGTAATTGGTGACAGTTTTAGTGTTTACAAATATTTTTTTACACTTTTAATACTGTGTGTGCATACTGTTGTAGTTTTTGCATTATGTCAGGAGCAAAACGTAAACACGTTACTCTTCCTTTAAGTGAAAAATTAAAAGTGCTACAGAGACTGGACAAGGGGGGATCACTCCAAAAAATTGCTAAGGAACTCAATGTGGGAGTTACTACAATAAAGGACTGGAGGAAAAATAGAAAGGATATTGAATCTTGTACGGTGACGGTAGAGGGCGAGAAAGCACTAAAAAGTCGCAAAACACTAAAAAAGCCAAAATTGGAACTGCTAGACAACGCGTTATGGATATGGTTTTGCCAAGAAAGGAGGAAAGGAACCCTGCTATCTGAGCCTATTGTCAAAGAAAAGGCACTAATCTGCACAAAAAATTGGAAGTTGAAGGTGAGTTCACAGCTAGTGAAGGTTGGTTAGATCAGTGGAAAACCTGTCATGGCGTTATATATGTCGCAATATCAGGTGAAAAACTATCAGCTGATGACGAGGCAGCAAAAGAGTTTTCTTTTAAATTTAAAAAAATTGTTGAAGAAAATGAATTAGCACCTGACCAAGTCTATAATGTAGATGAAACTGGCCTAAACTATAGAATGTTACCGACAAAAACACTTGCTGCATCAAATGAGACCGTGATACTAGGATCAAAACTTGCCAAAGACAGGCTAACCGTTGCTACTTGCAGCAATGCTAACGGTACACACAAGCTTCCGCTTTTTGTCACTGGCAAGTCCAAAACGCCAAGGGCGTTCAAGAACATTAATTTATCATCGCTACCAGTTTATTACCACAACCAAAAATCAGCTTGGATGGACTGTACACTTTTTAAGTCATGGTTTTTTGACAAATTTGTGCCTGCTGTTGAAAAAAACTTAAAGGCCCAAAAACTTCCTGTTCGCGCTCTGTTGTTGTTAGATAACGCACCATCACACCCTTCTGAAGAAGAATTGATAAAAGGAGAAATAAAAGCTGCATTCCTTCCACCCAATGTAACTTCCCTTATCCAACCAGTGGATCAAGGAGTGATCGAGTGGCTGAAAAAGCGTTATCACCGAAAGTACATCAGCTCGATTTTGGAAAAAACAGGAGAAGGCTGTAACCTTTTTGAAGCTACGAAATCCCTTAGTATCAAAGATGCAATTTACACAATAGCCGAGTCATGGGATGAAATGAAACCTGACACACTTCAAAAATCTTGGCGTAAACTTTGGCCGGAAGTGATGATCGAGAGTGAACAAACTGGGAACGTGCAAGACACAGACATGCCAGAAATTGTCAATGACTTACAAACTTTGCAACATGATATCCAAGCAAATGACGTTGATGAGTGGATTGCTAAATGTGATGAAGATTGTGAAACAAATGAAGAACTAAATGACGATCAGATCGTTGCCGCTATTTCACAAGTTGATGAAGAAACCGTAAATGAAGACCCTGATGATGACAAACCGCCTGCCCGTGTATCGCATACGGAAGCCAAGAAAGCTTTTGATGTTGCTCTTCAGTACATCGAACAGAACTCGTCCTCTACACCTATGGATATCTTGTGGATCAAGAAATGGAGGAACATTGCAGCTAAGTTTAGACAGTCGTCTGCCAAACAAAAGAACATTACTGATTTTTTTTACCAGTAAAATGTGTTTCTTGTTTTTTATTACACTACTGATGGACTGTACATATTATCATTTGTAACAATTCAATTTTCTAAGCAAATAAATTCGTCCCAGTTCAGACGCCAGTTGTAACAATTCACTTTTCTTTACTTTATTATTATTGCACAAATATTACAATTTACTTCTTTTCTTACCTTAGGTTCTCCTCCAGGGTTCTATAGACGAAACTGTTGCAGAAATGATTATTTGGGTTTGAATGACGAATAGATTCGCATTCTCTGTAATTCACAGATGTCGTGAGTTGTAGGGGATTATGTAACTCGTCTGGACTAACTGATGCCAGACACAAACACAGACTGATGTTTCATAATAAAATTTTAAGCATGTGGGTTAAAAGAGGTTCCCCAAAGGGTGAACACTGGTTGAGTTAACATTTCTTTCAATTGTTAAAAATTATTTACTTCCCTGATCTGTCCTGATACACATTTATTGTACATAACCAATCATATAGCCTGGTAGCCTACTGTATAGGTTTTATTTTATTTTAGATTGTCTCATTTAATGAAATAATAAACATTTTGTATTCTTCTGATAATCCGACCTTTTTTGCGTTCCGACCATACCCCCAGTCCCACAGGTGATGGATTAGCGATGTTCTACTGTATTTGTAACACAGATCAAAATATAATTTTTAGTACGGTATACATTTGGCTTGCAAATAATGAATAAATAATCAAAAAAGAGCCAGCACGTCACATTCTTATGTTGCAGTGCCATCTGTATTGTTCCTAAACAATGTTTTTCTGTTTTCACAATAAGACGGTTGGCAGCATTGCAGAACAGTGGTGGGGAGAGTTGATTTGCATTGTTGTCTCTGCTTACTCCTAATCGTTAGTGAGACAGTGCACAGTGAGGTTATGTGAGTTTACAAGTTAAGTTTTCTTTAAAAATGTCAAGTGTTCAGCGCAGATTGTGTAAAAATTCACCAGATAAGTTTTGTTACGTTTGTGGATGGTATGCATTAAAGTCACAACATAGGCCTATAACAGAAAATGTGAAAAAAGTATACTTTTTGTATTTTGGTTGCAAGGTAGGGGACCAAGATAAAATTGGGCTCCTCATATTTGTTGTGTGAGTTGTTATGTAACTCTTATTCAGTGGGTAAGAGGTAACAGACGTTCTATTCCATTTGCTGTACCTATGGTTTGGCGTGAGCCAACCAACCATTTTAATGACTGTTATTTTTGTCTAACCAGTACTGCAGGATATTCAAAAAAGGAAAAAATAAAATTGACTACCCAGCTCTGCCTTCTGCAGTTAGACCTGTTCCTCACGGAAAAGGCTTACCAGTTCCAGCTCCACCATTAAATTTTGAAGATGTTGTCATTCCAGAGCTCCATGATGAAGAAGATCTACATACTGAAACTGAAGATTTATTGGAAAACAATGTTGATCCTACTTATTTGCCTCCTTCGAGCGACCGTCATCTCATTCAGCAAAATGAACTAAGTGACTTGGTCCATGACTTAAGGCTATCAAAACAGCAAGCTGAACTTCTCGGCTCAAGACTACAATAGTGGGATCTTTTGGCAAAAGGAACAACCATTACCTCCTTCAAAAAAAGAAATGCTAACTTCTCGGTGTTTTATAAACTGGAGGGTTCAATGTGTTTATGTTTCGACATTGTGGGGTTGATGGCTGAACTTGGAATACACCATATTACTACAGAATGGCGCCTTTTTATTGATTCCTCTAAATCTAGCCTTAAAGCTGTTTTACTTCATAATGGGAATAAGAAGCCATCAATTCCAGTAGCTTATTCAGTTTCAATGAAAGAAACTTATGACAACATGCTTGCTATTCTAAATGCAATTAAGTATGAAGAGTTTAAGTGGCAAATCTGTAGAGATTTGAAGGTTATTGCCATATTAATGGGTCTCCAATGTGGATATACAAAGTTTTGCTGTTTCCTATGCTTATGGAATAGTAGAGATACTAAGAAACATTTTGTAAAGAAAGTTTGGCCAATGAGAACGTCTTACGATCCAGGAGAAAAAAACGTCTTTTACGACCCCTTAGTCGATCCTAAGAAGGTACTTCTTCCACCCCTACACATCAAGTTGGGATTGATGAAGAATTTTCTCAAAGCCATGGATAGAGAAGGAGAGGGATTCAAGTATTTGACTTAACTTTTTCCTCGACTTAGTGAAGCTAAGATCAAAGAAGGTATTTTTACTGGACCTGACATAAGAAAAGTAATTTGTGACCCTGAATCTGAGAAAAAGCTAAACCAAAAAGAGCATGGAAATTACACCATATTACTACAGAATGGCGCCTTTTTATTGATTCCTCTAAATCTAGCCTTAAAGCTGTTTTACTTCATAATGGGAATAAGAAGCCATCAATTCCAGCATGGAAAGCATTTGTGAAAGAAGTAAAAGGATTTCTTGGCAACAAAAAAGAAGAAAATTACAAAAATTTGGTTGAAAATCTTTTGAAGCCTTACAAAGCTATGGGTTGCCGAATGTCGCTAAAAATACATTTCTTACATTCGCATATAGAGTTTTTCCCCAAGAATTTAGGAGCAGTAAGTGATGAACAGGGAGAGACGTTTCACCAGGATATTAAAACCATTGAAACAAGATATCAAGGGCGCTGGGGTCCTGCTATGATGGGAGATTATTGCTGGTTTTTGAAAAAAGAAAATTTGACGCCACATAAGAGGAAAAAGTGAATAAAAACTAAACCAGACATTAAAAAATGGTACACAAATATTTTTTTCTTTGAAATAGAGTGAAATAGATGTATGTAATAGATTTAGTTTTAGTAAATAATAAATATATTCATTGTATATTAATACATCTGGATTTGCACCATTTATTTTTTGCCCTTTCAACAGAATTTAGGAAATAACTAACAAAAAAACTGTACATGATACAGTTTTTTCATTGTCATATTTTTTAGGATATTTTATTAGTGTTACAGAAAAAAAATATTTTTTTGTAGACCTGTGTTATTGTAGTATTGAGTTGCCAAACCAAAATTATTATGTTTTAAAGGACTAACAAGCTGTAGTTAATAATGTTCTGTAATATTTGTTAAACTAATTATTGTAATTCAGTTTGTCAGAATGACCATTATTATATGTTGAAGAAGTACCAAGATGTAATTAATAGTGTTATATAATATTTGTAGTAATAGGAATATGAAACATGAACTGATTATTATATTAGGGAATAGGTAATAATAATTATTTGCAATAGACTAACTGAGAATTTGTTCAGTAAGATTTTATTTTCTAGAATGTGTAGTTACTGTATATTAGGTAATAGGTCATAATGATTATTGGTATATTAATTATTTAATGCATTTTATTATATGTAATATTAATAATTTTAATCAACATTTTGTTCAGGCGCCATCTTGTTATAATACAAGAAACTATTAGATTTGCTTACCTTTATGGGCAGAGTTCGTTTAAGCGAACTAGAAGTAGCGGAATGTGTTATCTGAAATAATTTACTCTTGCTTGAAATGTTTACCAATGACATTACCTTTTATTGTCATATTACGTACAAATGAATGTTACTCTACTGTGCGTAACAAGCATGCTACTATACGCCACGAGGCGTTGTGCCATGAGACGCAGTTCCACTATTCAAATTCAAATTCCCCTTAAACATTTCACAAGCCCTCCAAAATAACATATTCAATTATATTTTATGATATCATTATTAAAATAACTTTAGAACCCAGCACTTCTAATTAAATGTAATTAGATATTCTCGCATTCACTCACACTCTCATCCTTATGGTACAATTTTTTGTTAATTTTCCCCAAATTGAGCTCATTTTTATTAGTTATTTAATGATTGAATAATTTTGTATTGACCCTTATTTAACATTTTGGGTACCCCCCATTTTGTCACTTAGCTGAAATCAGTCCTGCAGACGTTCCATCGCTGTACTCGCACTAATAGATGTTAGATTTTACCAAACTTTGTTTTTACGTTTTACATGGTTTAACGTTGAACTGTTACTTGGTTTTATATAAAATACTTCACTTTTGCATTGTACAGGCAAACGTCCGAGACTTAGTTTTATAAAATTTAGATAAGCAGCCGGCCGGCTATACTGCTATTTCGTGACTGAGAACGATTTTCACTGCTTCAATTCCGAGGTGGGGAGTAACTACGTCACCAGTTTCTTTGTGTAGAGGCCCACGCCTTAGCTGTTTACAAACGCATTTATTACATGTTGCATACTTTTAGATGACGTATACATGGGTGCAGCTTGTTGACACATTAGTATGACAAAATGATGTTGTTGTTTCTGCGTGTATATTCCCGACCTTGACACAATTTCTGTCCACTCGATATTGCGCAGTTGCAAACCTTCATAAAACTTTACTAGTTTCTTATATATGACTTTGAATAAAATACAATTTAAATTGATTATCCCCCAAAACACAGTAGGGCCAGAATTGTACTGTTACAAAACCCCCTCAATGAGAGGATTTATGACGAAGCATAAAAACTCTCATTGACACACTCATACTTCCTAAAGGGATCAGCTAGGATATGTCGCCACAAACCCCTTCCTGTTTATATATAAAGAATACAATAACTCACCCCTGGTCCAATGATGGTGACAGTACCTGCATGACCTTACTGGACTTCTCCGGAGAGATCCCAACACCGCAAGGCCAATAGGCACGTAACGCTCCTGCTCTGACGCGCTGGCCAGCTCAGGACCGCCGTCACAGCATCACCAGACACTGAAACAACAAATAAAAAATATCAAAATAGTGGCCTGGTATAATACCATATCCCTAACTGATCTGTTTTCCCTTAGCTATGTGCTGGTTTGTGTTAAGAAGCACTGGGTTTTCTTTAACTTCTAACACCTAGGATTATTACTCCTAGTACAAGAATTATTGCACAGACGTTCCATTCTCTTTTTTTTTTCCAATCTATTCATGTTTTACGTACCGAGTCACTTTATGGTTAATATAATTAAATTACCTTATTCGGTCCACCTTAGTGACACTTGCTTCTGTCGTTTAATGACGCGTTTCGGGATGAAATCCCATCTTCAGATACACAATAATCAAAACATAAACGTATACCACAATTTGTGGTTTGTCATAATTTAAAATATTTAAAATTTTTAAATAAAATATATATAAATAAAAACGTAACAACTGAATCGCTTGGAGCGCTCGCATGCATGCACGCTGTACTACGACTTCCTCACGACTGGCTATACTTATCATTCAACCGTATAGCAGTGTCAAACAGGTTATTAGAACCGAAGTTCATTTGATCATTTAATATGTTATTTTTGGTCATTGCGTTTTTTGTAGCTTTGTATATTTCGAACTCCTCTAGACTATCCATTAATTTACCCTTCTTGCAAGTATGCAACGCCACGAAATTGTTTTCGAAACTAGTATAACTATGATCTTTTTCTATTAAATGTTGTGCAAAACTGGAATTATTATTATTTGTTTTTGGAATGTGCTCTAAAAATCTTGTATAAAAATCTCTGCCGGATTGGCCGATGTAGAATGCTGCACAATTATCGCATTTAATTTTATAGACTCCTGATTTATTTTTTAAAGGAATATTTATTTTAGTTTTGAAAAAATTTTTTAAATTATTACAGGTTTTGAATGAAATAGTATATCCTTTACTTTTAAAAACAGATTTTAAAATATTTGGCATCAAACCAGTATAATTAGCTGAAATGAATTTTTTATGTTTTTTATTATGTTGGTTAATAATATTGGTATTTTTATTTTCTAAACGTTTTTTATGTTTCATTATCATTCTATCAATTATTACTGGCCTGTAACCATTATTTAGAGCTATTGGTTACAGGCCAGTAATAATTGATAGAATGATAATGAAACATAAAAAACGTTTAGAAAATAAAAATACCAATATTATTAACCAACATAATAAAAAACATAAAAAATTCATTTCAGCTAATTATACTGGTTTGATGCCAAATATTTTAAAATCTGTTTTTAAAAGTAAAGGATATACTATTTCATTCAAAACCTGTAATAATTTAAAAAATTTTTTCAAAACTAAAATAAATATTCCTTTAAAAAATAAATCAGGAGTCTATAAAATTAAATGCGATAATTGTGCAGCATTCTACATCGGCCAATCCGGCAGAGATTTTTATACAAGATTTTTAGAGCACATTCCAAAAACAAATAATAATAATTCCAGTTTTGCACAACATTTAATAGAAAAAGATCATAGTTATACTAGTTTCGAAAACAATTTCGTGGCGTTGCATACTTGCAAGAAGGGTAAATTAATGGATAGTCTAGAGGAGTTCGAAATATACAAAGCTACAAAAAACGCAATGACCAAAAATAACATATTAAATGATCAAATGAACTTCGGTTCTAATAACCTGTTTGACACTGCTATACGGTTGAATGATAAGTATAGCCAGTCGTGAGGAAGTCGTAGTACAGTGTGCATGCATGCGAGCGCTCCAAGCGATTCAGTTGTTACGTTTTTATTTATATATATTTTATTTAAAAGATTTTAAATATTTTAAATTATGACAAACCACAAATTGTGGTATACGTTTATGTTTTGATTATTGTGTATCTGAAGATGGGATTTCATCCCGAAACGTGTCATTAAACGACAGAAGCAAGTGTCACTAAGGTGGACCGAATAAGGTAATTTAATTATATTCCATTCTCTTATTTCACTACCAATTACATTTATAAATTTTTCGACTCCAATCGATAATAATTAATCCTTTCCCATTAACAAGAAGAAATACAAATCTTTATATTAATGCAATAATACTTTCAAAATATTTAAACACATAATCAAAATTTACTCAAATAAAATTATCTATATCTCCCTCTTTCTACAATTCTGAAATATTTTCTCTTTTATAAAATATTATTATTATTAACAGAAATTCTATTTATCCGGCGCTGCTAATAATAATCATCCCCTTTTCTCCTCCACACACACTATTTCTTAATACAGAATAAACATAATACATCATAATACACTCAAAATTAACATTGCGATTATTACATTAAAATAACCAATTCACATTTAACTTTGATCAGAATTTACACACCTTACCTCTTTAAATTTGCGTATAAAATTATAAACATTACATTTTAATTAATTAATTAATAATTTTAATTATTAAACTTTTATTAATTAGCCATCAATTATTTACTGTTTAATCATTTACTACCATTTAATTCTTCACACAAATTTAATATTAACCTTCATGTTACATTATATTTCGTTTCTTATTACCTTTCTACTATGAATTTTCTACCCTTCACATTTTGATCATTGATTAGTCTGGGTGACTCCTGTATTCACTATGCTTGATTTATTACATTGGCATTAACATCTAACCTTACTCACCCTTCTTCCTACTAACAACAACCACTACTAACAACCAGATTTACAAATTATGACACCAATCTCTCAATTATTGACCCCTTTCACTAATTCCACTTACCTCAATTTATTCTCCTCTTTGTATTAGGATGTGTGTTCCCAACCTGGCCATATACATTCCTAACCCTTTGCCCCCCACCAAATATCGGCAAACACTCCCTTAAACTACTCTATCACTTGCCACAACGCCGCACGCTGATCACTCTTTACACCACTACCCTTACTACAAAATATCACCATCAACAAATATATTTACCATTAACTTTACTCACCTTCTCTATATATAATCACTAACACCACTGTGTCCCTAAAATATCTAATACTCTCTTTGTGTTTTACTGGTATTTCAAAATTATTATTTATCTAACTCCCATTAACTTTAATTGACTAACTCAAATGCCTTTATTTTAATAATTATCACCCAGGCTCTATCCCCTTTTAACACTTTACATTACTGTGATCATTGACAATTGCATCAGAAAATTCATCCCTCACCTACTAATAACAATATATCTCAATATCCAAATATATTACATGCTTAATCATTTATTATTAATTAGAAGCTAAATCTCATAAAATCATTTAACTTCATTATCAAACTTTCTTTTGTACAACCTTAATTAAGTAATTAATCTTCAATTATTTAAAATTTCATCATTTGTTTAGTCAAAAAACAATGTAATTGTTATTATTAAATCAATTAAATTATAACTTCCTGTTACATACATGGTTTACATAAAAATTACATGTAATACACAACATCAAGAATACACAAATACATTGACATTAATACACAAAAAAATATACAATCCAACTTATTATTTGTTATTGTTGACCAAAAATCAGTTCATAAACAATCCGTTTCAAAACCACTGTTCACATATATAAATGTTCATAACACAATAAACAATTTATCCTCCATCATCGAACAACAGTCGAGTCTTAGGTCTATACAACTTATTTTTTATTAAATATATGATATTATTATTATCAATATAATACTTATTTAAATTTTTATATCTTTCCACAATGTCGTTTGAATTAATAGGCTTATTCCATATCAATTTATCATGTACCATGTCATCATAGGGTATGGTCCTGTCGCCCTTAGTATAATTTGTCATAATCATGTAAGTCATCTTATCATCGTTTATAACATCGTCTACTGCTATCTTAGTTTCACTATAAGGTAAGTACTCGTTATTATTATTAGTTCTCTCTCCACCCAACCTCTCTACAAACTCTTCATAGTTTCTATTTACTTAAAAAATCTCTATCTCTCTCTCATCACAATACCACTCACTCTCAGAATATGCAGGGGACACTAACTCATAATTACTGCACCACCTATGAAGTGCACAAAAAACCCAGGGAAATTTATTTGTAGACATATCGTCTCCCAAATATACACTGAAGGAACTCTTGTCCTTCCTAAACACATGTGAAGCCTTTACTTCACTTCCTACTTCACCATTAAGGGAAAAATTTACCCCTGCAACCCTTTTACAAATATACTTTCTCTCCATTTTCTCTCTGACTCAACACACACTAACATCCCATCATTATTATCTTCTACTCTCTCTAAAACTTCATTATCACTATCAATATCCACACAATTATTTTCTAACACCATATTTTTATTTGTATTGTCATAATTCTCAACACCACTTACCTTATTATTTGTCATCTGACCGTCTTTATTTACGTTTAGTTTACCTGTTTCTCCACTATTCTCTACCCCCTTTTTATTCTCGTAATTCTCATCTACTTTATTCTTTGGTCTATCGAACTTCTCATTTACTAACGCTACTATTTTTTTTTTTTCGTTTTATCGAAACGTGTATGCATTTCATCAATTCATTTATTAAAGTTAATATTTTGTCTTTTGATTTCATCTTTCATTTCATTGAATTTTTCATCAAAACTATTTTTGATTTCATTTTTCTGCTCGTTAAATTTTTTATCAAAATTATCAAATCTTACACTCTGTTCATTAAACTTCTCATCAAATTTATTTAACTGTAACTGCATCATGGCAGCTGTCTCATCTGTTTTCTTCTCAGATCGAGTGGAGATGGGTGTTATTTGAACTGTATTTAATTCGACTGATTCGGTGGCACTGGACTCACCGATCTGGCTAACTGGGGTTGATTGAACGCCCATCTCACTCGTAAATGTTTCGTCAGTTATGCTGACTTCTACATTCTTATCGTCATTAGTATTCATTTTGCTTATTTATAATACATGCATGCACATAACCTTATAACATAACCCTATCTTTACGTCTATATTTACGTATCTTCAAATTATATATTACTTCAGGTAACTGTTCCGCTCTTTCCAGTAGGCTCACTCCACATAAAATCACATTTTATGTCGAGTCCCTGTTCCAGAAGCCATTGTTATATTAATTATTTAATACATTTTATTATATGTAATATTAATAATTTTAATCAACATTTTGTGCAGGCGCCATCTTGTTATAATACAAGAAACTATTAGATTTGCTTACCTTTATGGGCAGAGTTCGTTTAAGCGAACTAGAAGTAGCGGAATGTGTTATCTGAAATAATTTACTCTTGCTTGAAATGTTTACCAATGACATTACCTTTTATTGTCATATTACGTACAAATGAATGTGACTCTACTGTGCGTAACAAGCACGCTACTATACGCCACGAGGCGTTGCGCCATGAGACGCAGTTCCACTATTCAAATTAAAATTCCCCTTAAACATTTCACAAGCCCTCCAAAATAACATATTCAATTATATTTTATGATATCATTATTAAAATAACTTTACAACCCAGCACTTCTAATTAAATGTAATTAGATATTCTCGCATTCACTCACACTGTCATCCTTATGGTACAATTTTTTGTTAATTTTCCCCAAATTGAGCTCATTTTTATTAGTTATTTAATGATTGAATAATTTTGTATTGACCCTTATTTAACATTTTGGGTACCCCCCATTTTGTCACTTAGCTGAAATCAGTCCTGCAGACGTTCCATCGCTGTACTCGCACTAATAGATGTTAGATTGTACCAGACTTTGTTTTTGCGTTTTACATGGTTTAACGTTGAACTGTTACTTGGTTTTATATAAAATACTTCACTTTTGTATTGTACAGGCGAACGTCCGACTTAGTTTTATAAAATTTAGATAAGCAGCCGGCCGGCTATACTGCTATTTCGTGACTGAGAACGATTTTCACTGCTTCAATTCCGAGGTGGGGAGTAACTACGTCACCAGTTTCTTTGTGTAGAGGCCCACGCCTTAGCTGTTTACAAACACATTTATTACGTGTTGCATACTTTTAGATGACGTATACATGGGTGCAGCTTGTTGACACATTAGTATGACAAAATGATGTTGTTTCTGCGTGTATATTCCCGACCTTGACGCAATTTCTGTCCACTTGATATTGCGCAGTTGCAAACCTTCATAAAACTTTACTAGTTTCTTATATATGACTTTGAATAAAATACAATTTAAATTGATTATCCCCCAAAACACAGTAGGGCCAGAATTGTACTGTTACAATAGATGAGTTAAAATTGTTTGATTCAGTGTTATTTTTATAGAACTTGCATTTACTTCAGGGAATGTAAAAAAGAACTATATAAAGGATAAAGAATAGATACTTAATATTATTATGTGTTGTAAATAAGCATTTGTACATTAAGAAATAGATAATGTTCAAGGGTACACTAGACAATATTATGTCTATGGTACAATCAATATGTTTTATAAGAAATTAATGTGCACATTTGTTATAATTAGTATTAAAATCAATTTTGTTAACAGTTAAGATTATACGAGGGGGGACCCAAAAGTAACGAGAATTTTTCTCTGGCAGTTGGTAGAACGCTAGTTCCGACTTCTCCCGCTAGGTGCCTTCACTAGACACCATTTTGTATCAGTTGCCCTAGCAGCATTGTTGTGGAAACATTAGCGCGATCAGTGTGGCTATTTTTTGTAAGCGCTGTTTCACATTTTCAGCAATTTGTCAATGGCAGACATTAAATACCAACGTGCTAACATCAGGTTCTGTTTTCTGTTAGGGAAATCAGCAGCAGAAACTGTTGCAATGCTTTAGACGGCTTATGGGGAGGAAGCTTTGAGCCAGGCAAGGATTCATGAGTGGTTTTCTCGTTTTAAAAGCGGTCAAATGTCAATTGAAGACGAACCACGACCACGACGTCCCTCGACTTCCAAAACGGACGAAAGCATTGAAAAAATCTGTGTTACGATCATGTTTGATCGTCGTAGAACAATCGATGAATTGGAGGAAATGACTGGAATATCCTGGAGTTCATGCCAACGAATTTTGACTGAAGATATGAAGATGAAACGTGTTGCAGCAAAATTCGTTCTGCGTGTGCTTTCTTGTCGGCTCAAAATCCTAGCCTGGCTCAAAGCTTCCTCCCCATAAGCCATTCGAAGCATTGTGACAGTATCTGCTGCTGATTTCCCTAACAGGAAACAGAACCTGATGTTAGCACGTTGGTATTTAATGTCTGCCATTGACAATCGCCGAAAACGTGAAACAGCGCTTACAAAAAAATAGTCACACTGACCGCGCTAATGTTTCCACAACAATGCCTCTAGGGCAACTGATACAAAATGGTGTCTAGTGAAGGCACCTAGCGGGAGAAGTCGGAACTAGTGTTCTACCAACTGCCAGAGAAAAATTCTCGTTACTTTTGGGTCCCCCTCGTATGTAAAGTAAAGGGAAATGGGTGTGTATCAAAAAGAATACTTTTAAACATGAAATATTATATTAGGCCAAAATTAAAAAATGTCACTTTGAGAAATACTGAACAAAAACCTATATTGTGAGATTTCAAAATGATCAGTAGAGAAAGAGGCTTTCATTGGTAATAATTTTATTACTATTGTACCTAGCATAAGATAGGTATGTTAAAATTAATATTTTGATGTAATTTTGACAAGAAAAACCGACGCCATGAGATGACAATGCTTGGAGTTTCAGCCAATGGGAATTTCACATATTTTGCACCAGAAAGCCCCAAAATTCAACCCAAGCTAGTTAGCTGATTGTTAAACCTCGAGTAGTAAAGATCGGAGCCTCCGCAACACTTTTGGACAGGAAATTGCAATCGGGCTCGAACATCAGACAGGTTAGGTGTACAGTGAACCTGAGTTAAATTATAATCGAGTGATAAATCTATATACTGAATTGTTAAAATCATAATAAATGAATTATATAGTGAAAACAACCAAAAAGGAATAAGAAAGTGTGAACATAAAAAGGAAAGTATTATGATATTAATTCAATTTAAAAAAAAAAACTTTTCAACAGTTATTATAAACCAAGCTGTGACACTATATACACTAGTGAACTATTTTTTCACAAACCCTGAACTATCAAACACTAACACTGTTGTATTTTTTAGTGGTTAAGTAATTATTTTTTTGTGTTTAATTTTAAAGAAGTGTAGTATTTCTTAACCTAAAAGGACACTGTTTGGCACTCATGAACTGTTCAGTACTATAGTTATAAGATATTATTTTGTTGTATCATATTATAATTTTAAACTGTGATGTTTTGTACTTCACTAATGACATTTTCTCAATAATTATTGTAGTCAAAAGAACACATGGTTATATTTACATAGTGTAAACAGATAACCATTCTGAGATCGAAAGCTTTCAATAGTGCCAACCGCTGAGCATTAATATACCAAGCCAGGGTAATTCATGTTAAGAATTATTTATTTATTTCAATTTAAAAAAAGAAAGGATTTCAAACTTCAATAAAAAATATTGAAAAGAATTGATTTTGTGCAATTATTTATAATAATTAATCATTTCTCAATTTACGAGTGCTGGGGTTCATGAGAATTGAAGAGAAAATTTATATTTCCAGGCGAGCAACGATAATATTTTGACATTATTATTATTGTTCATTTTTCAACAAGTTTTATTTTAATTCTATATCAAAGAAACAAAAACCGAATTTATTATTTGTATAATAAAGATAAAAATCCGTAACTATCTCTATACCAGTGATATTAAAAAACAGAAACAGTGCATTCAAAACTGAACGCCTAGTGAAGCGTTAACGAAGAACTGACATACCTTAAGAATAATAAAGAAACTAACTGAAAATTTATTTTAAAGTATTTATTTACATAATTTGACTTAACAACGATGCCTAGGGACTCGATTTTAATACAAACAAGGGAGTTAATTAATTAATACAGAAAACAATTTTGTGTTTTAGCTAATAGGCGTTCATAATTAGAGGCCTATCCATTACACCCAGCGTATTCAATAATTATTTTTTATTTATTTATTTATTTATTTTGATTTACATATTTGACATTACATAATTGACGTTTACAACATGAGGCGTTAAAAGAAAAAACTATATACAGGATAGAATTGGTATTACATAATGGGCGTACAACGTGGGGCCTAAATCGTTAAACTAGGTAAGTCATTAAGAAACAAATAAAGGAATTAATTTTAACGAAATAAAACAAACAAAAAATAATTGTATAACTTAAAAGTAAGGTATTATAACGTATGTGTAGTGTTTCTGTTTTTCACCACATTGTGGTGCCACATTCGCCCCATGAACAGCTGTATAAATAAGATTATCTCAAGGTCATCTCAGCGCAGTGAAAAAAATGGAGAAAATTTAACATTGTGCAGTGTTCAAATATTTTGTTAATGAAGGTTTAACACCAACAGAAATTTTAATGAGATGAAGAACGTGTTGGGTGATGCTGCACCTTCATTTACAACAGTAAAAAAGGCTGCTGATTTTAAATGTGGTCGTGCAAGTCTTGAAGATGACCCGTGTAGTGGACGTCCAAAAAGTGCCACTACACTAGAAATCATCAATAAAGTTCATGATATTGTTTTGGAAGATCGCTGCTTGAAGGTGTCTGAAATTGCTAAGACTGTGGCCTTCTCAGATGTCACATTCTTACTGAGGAATTAGGTATGAAAAAGCTGTCTACAAAATAGGTTTTACGTTTGTTGACAACTGACCAAAAACATGCGAATGTAAGCTTCTCAAGAATGTTTGGACTGTTTTAAGAAAAATCCAAAAGATATTATTGATAGATTTGTAACAGCTGATGAAACTTGGGTCCATTACTTCACTCCAGAAACAAAACAACAGTCAAAACAAAGGATGAACAGTAATTCTCTGCCTCCAAAAAAGACAAAATCAGTTTTGTCTGCTGGAAAGTATATGGTTTCAATTTTCTGGGATGCTAAGGAAATATTGTTAATAGATTACCTTGAAAAGGGTCAAATGATAAATGGAGATTATTATACTAACCTTTTGGGCCAATTAAATGAAAAAATTAGAGAAAAACGACCGGGTTTATCAAAGAACATCGTTTTCCATCAGGGTAATGCACAACCTTACACAAGCCTTGTTTTGTGACAAAAATCACTGAGTTGAAGCATGATCTGTTGCACCATCACCTTATTCGCCTAATTTAGTGCCATCTGACTTTCATCTATTTCCAACAAATTTCTTGGAGGGAAGTTATTTTCCTCAGATCATGAGCTGAAAACGGCAGTAAATAGTTATTTTGAGGACCTAGAAGAATCGGACTTCTGCAGTGGGGTAAAAGCATTGGAGCATCGCTGGACCAAATGTACTTGAACTACATGGAGTATATGTTAAAAAGCAAAAAATTATTCCAGAAAGAAAAGGCAAGTCTTTCATTATCAGGCTACGAACTTTTCAAATTACCTTCATAATTAACAGATTACAATATAAAAGTATTAGATCAGTAAACAATGATCTATTATCATTAACATATTCTATCTTGTTTTTCTTGTAAATTAAATTTGTTAAAAGTGTTTCTTGCATAGTGAGTGCATTGTGTAGATGCTTGAAGTTAAGTTGGATGGTTAGAAGGGTGTTTATATTTCATGTGCAGTTGTCTGTCAAAGTGTACTTAATATAAACACATATCTAATTTGTGATGTCATATTCTGAGTCAGATGTGTTTAAAATTAAAAAAAAAATTAACATTGAACTATTAACGATTATTCATATAGAGTGGAAGCAGTAATAATTAGTTTTGCAGTTGATTTTTTTAATTATTGGTACACAGGCTAGACACAGTTAAAATATCGGTATGGAGAACCATACAGGACTTCCATGTTCTAAGATTTATATTTAAAATCATTTATGAAATGAAATGTTTCCATAGAAATTACTTCTTTCCACTTATTGCTTCAGCCTTAATCACAGTACTGTGGTCACTAACGTATACCACCACACGTTATTGCACTCGATTTTCACTGATGATGGCAGTCGACGGCACTGCGGAAACATCTGGTTTTGCAGAAAACATTGGACTACGACCAAACAGCCCGGGAAGGAATTTTAACAACAATCTACTACTTTGTTGCCAATAACGTAGTACACATATAAAAATTATGCCCTCCCCCTTCAACTATAATTTTTGTTTATAGAAAATTACCCCCACCCCGTTCAACTAGCCTGTTCATTTATAGATATTGCATCTACGTTTCTACAGTGGATTATTAAGATCTTTCTATCAGAATACTTTATTTATCAAAATTAAGTACTTTACTCTTGTTACAACAAAAAATGTTTCAGGTAAACTGCCCTTTCCTCGTAACTGATCTTCACCAAAATCAATAGGCCTTGAGTATTCTACAACTCAGGTACATATGTAAAAAATTATTTGATTCTGTGTGAATTCACGGCAGTTATCGTTCTTCATGAAAAACGTTCTCTTGTTACAACATAAAATGTTGCAGGTAAACTACCCCTTTCCCATAACCGATATTCAACAAAATCAACAGACCTTGAGTTATCTACAATTGAGGAAAGTATGCACAAAATTATTTGATTCTGTTTAAATGTGCGGCAGTTATCGTTCGTCATAGAAACACTTACTCTTGTTAAAACATAAAATGTGGCAGGTAAACTACCCCTTTCCCGTAACCGATCTTCACCAAAATCAACAGGCCTTCAGTCTTTTACAATTGATGAACGTATACAAAAAAATATTTGATTCTGTTTGAATGTGCGGCAGTTATCGTTCATCATAGAAAAAATTACCATTGTTAAAACATAAAATGGTGCAGGTAAACTACCCCTTTCCCTTAACCGAGCTTCACCAAAATCAACAGACATTGAGTTCTCTATAGCTCAGGAAGATATGCTAAACATTATTTGATTCTGATTGAATTTACGGCAGTTATCATTCGTCATTGAAAAAATTACCCATGTTAAAACATAAAACGTTGCAGGTAAACTACCCCTTTCCCTAAACCAATCTTCAACAAAAACAATAGGTCTTGAGAACTCTACAATTCAGGGCTGTATGCAAAACATTATTTGATTCTGTTTGAATTTGCGGCTGTTATCTTTTGCCATAGAAAAAAATTACCCTTGATTAAAAAAAATATCGGTATGGAGAACCATACATGACTTCCATGTTCTAAGATTTATATTTAAAATCATATTCGAAATGAAATATTTCCATAGAAACTACTTCTTTCTACTTATTGCTTCAGCCTTAACCACAGTACTGTGGTCACTAACGTATACCACCTCACGTTTTCGCACTCGATTTTCACTGATGATGGCAGTCGATGGACTGCCGAAAAGTCTGGTTTTGCAGAAAACATTGGACTACGGCTAAACAGCCCGGGAAGGAATTTTAACAAAGAACTACTTCTTTGTTGCCGATAACGTTGTACACATAAAAAATTCTCCCCTCCCCATTCAACTATAATTTTCATTAATAGAAAATTACCCCCACCCCGTTCACCTAACCTCTTCATTTATAGATATTTCATCTACGTTTCTACAGTGGATTATTATGAGCTTCTTATCAGGATACTTTATTTATCAAAATTAAGTACTTTACTCTTGTAGTTGTCTTGATTATTCATCACTTCTTTCACAGCACTAACACTTATCTAAAGTCACTTCCTTATCTAAAAGTTTCTGAACACTTAAAAGCTTTAACCAACAACAATATACACTCCGCATTTGCCACACACATACACACAGAAAACCACAGTTACACCAACATAGACACTAATCTTGAAATTTTACATTACTTACCCAAAGGTCGAAAACTCAACACAACTGAACAATACGAAATATATAAACACCACACAACACAACCAAACGACATACTTAACGATCAATTACAATATAAATCACATACACTTTTTGACACAATTATACAAAATCAAACATTAAATTGAATCCCCGCGCCAATTCCCTTCCTCCACGCACCACCCCCACTACACATTCCACACAACAGCCGTTACTAAATGATGGCAGTCTGTCTCTAAGCTGAAGAAGGCGAATACGTACGCCGAAACGCGTTTGACGAGAAGAGAATAAACAGTAAGTTCACAAGAAAAAGTTTCATTTTTAGATAAGACTTTACTCTTGTTAAAACATAAAACATTGCAGGTAAACTACCACTTTCTCTTAACCGATCTTCACCAAAATCAACAGACCTTCAGTCCTCTACAATTCAGGGATGCATGCAAAAAATTATTTGATTCTGTTTGAATGTCCGGCAGTTATCGTTCTTCATTAAAACATTTCTCTTGTTACAACATAAAATGTTGCAGGTAAACTACTCCTTTCCCTTAACCAATCTTCACCAGAATCAACTTGAGTTCTCTACAAATCAGGAATGTATGCAAAAAATTATTTGATTCTCTTTGAATTTACAGCAGTTATCTTTCGTCATAAAAAAAATTACCCTTGTTAAAACAAAATGTTGCTGGTAAGCTACCCCTTTCCCGTAACCGATCTTCAACAAAATCAACAGACTTTGAGTTCTCTATAATTCAAAAAGGTATGCAAAAACGTAGTTGATTCTGTTTGGATTTACGGCAGTTATCGTTCGTCATATAAAACATTACCCTTGTTAAAACATAAATGTTGCAGGTAAACTACCTTTTTCCCTTAACCGATCTTCACCAACACCAATAGGTCTTGAGAACTCTACAATACAGGGCTGTATGCAAAACATTATTTGATTCTGTTTGAATTTGCGGCTGTTATAGTATGCCATAGAAAAATATCGGTATGGAGAACCATACATGACTTCCATATTCTAAGACTTATAATCTGAAATATGCTTGCCTGCCAAGCACGATATATTTTCTAATATATACATAATTTACATTAAAATGAAAAAATTATAATTTTATTGCCTGGCAACAAAATTATTTTATTTTTAACAATTACCATTGTTTGAAAAAGTTTAAATGAATTTTCAAGTACTTTACTCTTGTTAAAACGTAAAAGGTTACAGGTAAACTACCCCTTCCCCTTAACCGATCTTCACCAAAATCTAATGGCCTTGAGTTCTCTACAATTCACTTATGTATGCAAAAAATTATTTGATTCTGTTTGAATTTGCGGCAGTTATCGTTTGCCATAGAAAATACGCTTTATAACAAACGTTGCAGGTAAACTACCCCTTCCCCTCAACCGATCTTCACCAAAAACAAAAGGTCTTGAGTACTCTACAAACCAGGGCTGTATGCAGAAAATTATTTGATTATGTTTGAATTTGCGGCTGTTATCGTTTGCCATAGAAAATAACCTTGTTAAAAAAACGTTGTAGGTAAACTACCCCTTTCCCTTAACCGATCTTCACCAAAAACAATAGGTCTTGAGAACTCTACAATTTAGGGCTGTATGCAAATAATCTTTTGATTCTGTTTGAATTTACGGCTGTTATCGTTTGCCATAGGAAATACCCTTGTTAAAACAGAAAACGTTACAGGTAAACTACCCCTTTCCCTTAACCGATCTTCACCAAAATCAACAGATCTTGAGAACTCTACAATTCAGGGCTGTATGCGAAACATTATTTGATTCTGTTTGAATTTGCGGCTGTTATCGTTTGCCAAACAAACAAAATTACCCTTTTAGTACGTAGGCTTTCACGGCCGGTGTCAATATGATTGGATAAAACTTCCGGGCTGAAAGGCCGTGGTCGATTGCTTGATGCATTGGCGCTATACGTTTCGGCCGCACCACCGGTGGCCATCTTCAGTAGCAAAACTTGTTCGAATAGATGTACGCCGAACACGTCCCCAATGTACTGGGAACAAGCAACAGTGAGTTACGGCTACGAATCCTCTATTTATAGCTTTTTGGCCGCTTCAGGTGTATCGCGCGGACCAATGAGAAGCCAGCTCATCATTCTTGATTCTGATTGGCCATGGAAAATAGACCATGCCAGACACTATTTAAGGAGATGCTTTCTCCTCGGCGGTTCATAGCGACAGACGCATTCTTATGAATATGGATGGACTCCAGATGTAGGCGAGTGAAGTAACCCCGGACAGAAGACAACACGCGGGCTTCATCAAACATCACCCGGTGATCGTCGTGGGAAAGAGCGTGTTCAGCAACTGCGGACTTTTCCGGCTGCCCCAGACGGCAATATCTCCGGTGTTCAGAGAGGCGCGTCCGGACACTACGCTTCGTGGTGCCTATGTAGACCTGGCCACACGTACAAGGAATACTGTACACCCCGCACGACGAGAGTGGATCCCTGGCGTCTTTCACCGGTCGCAGGAACTGTTGGATCTTTTTGGTTGGCTTGAAGATCGTCCTGACGCCCCGCTTACTCAGCAACTTCCCGATGCGGTCAGTCACGCCACGGATGTAGGGCAAGACAGCAGAGCCAACAACCTCAGGCGACACCGACTCGTCCAGCCTACCAGATCTTCTCGGCCGGGCAGCTCTCCTAACCTCCGCAGCAGAATAGCCGTTGGACTGCAGTGCTTCCTCGAGATGCCGAAACTCATCTTCGAGATACTGGGGCTCACAGATTCTTTTTGCCCGGTCTACCAGAGTCTTCAGCACCGCCCTCTTCTGCCTAGGATGATGATTGGAGGCTTTATGCAGATATCTGTCGGTGTGCGTTGGCTTCCTATAAACTTTATGTCCCAAGCTGCCATCGGTCCTTTTTAGGACCAGCACATCCAGAAAAGCCAATTGTTCATCCCTCTCACGCTCACGATTCCTTGGACATCTGAATGCTGTGCACCCGCGCATACAGTTTACGATGGAGCGTGAGAGGGATGAACAATTGGCTTTTCTGGATGTGCTGGTCCTAAAAAGGACCGATGGCAGCTTGGGACATAAAGTTTATAGGAAGCCAACGCACACCGACAGATATCTGCATAAAGCCTCCAATCATCATCCTAGGCAGAAGAGGGCGGTGCTGAAGACTCTGGTAGACCGGGCAAAAAGAATCTGTGAGCCCCAGTATCTCGAAGATGAGTTTCGGCATCTCGAGGAAGCACTGCAGTCCAACGGCTATTCTGCTGCGGAGGTTAGGAGAGCTGCCCGGCCGAGAAGATCTGGTAGGCTGGACGAGTCGGTGTCGCCTGAGGTTGTTGGCTCTGCTGTCTTGCCCTACATCCGTGGCGTGACTGACCGCATCGGGAAGTTGCTGAGTAAGCGGGGCGTCAGGACGATCTTCAAGCCAACCAAAAAGATCCAACAGTTCCTGCGACCGGTGAAAGACGCCAGGGATCCACTCTCGTCGTGCGGGGTGTACAGTATTCCTTGTACGTGTGGCCAGGTCTACATAGGCACCACGAAGCGTAGTGTCCGGACGCGCCTCTCTGAACACCGGAGATATTGCCGTCTGGGGCAGCCGGAAAAGTCCGCAGTTGCTGAACACGCTCTTTCCCACGACGATCACCGGGTGATGTTTGATGAAGCCCGCGTGTTGTCTTCTGTCCGGGGTTACTTCACTCGCCTACATCTGGAGTCCATCCATATTCATAAGAATGCGTCTGTCGCTATGAACCGCCGAGGAGAAAGCATCTCCTTAAATAGTGTCTGGCATGGTCTATTTTCCATGGCCAATCAGAATCAAGAATGATGAGCTGGCTTCTCATTGGTCCGCGCGATACACCTGAAGCGGCCAAAAAGCTATAAATAGAGGATTCGTAGCCGTAACTCACTGTTGCTTGTTCCCAGTACATTGGGGACGTGTTCGGCGTACATCTATTCGAACAAGTTTTGCTACTGAAGATGGCCACCGGTGGTGCGGCCGAAACGTATAGCGCCAATGCATCAAGCAATCGACCACGGCCTTTCAGCCCGGAAGTTTTATCCAATCATAAAATTACCCTTGCTAAAAAAAAACCGTTGCAGGTAAACTACCCCTTTCCCTCAACCGATCTTCACCAAAAACAATAGGTCGCGAGTACTCTGCAAATCAGGGCTGTATGCAAAAAATTATTTGATTCTGTTTGAATTTGCGGCAGTTATCGTTTGCCATAGAAAAAAATCTACAGACACACAGACAGACACACACACACACAGACAGACAGACAGACAGACACACACACAGACACTTTTCGGAAAACGACTTTTTTTCATGTTTTGAGTGTAGTAGAATCAGAATCTGCAATAATCTCGAACACGATTTTTTTTGCCATCACCATACTTCCATTCCTTAAGGAATATGGAAGTAAAAATTACCCTTGATAAAAAAACGTTGCCAGTAAACTACCCCTTTCCCTTAACCGATCTTCACCAAAATCAACAGACATTGAGTTCTCTGTAGGTCAGGAAGGTGTTGAAAACATTATTTGATTATGATTGAATTTACGGCAGTCATCATTTGTCATAGAAAATACCCTTGTTAAAACAAAACATTGCAGGTAAACTACCCCTTTCCCTTAACCGATCTTCACCAACACCAATAGGTCTTGAGAACTCTACAATACAGGTCTGTATGCAAAACATTATTTGATTCTGTTTGAATTTGTGGCTGTTATCGTTTGCCATAAAAAAAAAACCCTTGATAAAGAGCGTTACTGGTAAACTACCCCTTTCCCTTAACCGATCTTCACCAAAAACAATACGTCTTGAGTACTCTACAAATCAGGGCTGTATGCAAAAAATTATTTGATTCTGTTTGAATTTGCGGCTGTTATCATTTGCCATAGAAAATACCCTTTTAAAACATAAAACGTTGCAGGTAAACTACCCCTTTCCCTTAACCGATCTTCACCAAAAACAAGAGGTCTTGTGATCTCTACAATTCAGGGCTGTATGCAAAACATTATTTGATTCTGTTTGAATTTGCGGCTGCTATCGTTTGCCATAGATAAAAATTACCCTTGATTTAAAAAAACTGTTGCAGGTAAACTACCCCTTTCCCTTAACCGATCTTCACCAAAAACAATAGGCCTTGAGTACTTTACAAATCAGGGCTGTACGCAAAAAATTATTTGATCCCGTTTGAATTTGCGGCTGTTATTGTTTGCCATAGAAAAAAAATCTACAGACACACACATACTTTTCGAAAAATGACTTTTTTTCATTTTACTTCCATGTTCCTTAAGGAAATGGAAGTATGGTGATGGCAAAAAAAATCGTGTTCGAGATTATTGCAGAATATGATTGTACTACACTCAAAACATGAAAAGAAGTCATTTTTCGAAAAGTGTCTGTGTGTGTGTGTCTGTCTGTAGATTTTTTTTTGGCAAACGATAACAGCCGCAAATTCAAACAGAATCAAATAATTTTTTGCATACAGCCCTGATTTGTAGAGTACTCGCGACCTATTGTTTTTGGTGAAGATCGATTGAGGGAAAGGGGTAGTTTACCTGCAACGGTTTTTTTTTATCAAGGGAAATTTTGTTTGTTTGGCAAATGATAACAGCCGCAAATTCAAACATAATCAAATACGTTTTTGCATACAGCCCTGATTTCTTGAGTACTAAAGATCACTTGTTTTTGGTGAAGATCGTTTAAGGGAAAGGGGTAGTTTACCTGCCACGTTTTTTGTTTTATCAAGGGTATTTGGTATGGCAAACGATAACAGCCGCAAATTCAAACAAAATCATATAATATTTTGCATACAGCCCTGAATTGCAGAGTTATCAGGACCTATCATTTTTGGTGAAGATCGGTTAAGGGAAATGGGTAGTTTACCTGCAACGGTTTTTTATCAAGGGTAATTTTTTACTTCCATATTCCTTAAGGAATGGAAGTATGGTGATGGCAAAAAAAATCGTGTTCGAGATTATTGCAGATTCTGATTCTACTACACTCAAAACATGAAAAAAAGTCGTTTTCCGAAAAGTGTCTGTGTGTCTGTCTGTCTGTCTGTCTGTGTGTCTGTCTGTCTGTAGATTTTTTTTCTATGGCAAACGATAACTGCCGCAAATTCAAACAGAATCAAATAATGTTTCGCATACAGCCCTGAATTGTAGATTTCTCAAGACCTATTGTTTTTGGTGAAGATCGGTTGAGGGAAAGGGGTAGATTACCTGCAACGTTTTTTTAACAAGGGTATTTTATATGGCAAACGATAACAGCCGCAAATTCAAACAGAATCAAATAATGTTTTGCATACAGTCCTGATTTGTAGAGTACTCAAGACCTATTGTTTTTGGTGAAGATCGGTTAAGGGGAAGGGGTAGTTTACCTGCAACCTTTTACGTTTTATTTTCTATGGCAAACGATAACAGCCGCAAATTCAAACAGAATCAAATAATGTTTTGCATACAGCCCTGATTTGTAGAGTACTCAAGACCTATTGTTTTTGGTGAAGATCGGTTAAGGGGAAGGGGTAGTTTACCTGCAACGTTTTTTTATCAAGCGTATTTTCTATGGCAAACGATAACAGCCGCAAATTCAAACAGAATCAAATAATTTTTTGCATACGTCCCTGAATTGTAGAGGTCTCAATGACTTTCGATTTTGGTGAAGATCGGTTAAGGGGAAGGGGTAGTTTACCTGCAACCTTTTACGTTTTAACAAGAGTAAAGTACTTGAAAATTTATTTAAACTTTTTGAAACAATGGTAATTGTTAAAAATAAAATAATTTTGTTGCCGGGCAATAAAATTATAATTTTTTCATTTTAATGTAATATAATATTTTTCATTTAATACAGCAATAAAAAGGCAGGTAAGACACAGCCTGGCTGTTTGGCTGAAAATGATTTTAAATATAAATCTTAGAATATGGAAGTCATGTATGGTTCTCCATACCGATATTTTACTTTTTCTATGGTAAACGATAACAGCCGCAAATTCAAACAGAATCAAATAAGTTTTTGCATACAGCACTGATTTGTAGAGTACTCAAGACATATTGTTTTTAGTGAAGATCGGTTAAGGGAAAGGGGTAGTTTACCTGCAACGTTTTATGTTTTAACAAGGGTATTTTCTATGGCAAACGATAACAGCCGCAAATTCTAACAGAATCAAATGAGTATTTGCATACAGCCCTAAATTGTAGAGTTCTCAAGTCGTATTGTTTTTGGTGAAGATCGGTTAACGGAAAGGGGTAGTTTACCTGCAACGTTTTATGTTTTAACAAGGGTATTTTCTATGGCAAACTATAACAGCCGCAAATTCTAACAGAATCAAATGATTATTTGCATACAGCCCTAAATTGTAGGGATCTAAAGACCTATTGTTTTTGGTGAAGATCGGTTAACGGAAAGGGGTAGTTTACCAGCAACGGTTTATGTTTTAACAATTGTATTTTTTCTGTGACGATCGATAACTGCCGTAAATTCAAAGAGAATCAACTAATGTTTTTCATACAGCCCTGAATTGTAGAGTTCTCAAGACCTGTTGTTATTGGTGAAGATCGGTTAATGGAATAGGGTAGTTTACCAGCAATGTTTTATGTTTTATCAAGGGTGTTTTCTATGGCAAACGATAACAGCCGCAAATTCAAACAGAATCAAATAATTGTTTGTATACAAGCCTGAATTGTAGAGTACCCAAGACCTGTCGTTTTTGGTGAAGATCGGTTAAGGGAAAGGGGTAGTTTACCAGCAACGGTTTTTTTTCAAGGGTAATTTTTTTCCATAGTAAACGATAACAGCCGCAAATTCAAACAGAATCAAATGATGTTTTGCATACAGCTTTGTATTGTAGAGTTCTCAATACCTATTGGTATTGGTGAAGATCGGTTAAGGGAAAGGGGTAGTTTACCAGCAACATTTTATGTTTTAACAACGGTAATTTTTTATATGACGAATGATAACTGCCGTAAATTCAAACAGAATCAACTAGGTTTTTGCATACCTTTTTGAACTAAAGAGAACTCAAGGTCTGTTGATTTTGTTGAAGATCGGTTAAGGGAAGGGGTAGTTTATCAGCAACGTTTTATGTTTAAAAAAAGGTAATTTTTTTATGACGAACGATAACTGCCGAAAATTAAATGAGAATAAAATAATTTTTTGCACTCTTTCCTGAGTTGCAGAGAGCTCAAGGTCTATTGATTTTGGTGAAGATCAGTTAAGGGAAAGGGGTAGCTTACCTGCAACATTTTATGTTGTAACAAGAGAAATGTTTCCATGACGAACGATAACTGCCGCACATTCAAACAGAATCAAATATTTTTTTGCATGCTTCCCTGAATTGTAGAGGACGGAAGGTCTGTTGATTTTGGAGAAGATCGGTTAAGAGAAAGGGGTAGTTTACCAGAAACATTTTATGATTTAACAAGAGTAAAGTACTTAATTTTTATAAATAAAGTATCCTGATAAGAAGCTCATAGTAATCCACTGTAGGAAACGTAGATGAAATATCTATAAATGAAGAGGTTAGGTGAACGGGGTGGGGGTAATTTTCTATTATTAAAAATTATAGTTGAAGGTGGAGGGCAGAATTGTTTATATGTGTACTACGTTATCGGCAACAAAGAAGTAGTTTTTTGTTAAAAATGCTCCCGGACTCTTTAGCCGTAGTTCAATGTTTTCTGCAAAACCAGACTTTTCGGCAGTGCCATCGACTGCCATCACCGGTGAAAATCGAGTGCGAAAACGTGAGGTGGTATACGTTAGTGACCACAGTACTGTGGTTAATGCTGAAGCAATAAGTAGAAAGACGTAGTTTCTATGGAAATATTTCATTTCGAATATGATTTTAAATATAAATCTTAGAACATGGAAATCATGTATGGTTCTCCATACCGATATTTTTGAGTGTAGTATAATCAGAATCTGCAATAATCTCGAAAAATTTTTTTTGCCATCACCATACTTCCATTTCCTTATGGAACATGGAAGTAAAACGTTGCAGGTAAACTACCCCTTTCCCTTAATCGATCTTCACCAAAAACAATAGGTCTTGAGTACTCTACAAATCAGGGCTGTATGCAAAAAATTATTTGATTCTGTTTGAATTTGCGGCTGTTATCATTTGCCATAGAAAATACCCTTTTAAAACATAAAACGTTGCAGGTAAACTACCCCTTTCCCTTAACCGATCTTCACCAAAAACAATAGGTCATGAGAACTCTATAATTTAGGGCTGTGTGCAAATAATCATTTGATTCTGTTTGAATTTGCGGCTGCTATCGTTTGCTATAGATAAAAATTACCCTTGATTTAAAAAAACCGTTGCAGGTAAACTACCCCTTTCCCTTAACCGATCTTCACCAAAAACAATAGGCCTTGAGTACTTTACAAATCAGGGATGTACGCAAAAAATTATTTGATCCCGTTTGAATTTGCGGCTGTTATTGTTTGCCATAGAAAAAAAATCTACAGACACACACATACTTTCGAAAAATGACTTTTTTTCATTTTTTGAGTGTAGTATAATCAGAATCTGCAATAATCTCGAACACGATTTTTTTTTGCCATCACCATACTTCCATTTCCTTATGGAACATGGAAGTAAAACGTTGCAGGTAAACTACCCCTTTCCCTTAACCGATCTTCACCAAAAACAATAGGTCTTGAGTACTCTACAAATCAGGGCTGTATGCAAACAATTATTTGATTCTGTTTGAATTTGCGGCTGTTATTGTTTGCCAAAAAAAAATCTACACACACACACACACACACATACACACACACACACACACACACACACTTTTCGAAAATATCGGTATGGAGAACCATACATGACTTCCATGTTCTAAGATTTATATTTAAAATCATATTCGAAATGAAATATTACCATAGAAACTACTTCTTTCTACTTATTGCTTCAGGCTTAACCACGGTACTGTGGTCACTACGTATACCACCTCACGTTTTCGCACTCGATTTTCACTGATGATGGCAGTCGATGGACTGCCGAAAAGTCTGGTTTTGCAGAAAACATTGGACTGCGGCTAAACAGCCTGGGAAGGAATTTTAACAAAGAACTACTTCTTTGGTGCCGATAACGTAGTACACATATAAAAAATTCTCCCCTCCCCAATCAACTATAATTTTCATTAATAGAAAATTACCCCACCCCGTTCACCTGACATCTTCATTTACAGATATTTCATCTACGTTTCTACAGTGGATTATTATGATCTTCTTATTAGGATACATTATTTATCAAAATTAAGTACTTTACTCTTGTTAAAACATAAAACGTTGCAGGTAAACTACCCCTTTCTCTTAACCGATCTTCACCAAAATCAATAGACCTTCAGTCCTCTACAATTCAGGGATGCATGCAAAAAAATATTTGATTTTGTTTGAATGTGTGACAGTTATCGTTCGTCATATAAACAATTACCCTTGTTAAAACATAAAACGTTGCAGGTAAACTGCCCCTCTCCCTTAACCGATCTTCACCAAAAACAACAGATCTTGCGAACTCTGCAATTCAGGGGTGTATGCAGAACATTATTTGATTCTGTTTGAATTTGCGGCAGTTATCTTTCGTAAAACAAATTACCCTTAAAACATAAAATGTTGCTGGTAAACTACCCCTTCCCCTTAACCGATCTTCACCAAAACCAATAGGTCTTGAGAACTCTATAATTCAGGGCTGTATGCAAAAGAGTAGTTGATTCTGTTTTAATTTGCGGCTGTTATCGTTTGCCATAGAAAAAAATTACCCTTGTTTAAAAAAAAACCGTTGCAGGTAAACTACTCCTTTCCCTTAACCGATCTTCACCAAAATCAATAGGTCTTGAGTACTCTACAAATAAGGGCTACATGCAAAAAATTATTTGATTGTGTTCGAATTTGCGACTCTTATCGTTTGCCATAAAAAATACCCTTTTAAAACATAAAATGTTGCAGGTAAACTACCCCTTTCCCTTAACCGATCGTCACCTAAAACAATAGGTCTTGAGTACTCTACAGATCAGGGCTTTATGCAAAACATTATTTGATTCTGTTTGAATTTGCGGCTCTTATCGTTTGCCATAGAAAATACCCTTTTAAAACATAAAATGTAGCTGGTAAACTACCCCTTTCCCTTAACCGATCTTCACCAAAATCAATAGGTCTTGAGTACTCTACAATTTACGGCTATATGCAAATAATCATTTGATTCTGTTTGAATTTGCGGCATTTATGATTTGCCATATAAAATACCCTTGTTAAAACATAAAACGTTGCTGGTAAACTACCCCTTTCCCTTAACCGATCTTCACCAAAAACAATACGTTTTGAGAACTCTACAATTCAGGGCTGTATGCAAAAGAGTAGTTGATTCTGTTTGAATTTGCGGCTGTTATCGTTTGCCATAGAAAACAATTACTCTTGATTAAAAAAAAAAACCTTTGCTGGTAAACTACCCCTTTCCCTCAACCGATCTTCACCAAAAACAATAGGTCGTGAGTACTCTACAAATCAGGGCTGTATGCAAAAATGATTTAATTCAGTTTGAATTTGCGGCTGTAATCGTTTTCCATAGAAAAAAAATCTACAGACAGACAGACACACACACAGACACTTTTTGAAAAATGACTTTTTTTCATGTTTTGAGTGTAGTACAATCAGAATCTGCAATAATCTCGAACACGATTTTTTTTGCCATCACCATACTTCCATTTCCTTAAGGAACATGGAAGTAAAATGACTTTTTTTCATGTTTTGAGGGTAGTACAATCAGAATCTGCAATATCTCAAACACGATTTTTTTTTTGCCATCACCATACTTCCATTTCCTTATGGAACATGGAAGTAAAATTAAGAAACAAAATACATCACATTAATCGCAGTGAGTTTTGACCATGTAGGTTCACACTTCATACAGAAAGGATCACTGATAAGTTAACACTAAAGTAGATTATCTGATTAGTATAGGAAATACGTAGTTGCTATTATGTATAGAGAGACCTTATTTCTCTTGTGTAAATCCATGATAGACTATAACTACACGATGAAAACCAAAAATTTTCATTTGGTAAAAACCTTTGTTTTATTTTAAACAGGAAAAATGAGAGATGAAACAATTAACATATATGTTTATGGTAAATAATTAAGATTAATTGAGAAAAATGTTATTGTATCGTCTGCTGAACAAAATAATTGTTATGGGTGTCACTGTTCTGAGCTGCAGTGTCATTTTTCCCTTACCCAAGTTTTACTGGATCAATCCAGGATAGTAAGAAAGGGAGTCTAAGAACAATGATGTAGTATTGTTAAGAATTGAATTACATTAAATTAGAAACTTTTAGCTTGTTTTGATGCACAAAGTTTGTGGAATGGATATAGTGTATGAACTTTAATAATGGATTCTTTAAATTTTCCTGAATTTGTTATTCCTGCAATGCTGACACTGTCTTTGATATATATCCATCATAACTAATTTTTACTCACATACCCCTCAGTGGTCAGCAGGTTGGGAACCACTGCACTAGACCAGAGATATATAAACTTTTTGAACCATTGAGCACTTTTCAGAAGAGAAATTACAAACATGGGCCTATGCAGAGTGATGTTGGGGGTTCAAACCCCACAAAAATTTTTCACCCAGCTAAAAATTGCAATATTGTGTTATTTGGTTACCCTTTTTGATTTTTAAATATTATTTACAAATAAATAGTAATAAATAATTTAATAATAATAAATTGATTCTATGTTTATATAGAAATGTTGATAGTAGATGTCAATACTCATCCTCTTCCATTTTTGTCTAACTGAATTCTATAAAAATAGAAATATTTAGAACTTTGACTTCTTTATCCTTATACTTTTTAACACTACATCTATACATTTTTTTTTTACTCAGTTAAACCATATTATTTACACAGTAAGTGGTGTACTGCTACATATGTTTTTACTTTAACTGCGTACATAGTGGAAAGCATTTACAGATATTGAAAACGCAAATTCTGATGTCATTGTCAATGTCTTGTGGAAATTTGTTTCCATACTACTGTTGACCTTCCTCCCCCTCCACACACACACACACACACACACACACACACACACACACACACACACACACACACACACACACACACACACACACACACACACACACACACAAATAAATAAATAAATAAATGGATTTACCTGTCTTGACACGAAGATCACTACCCACCTCCTAAGGTGGCTGCATTCAGAAAAATAATGTAGTTTCTAATTTACAGTCTAGTACATTTATTGAGTATGTAGTTTTTAGTGTCTTTAAAACTTTTATTAACTTTTGTTATTTCAAAACAATTTTTAAACAGTGTTTCTATCAATTACCTGATGCAAACAAGCTTTAAAGATTAAAATTGAAATTGTTATTGTGAAAGTATAAAATGGTAATGTTTTTTTGATAGGTGGAATGAAGAGGGAGTGCCACCTATGTGAAAATTTTATTTAGAACCGCCCTGATTCCCTTCACTGCACTGTACTCAGTGAACTATATACAGGCCACCTGGATATGACAAGATGAAGAGTTTGTCAAGGAGTTACTGTAAATGGAAATTATTGATGGTGGTATAGAGCAAATGGTGAGGTCATGTAGACAATGTCAGGTTAAGCAGAATGATCTAGCCAAGGATTTGGCTCACCATCCCATTGATCTTTAGGAATTAATTCATGAAGATTTTGCCAGTCCAGTAGATGGTCACAGGTATTTTATTGTTGTGGGTGCTTTCAGTGAATGGGTTCAGAGTGTTTTGTCTATGAACACTATTACAGAATGGTGTATTAAAGAACTAAGAAAGATGTGTGCAAATTTGGTCTTCCTTTGTTCTTAGTGTTTGCTAATGGTAGCCAATCTACTTCTGCTTACTTCTGTAAATAGTTCTGAAGCAAATTGAGTTTTCCACAAAACTGTAGTGCCTCATCATCCAGCTGCAGATGGGCAGAGGAATATCATGCAGTTAGTCACAAATTCTTTAAAAGCAAATGAAGTTGGAGAAGGGAAGTAGGAACTTAAAATGTACCATTAGCTGATGCAAATGAGGCAAACTCCAAATGCTTCATGGAGTAGTAGGGTGGGCCAAAAAATATCAGTTTAAGACTTTCAGATTCTCATAGCGCAAAAAGTTGTTTTAGTATTCTAAATGTGGGAAAAATAATTTTAAAAATCTTATGTGTTGTTTTCAGTTCCGACATAGGGCCTAAAGTTAAAAAAAATTATGAAAACAAATATTATGACAGTGTTCAAATGTTGTGTATTAAATTTTCTAGCGTCCAATAGCATAGAAATGCTTAAGTTTAGCTATTTAATAATGGGATAAATTGAAAAAATACACTATATTTTTAGTTTGCACATGATGCCTAAAGTTTGGAAAGTGCATAAAAATTTTTGTTTCTAGAATTTTACACACAATTTTAACACATTTCTCAAATTCAGAAAAATCATTTTCTCCTAAATTTGTATTTGTTTTCTTCTTTCTCTGTTTATAAGGCTTTCTCTTGTTTATCCAAATTGCCAATGCAACCAATCCTGGTAGTTCGCTTGTCGTTCATACAGTTTCTGTCAATAAATGTTGTTTTTTTTTTGTATTTTTCAAAAATTACATTCAATAACTACAGAACAGTCACATATATTTGGCTTTTTTATGCACCTGCATGAAAACTTTATATTACATTTATATGCTCCTGTTTTGATTTTGCTTCAGCAAGAAGTTTCTAATTGTTTTCTTATAGCTCTTTATTTTTTTGTCTTAATCTTATGGTTTTCTTAAGTTTTATATGCATCATGGTATGCTATTATCATTTGCAGAACCTGAATAAGAGTCACAGTTGGAATGGAGTCTTTACAGTATAATTTCACTATAAGCAACACAGTAGTATGTCCTTGTATGTTGGTAGACTTGTTTCACTTGGTTCTTTTGGCAGACTGAACAAAGGGCAGAAATGCTATTGTCGTGTAATCAACACTTTTTCAATTAAGTTCCCATTTCAATTAAGCCTACTGTCGATGTTAGAAATACATTCGAGTAAAGGAGTTACAAAACTAAACCGTAATACTGTATGCTGTATGCACCACTGTTATGGACTCACTCACCAACACAACTTTGTTATTATATGGCAAGCAGAGTAGCAGTTGAGATGTCTGCTTGGACAGTTCTGTCATGACAGGTTGGCGAGACGTGCTTGCTTAGTAGACTGTAGCAAAGTCAGAATAACTTCAACAAGCGTGTTTTCTTACTGTATAGATTTATGAATACAAATATGTAATAATACCATTATATATTCCCCTTAGCTTAATGGTATAAATGTCTGTAAAATTGTGAAAACAACTATTTTTGCAAACTTTTAGCTTCATGCGTGAACTAAAAATGTAGTACGAGAATTTTTTCATCTTTCCCACTATTCAGTAGCTAAATGCTATTGGACGCTAGAAAACTTGATATTGGACATAGTTTTTATATTTGTTGTTTTTCATTACTATTTTAAACTTTAGGCCCTATATGTGAACTGAAAATAACATATGATTTTTAAAATTATTTTTCCAAGATTGAGGACACAAAAGTGCATTTTCTGTGGTATGAGAATTTGAAAGTTGTAAATTGATTTTTTTTGCCCACCTAATGAGTAGGTGGCTATGTTTGGAAAGGCAGTCAAAAACTTTTAAGCTTACTACATCCTGATACAAACAGGGAAGCTACCAGTCTGAATGAAGTGCAAAGGAGTTTTAAAGCTGGTGGCAGGATACAAGATCAGGATTACAGTACTTTGAAGAACAAATGGCATTTTGGGAAACTTGGTGAATTGGAGGGTAAGCTTAATTTGGTAAACTTAAGATAAACATTGGTGAAGTTCATAGATCACATGCAATCCAAATCTTGATCTGTCTCTAGTATTATGACTTGACAGGAAGGAATACATAATTTGAAAGGTATTGAAAATTATATTGAATTGTATTGGCTCTACATAAGTGTCCAAATGTCTATTCAGTTACCTGTTTAATAAAACCATTGTTTTTTATGTTATAGTCTACACGATGCGTGTAAACTGTGTGAATTCATTCAGTTAAATTTTTGTGAATAATTTATTGTTGTATTGGAGTGTTAGTGGTCTCAAATATTTCTACTAGTAATTTTGTACAAACCACTATGTTATCTTTGGTATTGACGAGCGCTTTTGGCAGTCAAGCCATCTTCAGGTCATTTACCAACGACCAGAGTTGGTAAATGACCTGAAGATGGCTTGACTGCCGAAAGCGCTCGTCAATACCAAAGATAACATAGTGGTTTGTACAAAATTTTGTGAATAAATTACAATAGAATATTCTGTTTAATAGATAATGATTTAGTATATAACATTGGCAATCCTTATCAGTAAATTTGTGTTATATGTTTAAGTGAATAATAATTATATGTTTTATGTAGGGATAAAAGTTTACCTCAAGCGGCAGTTTACTTTACTCATACAAGTGCTATGTTGAAAATGTTATCTCATCTTCAACTTCACAAAGATGAAGAACATCTTACCAGTGATGGATTCAAGAGCAAAGCAAAATCTCGTAAATGGAGAATGTCACAGGTTAATTCATTTGGAAGTAATTTAGCATTTGTTTTGTATACGTAAGTATTTCCTTTTTATTTTTGAAAAAATGTAAAATTAAAATTTGGCACAGTCCTGATTATTGAAACTTACAGTCCATGTCTCTAACAGTGTACAGTTAGTATTGAAACTCTGTGTGTGTGTGTGTGTGTGTGTGTGTGTGTGTGTGTAAACTACTACACAAATGTATAATGATATATTGATGTGTGTGTGTGTGTGTGTGTGTGTTACTGTGTTAATTATTATATAACAAAGTACATACAGTATTCCTACTAATCCAAAACCCTAGTTAATCCAGAACTCATATTCGGTGAAATAAAAAAGGTACGGTAAAGGAAAAACGCACTTTACAACAAAAACCTGACTGTATAAATTTACTGACTAAATATTTTTTACAGACTAGTAATATAACAGTTGAAAATAATTGTGTAAATTTATATATATATATATATATACAGTAGAAGCCCGATATAGCGCGGATGTCGGGTGACACACTTTCCCCCGCGTTATAGGCGTAACCGCGGTATATCGGAAGGTGACCTGTACAGTGACAAATGATGGGGAGGGAGGACCGGGAAAAAGGCTACAGCTTAATGCATTACTATATACTGTACGTAAATTACGTCACCAAATGTAGAAATAAAAAATAAGAAAACTGTATTTTAATCCAATATTTTAATCTATTTTAATCCAATGGAATATAAAATACACTATTTATACATTGCTCACTCGACCTACTGTAGGTCTAATTGTTGGTCTTAAAAAAGTCCGTAATTGTTGTTTGACGGGATAATGCACAGCGTTTCTTTTCCGCGTATTGTTTTATAAACGCGAGGTGCAGCAAATGAACATTATTAGATTCACTTTGCCTCTCCATCCACGAAATTACTTTGTTTATGTGTATTATCACTTCACTAACATTTGGAATAACTTCTTTCACTTCCACCCCATTTTCATTTCCATCATCGTCATGGTCTTCTTTTTCTTCGCAATTTGCATTTCGGACTGCATCGATGATATCTTTATCTCCTACACATTCTGTAACAGGCTCACCGTTGTCAACTTCTGCCCAGTCATTCAAGTCATCTAGAGTGAAGTTGCAATGCAGAGCACTACTCACAAACTGTACATCACTATTAGTGAATCCGGCAACAGAGCAATTTCCATCGGCGATGTTTTGTTCAAAGGAACATTTCTTCCAGCAATTCTGAATCGTAGCCGTACTAATACTTTCCCATGCAAGACCTATTGAATACGCAACTGTTTTCAGGTTTATTGACTTAAGGTAAATTTCCATTTCCTCATCAGAATTCACTATAGCACTCAGAAGTTCACGGCGGTAATGCGCTTTAAATGCTTTTATGATGCCTTGATCTAATGGCTGGATCAGTGCTGTAGTGTTTTTCGGCAAGAACATGACTCCGATTTTCCCATGTCTTGACTGTAGCATATCAGCACGTGGATGTGCTGGACAGTGGTCAAGGGTCAGTACAGCTTTTTCTTCGAGGTTGAGTGACCGCAGGTGGCTTCTCACAGATGGAACAAATTCTTCATGGAACCATTTACCGAAAATATCACTTGTCATCCAAGCATTTTTTGTATTACGATATGTGATGGGTAATGACGTCATGTTAACATGTTGAAAGCATCTAGGATTTCGGCTTTTCCCTATACAGAGAGGTTTAACTTTGTGGCTGCCTGATTTATTTGTGGCAAACAGGAGGGTAACTCTATCCTTATTTATTTTTAATCCAGATTTATTTATTGAATTATTCACATCCAGAGTTCTGGTAGGAAGCATTCGAAAATACAGAGCAGTTTCATCACAGTTATACACTTGATGGTCATTTAAATCGTTATCGATCATTACCAAAGTGCTGCAGCTTCAGTGTCACATGATCGTGCTTCCCCTTCAATGCTTATCTGGCTTATACCATGACGAGATTTCCATCGCGAAAACCACCCATCAGATTCATTAAAGTCACTGTTGCCATGTAAATCACTATGGAATTTCACAGCTTGAGCTCTAATAACTGGTCCTGACAGTGGCACACCTTCACTTCGTTTTATTAAAAACCACCTGTACAGACACTCATCTAGTTCACTATCCTTACCTACTTTAGTCTTTTTTCTTTGCAACCCCACTTCACTTTCAACTGTGTTCACAAACCTTTTAAGTTTATCTTCTTCCTTCATCCACCCTCTAGTTGTTCTTTCTGGGATGCCACACTCACGTGATAAACTTGCCTTTGACTCTCCGTTCTTCACACGATCAATTATTTTGAGTTTATCACTCACAGAATATGCTTTTCTTTTCTGCGACATCACAAAACTCTACACTATGCGAATTTATGACAAAGACTATACACTTTGATAAGATAATATCAGAGTATGATCTTATACTGTACTGTAATATGAGGGAGAGAAGGGATTTAGTTGGCTGCTTGCCTCGGCATGAATTCTTAGAAATGTAGAGACTGTAAATAGCTCGGGCAATTGTTTATGTCTACAGGTACACTTGAACTGGCAATTCTGGCTGTTGTTTACAACGCCGTTTCCAACAACAAGCCTTTGTTTACAATAAACGCAACGCATTCCAATGTTGTGGCTACGGAAGTCACGATAAACAATTCATAATTTACTCACTCTCTACAAGTAAGAATTTTCGCTAATAACGGGCGACATACTCTTCACCGCGTTATATCCGAATCCGCGGTATATCGGACCGCGCTATATCGGGCTTCTACTGTATATATATATATATATTGTAACGGGTCTAAAAGGGAGGGGTTTTTATTTTATTAAAATTTTGTAACAATTCATTTTCATCTGCGTGGTCCGTCCCATGGCAATATAAATCGTAGCAAACAAAGAACAGTAAGGTGAAGTCAGTACAATGGAATGTGCGTGTCGCCCACAACTGTTGAATTCTCGGAACTGCAATACTGCGTTACGCGCAACCACGACCAGGCGCGCGGACGGGACGCTAAGCAGATTAACCGACGCTGCCGAAAATGGCGCAAAGACGAAGTTTGGTGAAACATACGGTCCGAGCTGGAGGAAGTATGGCTAAGTCACGCCTACTCCAGTGACGTAAACCAGTGGCAGTGTAATTTCGTCAACGTCCAAAACACAGGAATTGTACGTGGTACCATGAACAGTGACGATGAGTTTGACGACGAAGGCATTGTAATTTCCGTTATGCCTAACTGCAAGTGGGAGAAGTTGTTGGTAGCGCTCCTCCCAGTCGACTAGTAACATAGGCCACGCGTGGTCAAACTAAATTTTCCGCCCGGGCAAATAAAAAGGTCGGCCGACTATAACAGAATGTCTGAATAAAAGTGTTATCAAATTAAAAGAACATGACTCGGTAAACAAGTATAGTGCACCAAATCAACAGGACAATAACAGTTTTAAATCAAGAAAGGAGTAGTGCGAGTGATACGCCATGCGGTCAACGTAGATGCCATGGTAAACTGTATAGTAATCAAATCCAATTTTATCATAATCATGTTTGCAGGGAAATGTAAAGTCAGTAATAAAAAAGGGGTTTTATAATGTAATGAATGTGTGTGTACAGCGATCTGGGCCGCCTTAATAAAATAACAAATAAAAAAAGAGTAGAATAAGTTGGTTGCAACATTTAATTTTTGTTTTTGTATATGTATATGTCCAGAATTAGAAGGAGAAAAAATAACGCTATAAAATCATAAATTTAAAATGAAGTTAGAGTCAATGTACTTTCACTAGAATGTTTCAAAAAATATAATTTGCAGTAAAGAGCTTGTTAAAATTTATAAGTGGAAGAGAGCGTAAATTTGATTTGAATTTTAATAAAATGAATTAGTAGCGTAACCATTTTTTAAGTTAATTATTACGCCACATTACCATCACCTATCCAGTATGGAAGATTTCGCTTAACGAACCTGGCAAAAAGTTTGATTTAAAGGTTTCGATTTTGAACCATAAAAAAAAATCGTGGCGACCGATAAATAGTTGGGGATCTTCTGAGAGCGGGAAGTCAGAGTGGCGTGAGAGTAAGGTAAGTAAAAAGTGTAGAAAGTAACAATTGGCGATCACTGCCAGGGTAACTCAGATGAATTGATAATTCATATGAGTTTAGGCCTAATTTGAAGTACGAAATAGGTGGTGATAGTAGGCGGATTTTGTAATAGAAAAATGTCAAAATTACGAGATGTGTGAATAGAGGTTAAGACGTAAAATACGGTTAAAGAGTTAAGTTATGAGATTTTGTTCAGATAATAAATAAGTTATATAATAACTAATAACAAAGTTATAAATAATAGAGACTAATTAAATTTATAAAAAATGGAAAATACAGAGAACGAAGTGGGTTTGTCTGACTCAGCTGTTATGAGTAGTCTCGAAGTACATTCAACACCCAATGTAGGGCAAGACGATAAAAATATCAATATAAGTGTTACAAACGAAACAAATATAACGGAGGATTCGGGGGTCCAATTAACCCCAACCTCGACAAAATGTAATAAATTGGACAATGACGTAATGAGTTTTTTACTAAAACAATTTAATGAATTGAAAGAACACAATAAAGAAGTCAAAAATGACTTCGATAAAATGAATAGTCGTTTTGATAATAAGTTTGATAAATTGAGTAGTGAAATACAAGAACAAAAAGTAAAAAGCGAAAGCAATTTCAGTGAGTTAAAAAACCTTATCAATGAGACCAATAAGCATGTAGAAAATACCCATGAAATATTCAAAAATAACTTGAATAAATTAGACCAGAATATTGAGAGAATGGGGGTGTATGTGATAAATACAAGTAAGAGTAAAATAAGTGAAAATAACGGAGAGACATGTATTAACAGTGGTAGTAGTTTAGATGCAAAACAGGTGCGGAAGACCAGGTGAGTAGTAGCGATAATTATAACAATGAGTTAATGAGTAATAACAGTGGTGAAATTGAAAACGTGGTGTTAGAGAGTAAGGTTGTGAGCAGAGAAAGTGTTGATGAGGGTATGAGTGTGTGTGTAGAGAGTTTAGAGGGGCAAAGGGCAGATTTTCCCCAAGTTTATTGTGAAATGGAATGTTCACAGTGGTGTTATGAGGACAGAGTTTCCTCTGGTGGTGGTGTGGAAGATGAGGTGTCTTCGTATGGTCCTTTAGTTTTTTGTGGTTTACCTGGTAGAGGTAATAAGTATTTAATGGTGCCCTTTGCATGGAATGGGAGAGTTCAGTGTGATTATGAGAGGTGTTGTAATGAGAGAAAGAGAGAAATAGAGATTTTTGAGATTAATAGAGGTTATGAAAGGTTGGTGCAGGTGTTAGATATTGAGAGAGATGAAAAAAGCGAATTACATTGTGAAGGAGAGATAGATGAATATTTTAATAATACTGTTATAAAAGATAATAACTTACCTGAGGTGGTAGTAGAAGAATGTAATAATGATAAAATAACTTACCTGGGTGTAACAACAAATACTTACGGAGACGGGACAAGAATAACTAATGTTGACAAGGTTTATGAAATAATAATAGGAAATAATCCTATAATTTATGATGGTATAATGAACGATATAGAGTTACTGGGTTATTATGATAATAATATGAATAAATTGAGTGTGGACAAGAACGATTTATATTATAAATATATTAGATTATTATTCGATGATGGAGGCTGAACATAAACTTAATAAATGGACATTTTAAATATTTTGATTTATGGTTCTGACCCTGCTGAACTAGGAAATGAAGTGTGGCAAAATTGAATAATAATGACAAAAGTTTGTAAATAATTGATAGTGAAACTAGGTGTTTGTATTGTAACAAGTAGGTAAGGTAAACAATGTGTGTAGGTAGTAGAAATTGTTGTGATAATAATAATTATTTTTTGCAGTCTAAATAAATAACAAAATTAATTTTGAAGAGGATAACAAATGAATTGTAATTATTGTAATTGGTGAAAGTAATTAAAAATGTTGTGTTTTCAATAATTGATTTAATTAAAATAAGTGGAGATGTTTAAATAGTTTTGATTGATTTAAGATGTTATATAATGATGGATTTAAATTATTTTATGAGATGTGAATTTGACAATAATTAATAAATAAATAAATGTTACATTGTTTAGTATGGAATAACATTGTTGTTAAAATGTTGCAGAAGGTACAGGGAGTTATTGATGTTTATATTTGTGTGTTTATGACAGGGTATGAGCGATGTACTGTGAGTATAAATTTTATAATACAAGTTATATAGAGTAAAATGTTTACAGGTGTTGAAAGGATTTTAAACTCGATGATGAAACTAATTTGAGATAATTTTACTAAATAGAAACCATACTCAAAAGGTAGTAATAACTGAAATATGAGATAAAATAAATGTTAATAATAAATTTGAAATTTGTGAGGAATCTAATTGCAGTAAGTGATAAATAATGAAATTATGATATATACAGGGTAAGTCAAAAAGTAAAGGCAAATTTTATTTTCCCTGCTGCAATGGATGGCAGCACTGACTGAACAATGACTTATCATAACCTCAAAGTTTTTTTGTTCTTTAGCTGTGTTGTTTCAGTGCTCAGCTCCATTCGTAGTGATTTCAGGGCATTTTATTATGAGTGCCCCGTTGTCCGTGTGCACCAAGGAAGAAATCAGGGGAGTGGTACGTTTTCTGCACTCTGAAGGGACTAAACCTGCGGAGATTATTCACAGAATGCAGGAGCAGTACGGTGAGAGCTGTCTTAGTGAACACAAAATTTATGAGTGGATAATTCGCTTTAAAAATGGTCGTGTATCTATCTGCGATGAAGAGCGTTCAGGTAGGCCATCCACTTCGAAGACGGACAAGAACATCGAGATAGTTGAGTGAATGATTTATGATGATCGTCGTGTCAAAATTGATTATATTGCGCATGCGTTGAACATTAGCCACGGTTCAGCAGTTGCAATCATCCACGAATCACTAAATTATCGCAAAGTGTGTGCTCGTTGGGTACCACATCAACTACAGACCAGCACAAACAGAAACGTTTGGAAATTTTGAAATCACATTTAAGGCGTTTAGAAGAGGAAGGAGAAGACTTTCTGAGTCGCATAGTAACCGTTGATGAGACGTGGGTCCATCACTTCGAACCACAGAGTAAGCGGCAGAGTATGGTGTGGAAACATCCATCCTCGCCTACAGCAAAAAAGTTCAAAAGACAAGTTTCTGCAGGAAAGTTGATGATGACAGTGTTTTGGGATATGAAAGGTCCACTTCTAATTCAGTACACTCCTAAAGGTCAAACAGTGAATAGTGACAGCTACTGCGAGATCTGAAACCCAAAATCAAAACAAAGAGGCGAGGAAAACTTTCAAAAGGTGTGCTTTTGCTTCAGGACAATGCCCGTCCTCATACTGCGGGGAAAACGATCCAGTGCATTCAAGATCTTGGTTTTGAGCTGCTGGAGCATCCGCCGTACAGTCCTGACCTAGCTCCAAGTGATTTTCACCTTTTTGGTCCGGTGAAGGAGCACCTGCGTGAATCCATGTTTTCGTCGGATGACGAGGTTGTGGAGGTTGTGCCGGCGGTGCGCGAGTGGCTGTGCACGATGCCACAAATCTTCTTCCAGGACGGAATTACGAAGCTTGTCAAGAGATGGACCAAGTGCATAGAAGTTGAGGGAGATTATGTAGAGAAATGATGTTACTTGTCATCTTGTTTTCACAATAAAAAGTTCCGTTTTAAAAATTTGCCTTTACTTTTTGACTTACCCTCGTAGAAGAGTTAATAAAGATTTCCAATTATAATGTTCATAATTTTCTGTATAAATTATTTAAAAGAGGATGGCTTGTTTAATGTGAATGTAACAATGCTAATGATCAAGGTTAATGTTGATTTGTTTATTATGTTATGTTATGTTATCATACAAGAAATGGGTAATTTTGGGGGGTTGAGTGGTGTTAATAGAAGTGCTATACTTAGGGAATGTAGAAACTATAACGGTAGAAGGGTTAGTTTAGTTATTAGGTATGCTATTGCCATGGTGGCATGTGCCACGGTAGGTAGCGGTAAGTGTTGGGGGTAACAGGGAGCGTTACCTCCATCGGAGGTCAAAATGGCGTAAAATATACGGCACACCTTTTATATAATTTTATATTATATGCTGATAGATGGCCGTGCCGTGTATCATAATGACGTAGAGAACATGCCTGTATTTAGAGTTGATTTCCCCGCCTTTTCGGGCGATTACTGCCTTACCAGCACTAATCGTGGTTTTGGATAGCGGTCAGCTATGGCCATAAAGTAAGAACCTTGACCATAGCTGGCTTGAAATTGATGTATATTTGAAATTAAGGGGGGGGGTGACTTAGGGGAAATCCCCGGAACTATGGAACAGCGGCTGCCACTCTGTTCGAGTAGGAACAGTAAACCAGGTGGTAGACCCGTTTTAAGGGCATATAAATTTATAACATAGATATGATGATATCTAAACAATTTTAAAATGTAACGCTGAAGCAAGGACACGGAGATGATAAATTCCTCCACCAATGCCGTCCTTGTGGATGCAAATGGGCGCAACAGTCCACCCTTAGAAAACAATAGTGTGTGTGGCAGGGTGGTTGCTCAGGGGAGCAACGAATTAAAATTTTGTAACTTAGTAATGGCGACTCGCTGCTGAGCTGATTAAATAATTTTGTTTTATTTGAGAAAATGGATACAGTAGATGATTATTATATTTTGGTTGCGACTCGCTACTGAGCTGATTAAATAATTTTGTTTTATTTGAGAAAATGGATACAGTAGATGATTATTATATTTTGGTTATCATATTTCAGTGGGTCATTAATCTTGTTATGTTAGAGTGTAAGAATTATAAATATGTGTTATGTATTTTTCATTATGTAATTTTGTGTAGCATTTTTGAACAAAGGTCATTCACCCGACCTAGAACATCAGCTGATAGCTGGAGTTAGAAGTGTAAAATGTCACTTATAAATTGTTTGCAAATTTCCAATGTAACTAATGTTTGAATATAATGATTTTAATGTGTTAAAAGATTTTAATTTAAAAGATGGAAATAATTTAAGATAGTTGAGAATTTTAAATGATTTGTAAAAGATAGTAGATGGGAGATTTTGGGTGATTAATATTTTGTTAGGACATGTAGATCAGTCCATGTTGAATTTAAAGGGGTACTAGAGAGAATAATAATATTGTTGTGAATTAATGTAATGTAGGATTTGAGAAGTATTAATAGTGACACAGTAGCCATGGGGAAAATAGGTAGAGTATTGGTTGATATATTGAGTTAATAAATAAGTGGAAATATTTTGTAGTAGTTGAAAGTGATGTATTGGAGTGGTAATTAGAGTTGATGGGAATTTTGTAAGGGGGTGGTGTGATAAGGAGTCCGCAACGAAAGGTGTTGGGACGGGAAGGGACCGTTTAGCACCGGAAAGGGTTGCCTAGGGAAAGTCCAGGGACCAGATAAGGGAATGAGCTTTGGGAGGGAACACACATCCTGAGTACAAAGGGGTAGAGAGTATTTTTTTATATAAGGGTAGAATGATGCGAATTGAGTGAGTAGTAATTGGGTTTAGAGAATGCTTGTTAGACGTTTTTGATAGAGAGGGGTGTCATGTTAGTTAAAGCTGTTAGCGAGTATTAGAGTCAGAAGGGGATTAAGAGTATATATAAATGCCAAGTGGTAAATCAAGTTATTGTGAATAATTAAGATGTCACCCAAACTAATGGAGATTGAGCATGTTAAAGAAAGTAAATCATAGTTGAAATGGAAAAATTAATGGAAATAAGTGACAAATTTTAATAGAATTTGAGAATAATGTAAAGCTATAAAATGTGTAATTTTGATTAATTTAAATGTCAGTTGTATTGTTAATTGTAATAATACTATGTTAATTTTAATGTCATGTTTTATTATGTTATTGTGTTTAAAGATAAAAATTTTTAAAGATGTTTAATGTATTTTATGATGTAGCCTATGTATAACCTATATAGGTCAAGGTTGTTGACTTGACCCAGTTTGATCAGCTGATGGTTGACGTTACAAACTAGACCAGTTTTTGGCAATTGCTTGATGCAAATTTTGTCGTTTAAGTGATCTAAATAATTTAAAATTTTTCTGAAATTGATAAAATTAATATTTTGATAAATTTAAATCTTTTGAAAAAAAAAATTTAATTTTATGCGTACCATATAGGTGATGTTTGAATTTCAAGTGTATTACTAGTGTTTTTATTGAATGGTATTGTTTAGTATGCATGTATAATCAAATGTTAGGATAAATGAGTTCATGTTTTAATTAGATGTTCAATTTATTTGTTTTTCTGATTATTAAGAGTAATGAAGAAAACTCATAGATTCAGATAAAAGATTTTTATTTTGATTTTTGAGAAAGTAATGGTAATGTAACAATTTGATTTTAATTTTAATGAAAATTTTGAATTTGAAAATAAATTTTGTTAGTATGTATTAATAAGTATATGTATGTGCCCAGTATTGCTGAAGGCGACCCAGTATGCATGACGAGGGGGAACATATCGGTTGAGGATCTGGCATGGAATAAGGCCAGGGACTTGGAGTTAGGGGTAGCATGTTAGAAGGTTAGGTGCGCTGTGGTGCGTGTCTGTTCTATGTTATGGTGTTGGGATCTCATATAGAGAAGTCCAGTAATCTCGTTCAGGTGCAGCCATGGTCGCCGAGCCAGGGGGGTAGTTTACCCATGATGTATAAGAACTAATGGGGGGTTGTTGGCACCATATCCTCACCGATCCTCTTAGGGGTTTAGCAATGAGATTTCTTCTGTTTCGACAGAAGATCTCTCATTGGGGGGGTATTGTAACGGGTTTAAAAGGGAGGGGTTTTTATTTTATTAAAATTTTGTAACAATTCATTTTCATCTGCGTGGTCCGTCCCATGGCAATATAAATCGTAGCAAACAAAGAACAGTAAGGTGAAGTCAGTACAATGGAATGTGCGTGTCGCCCACAACTGTTGAATTCTCGGAACTGCAATACTGCGTTACGCGCAACCACGGCCAGGCGCGCGGACGGGACGCTAAGCAGATCAACCAACGCTGCTGAAAATGGCGCAAAGACGAAGTTTGGTGAAACATACGGTCAGAGCTGGAGGAAGTATGGCTAAGTCACGCCTACTCCAGCGACATAAACCAGTGGCAGTGTAATTTCGTCAACGTCCAAAACACAGGAATTGTACGTGGTACCATGAACAGTGACGATGAGTTTGACGACGAAGGCATTGTAATTTCCGTTATGCCTAACTGCAAGTGGGAGAAGTTGTTGGTAGCGCTCCTCCCAGTCGACTAGTAACATAGGCCACGCGTGGTCAAACTAAATTTTCCGCCTGGGCAAATAAAAAGGTCGGCCGACTATAACAGAATGTCTGAATAAAAGTGTTATCAAATTAAAAGAACATGACTTGGTAAACAAGTATAGTGCACCAAATCAACAGGACAATAACAGTTTTAAATCAAGAAAGGAGTAGTGCGAGTGATACGCCATGCGGTCAACGTAGATGCCATGGTAAACTGTATGGTAATCAAATCCAATTTTCTCATTATCATGTTTGCAGGGAAATGTAAAGTCAGTAATAAAAAAGGGGTTTTATAATGTAATGAATGTGTGAGTACAGCAATCTGGGCCGCCTTAATAAAATAACAAATAAAAAAAGAGTAGAATAAGTTGGTTGCAACATTTAATTTTTGTTTTTGTATATGTATATGTCCAGAATTAGAAGGAGAAAAAATAACGCTATAAAATCATAAATTTAAAATGAAGTTAGAGTCAATGTGCTTTCACTAGAATGTTTCAAAAAATATAATTTGCAGTAAAGAGCTTGTTAAAATTTATAAGTGGAAGAGAGCGTAAATTTGATTTGAATTTTAATAAAATGAATTAGTGGCGTAACCAGGTTTTAAGTTCATTATTACGCCACATTACCATCACCTATCCAGTATGGAAGATTTCGCTTAACGAACCTGGCAAAAAGTTTGATTTAAAGGTTTCGATTTTGAACCATAAAAAAAAATCGTGGCGACCGATAAATAGTTGGGGATCTTCAGAGTGAGAGCGGGAAGTCAGAGTGGCGTGAGAGTAAGGTAAGTAAAAAGTGTAGAAAGTAACAATATATACAGTATATAGTGTTACACTCAATAACAAATCGTACTTATCTGAATTGTACCTTGTTTAACTTGGTTGTTGTTTGTATACCTTGTTAATATTTTATAAGGTGAGTATCTGTTCAGGGTAATATTTGTTGAGCACCAATTCGCAATCACAGGTTGCAAATAAAATTTATTTGTAAAATATTAATTATTATTTTTGTTAAAATATTATAAAGGTTCCTATATCAGCTATAATTAAATCTCTTTTAATCTTTTATTTAAGAGATGAATGGGATAACTAAAGCTCATCAAAGCAGATTCGAATAGTCTGCCATATTTCCAAATGAAGAGTGTTGCCAACTTAATCCAATTGATGAAGCAAATTCACAGTCCCTGATATAGTGTTTATAATATCATACACATTTTGTATTCATTAAATAAAGAAAAGAATAAACCCTTTATCTGTATTTATTACACTCAAATCCTTTTATTATTTTCTTTAAATTGTTTTTAAATAACAAATATAATCATTAACAAAAATCTAACCGGCTGTTCTTTACATATGCTCAGTATGGCAGCAGCAGCAATAGGAATTTCTATATCTCAAGGCCCATATTTATATTTATTAAATAAAATACAAATAGAATGTGTTATGTTAGGTCCTTTTGACTACGATATAAACAACAGTTATGATAGGAAAAGTACCAAAATACATGGGATTATAAATAATTACAAAGTGCCTCAACAGGATTATATTAATAGTTTAACAATGTTCAGTGTTTAGGTTATGTTGAGTTAAATGTTTTTAAGACCTAGTTCACTTTATATTATAGTATTACTCTATATTAATAGTTTTTCATACTGAAAATAAGATTATTCATTGATATTTTTCTCAGTGAAAGTTCCAAATTGTTTTTATTAAAAGTGTAAACAGTGTCTTTGAGACCTATGACCTAGGCCTAGAATGGAATAGTTCAGTTTAATTATTTATCAAAAAATACTTCTCTTCCTGTATAAGTTGATTGTATTTCTTCAGAGATTCCTTGGTTTACTTCTTTATAATAATGTGGCACTTCCTTCTTCTATTTAGTTTGGTTTAGGAGGATTATTTAACTTTTTACTTTAGGTCCACAAATATGAAATTTATAATAATTTAAATTAGTCACTCTCTGGTTTTTAATTCAACCTTTCTCGTTCAGATCCAATAATACAATTTTTATTTCATTTATTGTAACATTTTAGTTGCTAAGGCCTATCTCAGCTTTTATTGGTTTCTAATGTAACATTTTATGTCACCCTGGTGATATCTTAGTATCAACATAAACAAACTTTTAATATTTTATCTTTCATTTTCTTTAAACTGTTATAACTTTTTTATAATATCTTTGATCTTCACTTTATTAGTTTCTTTGATCTTCTGATGAAACACTGATTATTTTGACACCACTTTTGATTATCATCTGTTATATATTTCTTGAGTTACCATTTTACACTTTTATTTGTCCCAAAATTATTTATTATTAGTTCTTCTTGTACTTTTCACTTTATTAAAACTATTTGACACATTTAGTAATCGTATAACTTAACCTGACATTGTTTATTATAATTTTAATAGAAATTCTTATTCAAAATACCTTAACTGTCTAAGCTTAACATACATGCCTAGTTTTACAAATCTCTATTACTATTATTTTGGTACTTTCCAGTTAATATAAACATTAGTGTTATTAATATTATCACATATAATATTAATCACTATGACCCAAACTAATTACTAATAACCATTCCTCGTAACTTACTGTATACAATACAGTTTCTATAAATACAACAAAACCTTATAAGTAAGTTCCTAAACATTGTCCTTCTTACTTATTATTATTAACATTACTTTAACTGTAATAAACATAATTATTAGTCTTAGCTAACATGAATTAAATCATAAAATAAACAATATTTAATTAAGTATTTCTTGAAACAAAACTATTATGTTTCTTGGTACTTTTGGGTAAGAGTATTAAAGCATATTTATGTTAAAATGGCATGTAACATAATACCCCCCCCCCCCCCCAGAAAACGGATTACTCAAATAAGCTGATTGATCTCACAAGTACTTCTCTCAATTTTCATAATACTTTTTGATTTCAGCTTGATTATATACGCCCTTTACTTTATTAGTTTCTGTGTTGGTTAATTCATAAGTATTATTATTGTTATCCTTGGTTATCCTATATGGTCCTGTATATAATAATAATAACTTTTTAGTATTCCCTCTACAGAACTTGGAAAAAATGCCTATTTTTTAGCTAAACCTTTTCTCCCACATAGTATTTTAAAATTTTGTTGTTATCTTTCTTCTTTTTTCTTCTGTATTTCAGCTTTGTGCAACACTCTATTATGTATTTCTATAATAGCTAATTCTTTCTCTTCCATAAAAGGGAATTCAATTAAAGATATTATTTCCCTCGGTGGTGGTCGGTTAAACATGACTTGGTATGGACTGGATCCTATGGTCTCGTGGTATGCTAGGTTGAGGAATGTTTCGGCATCTTCGACATATTTGCTCCAGTCCATATGTTCTTCGTGACAATATGTTCTCAAAATCCTACCTACTTCATGGAGAACTCGTTCTGCAGGGTTACTTTTGGGATGATACACCGACGTCTTGTAAGTTTTGATTCCCCCATTTAATAATTCTGTTTTCCACTTCTTGCCTTTAAATTGGGTACCATGGTCTGTCACTATAGTCTCTGGTTTACCCGTCTCATGAATGTATTTATTTATGATTATGTCCAGAATTTTACAAGTCATAGCTTTGCTTATAGGATATAATTTCGAAAATTTTGAAAAATGATCAACTATTATTACAATATATCTGAACCTACTTCTTCCCCCACTCTTAGGAAATGGACCACATATGTATAAAAATACCTTTTCTAAATTATGGCTTGAAGTGATGGTTATCATAGCGCCATCCTTTCTTTCATTATTTGTTTTTACCATTTGGCAGATTGTGCATTTTCTAACGGTTTGTCTTACTTTCTTGTTGATTCCCTTTATGTAGACATTTTCACTTAATGCTTTTACAACTTTAAGGGGTCCCATGTGCCCATATCTTATATGATAGTCGATTATTATTGATGACTCAACACTCTTAGGAATATATAATTTCCATTCCTGTTTTCGGTAAGTGGGACATGTAAATATTAAATTATTATGGATACAATAAAATGCTAAAATCGTGGGGTCATTACTTGCCAATCTTTCTTTAATTACTTTTAGTTTGATGTCCATATTCTGATGATTTTTACCTGTTTTAACACTTCTTCTAAATCTTCTCTTGATTTCAGTATGTGGTATACTCTTCCAATGTTTTCTTTTTCTAATTCATAAGTTCCTTTTACGGTATTAATTCTGGATAATCCATCAGCCACAACATTTTGTTTCCTAGGTACATACTCCCAATTTATATTATACTCTTGTAATATTAAAATCCATCTTGTTAGTCGACCATGATTTAGTTTTCATCTTTTTAGGAAAGATATGGATTTATGATCCGACCTTACTGTTATTGGATATCCTAAAATATAGGTACGGAACTTTAAGCATGCAAACACCATACTGAGGAGTTCTTTTTCTGTAACAGTATAATTTCTTTCGCAAGCACTCAAAACTCTGCTAGCAAAGCTGATCACTAAATGGTTGCCTACTTCATCTTCTTGGTATAATTCAACACCTAAACTAACATTACTAGCATCACAATTTAAATAGAACCTCTGGTTAAAATCTGGGTGGTGTAACATAACACTATTTAGGAACTTAGTCTTGATTAAATTAAAATTATCTTCTTCAGCCCTACCCCATTTCCATTTGTTCTTGGTTGAAAGTAGATTTTGAAATTTAGTAGTCAATTCAGAATAATTTTGTTGGAATTTACGATAATAATTACAAATCCCTAGAAACGATTGTAATTGTTTTATGTTTCTGGGTCTTGGAAAATTTTGAATAACTTCTACTTTCTCAGGCGATGGCGTGATCCCAGTTTCAGAGAGTATAAACCCAAGAAATTGTAATTCCTGAGTTATGAATTTAGATTTATTTAACTTAAGGGTAATATTATTTTGTTGGAGTTTCCTGAGTACAATTTCAATTCGGTCACAGTGTTCATTCCATGTTTTAGAGGTAATAAGAATATCATCCACATACACTGTTGCGAACTCTAACGCTTCTTTTCCTAATATTTGGTCCATGCACTGGATAAAAATGGCGACAGAATTAACCAATCCGAAAGGTAAGCGTTTAAAATGGTAGTTTCTTCCCTCGAAGATGAAGGCAACATACTGGCGACTGTCTGGGTGTAACTCTATTTGCCAGTATCCGCAAACAGCATCCCAACTACTCATAAACTTACAACCATGGAATTTTTTCATAGTGTCTTCTATCTCTATTGGAGATGTACGATCAGTATTTATAATTTTATTGATTTCCCATGCATCAAGGCACAACCGTACTTGTCCATCTTTCTTAGGTATTGCCACAATGGGACTGGTATATGGGGAACTACTTCGCTCTATAATGTCTTCTTGGATCATCCTTGCTATTTCTTTTCTAACTGCATCTTTTAACGATTGTGCAATAGGATATGATTTCTTATTGAAATTGACAGAGTCATGAAATTTTAATCGGCATATGAAATTCTTCGCCTTTCCAGGAGAATCTGAAAATACATTACGATAGGTTTTATATATTTCTATTAATTTTTTCTTCTGTTACATACTGACATATGTATACCCCTTTCCTTGAAACGACAATATTTCCTGCATTTTTTCCTGCCATAATGCTGATTCTGTTACGATTTCTTTATCTCCTATGGGTGTCATTATTTCCCTGACGTGGTATGAATTCCTGTACTGAGGGGCTATTGAGCTTCCTATTATCTCAGCAGTCCAATCATAACCTTCTGTTCTCAGTGTCATTTTTCCACTGGTTAAATTAATAATCGCAGAGTGGCGCCTTAGCGTGTCACACCCTATCAACACCTTAAAGGGTAACTCTTGGGCTACAAGAAACACCATAGGAATTCCTACTCCCATACTCGTAACATTCAGACTTACTTGCTGTTTTATTGTCTTGTTTTGTTTGCCAGTCGCTCCTATAATAGCAGTGTTATTAATAGGCAATGTGGGTATTTTTTCCATACTTAACCCCTATATTCTGTTCAGCTCTTATCTATCTATTAAAGAAATGTTTGCTCCCGTATCAATCATAACTTCAGTTAGCACCGCCATGTAATTCTACCTTGACGTATACTATGTCCTCATTCAGTTTATCTTCTTCCATGGTCATCTCTTCCAACAAATCTCTCTGTATATTTTTTTAAGTAAAAGTTTCTTATCACGGTTATTGGTTCCTTGTTATTATTATTTGGGTTTATATCTCTCCTCAGCCCTGGGTCCGCTCGCAGTGATGGGCCGTCCAATGTTCTCACTGCGGTCTCTCGTTTTCCCTATTTACATCACTGTTGATTGGTTGGGCTGGTTCATTGGTGTTTTGGTTTCCAGAGGGTGTGTCCCTTCTTCTATCCCAGCTTCTGGATCTCTGATATACTTCACCATTATCATTCCATTGTCTCCTGTTGTTATTATCTCTTCCATATCGTCTGTCATAATGTCTTTCATTGTTAAAATTCTGACGTCTCCCTTGAAATCGCCTGTTAGCTGAGTTTTGATTATATCCATCGATCCGTACATGGTTTACTGTCTGTCGATTGTCATGTGGTTGTTCCTTGTTCCTATCATTCCAATCCTCAGGTCTTCTTCGATTCCTGCAATAATAATTTTCCCTCTCAAAACCTTCTAAGAGAGCCTCCATCTCTCCAATAGTTTTATTTGTCCACATCGATGAGCACGTACAATATCTTCTCCAAAATTATATGATAATTTGGCTATGAGACACTCTTCAGGGATTTTAGGTTCTAAGTGTCGGGCTACCCAGACTTCACCCAAAAAATAGGCAGTCAGTGTCTGTCCTCTTCTAGCATCATATCTGCCAGTGCTCAAATTGTCCCTACCAATATTTTGTATGGACTCAGACCAATACTTTACTTTAAAAATTTGTTTAAATTCATTATAATTGGTAATTTCATTTCTTACTACTTTCCACCAGTTATCATTAATATTTTTAAAACTATCATCAAGAAGATTCTTTATTATTTGCCAACGACTTTCTTTGGTTTTATTTAAACCTTCTTCTAGCCTCTCCAGAAATTCTAGAGGGTTCTGACGATATTCTCTAAAATTGATTACTTCTTTATTTTCTCCTATTAGTGTAGGTACATAGTTTATTGGTCTATGTTTTAGTACCTCTATCTCTTTCCTTAAGGTTGTTTATATCCCTCTGTTGGATTTCTTCTATTTTCTCCCTGTTGTCGGTCACTTGATTTTGTACCTGTACTACCTTGGTTTCTACCTGATTGTATTGTTCCCCTACCTTATTTTGTAGTATCTCTAATTGTTCCTGAGTATCTTTTTCAAGTATAACAATACTAGTTTTACTGTTATCTTCCACTTCAATTATTTTACTAAATATCACTATAATATTGACGACTCGGAACACTAAGTTTTTTATAAGTAAAAACGTAAAGTTTTACCCTACAGCCTAAACCGGCTTTCACCTATAGAAGGCTTCATCGGAGCCTCTGATGAAGCCTTCTACAGGTGAAAGCCGGTTTAGGCTGTAAGGTAAAACTTTACGTTTTTACTTATAAAAAACTTAGTGTTCCGAGTCGTCAATATTATAGTGATATTTAGTTAAGTAACTTACACGTCATGGACAACGAAATCCGAGAATTCAATTATTTTGTTTATCACCTCTTCGCGTAATTGACTTAAATTTTCCTCAGTTTTCTCAATCTTCTGGTTAGTTTCTGTAATTCTATTCCTTATTTCTTCTTTATACTCTTCTAACTGCTGTTTTAATTCCTCTATATTCTTCTCACTCTCTTCCTTCAACAGTCCTTTTAATTCTTCATTACTTTGTTTAATATCCTCCTTCAACTGTTGTTGTAATGTTTCATTGTTACTTTCGATTTGTCTCTTTAATTCTTCATTATTCTTCTCATTACACTCTTTCATTTGTTTTAATGTTTCATTACTGCTTTCGATTTTTTTATTCAATTCCTCACTATTTTGTTTCAAAGTTTCATTATTTTCTTTCATTAGTTTTAATGTTTCATTATTACTATCCATTTTCTTGTCCATTTTTTCAATATCTTCCCTAATTTGTTTCTTTAATTCCTCATTATTTTGTTTCACTGTTTCTCTGTCACTGTCCATTTTCTTGTTAAGTGTTTCGATATTCTTTTCAATATCCTCCTTGTTTTTATTTAACTGTTACACCATAACCCTCATCATTTCCTGGAAATTTGCGTCCAATGATTGGGTTGGTTTCTTTGGTTTGTCCCCTTGGGCATCCCTTCCTATTACTACCCTTTCTTCTGTCGCTTTTACTGGGGTATCCCTTACCACCATTTCCATATCTTCAGTCACTGTTACTGGAGTATCCTTTACCATTACTTCCACTTCTTCAACTGTTGTTGCTTCCTTGTCTTCCATATTTAATTCTATTTCTTCTTCTTCCATACGTTTCCGTGACGTTGCTCTTCTCCTTGACATCTCTGTTGTTTAACCGTAGCCGCCACTAGAGTAGAAATTGCTATAAAATTCACAATAAGAATACAAAGTTATTCTATCTCTAGCCTCACTAGTTGGGCTCCAATTTGTTACATTCAATAACAAATCGTACTTATCTGAATTGTACCTTGTTTAACTTGGTTGTTGTTTGTATACCTTGTTAATATTTTATAGGGTGAGTATCTGGTCAGGGTAATATTTGTTGAGCACCAATTCGCAATCACAGGTTGCAAATAAAATTTATTTGTAAAATATTAATTATTATTTTTGTTAAAATATTATAAAGGTTCCTATATCAGCTATAATTAAATCTCTTTTAATCTTTTATTTAAGAGATGAATGTGATAACTAAAGCTCATCAAAGCAGATTCGAATAGTCTGCCATATTTCCAAATGAAGAGTGTTGCCAACTTAATCTAATTGATGAAGCAAATTCACAGTCCCAGATATAGTGTTTATAATATCATACACATTTTGTATTCATTAAATAAAGAAACGAATAAACCCTTTATCTGTATTTATTACACTCAAATCCTTTTATTATTTTCTTTAAATTGTTTTTAAATAACAAATATAATTATTAAAAAAAATCTAACCGGCTGTTCTTTACATATGCTCAGTATGGCAGCAGCAGCAATAGGAATTTCTATATCTCAAGGCCCATATTTATATTTATTAAATAAAATACAAATAGAATGTGTTATGTTAGGTCCTTTTGACTACGATATAAACAACAGTTATGATAGGAAAAGTACCAAAATACATGGGATTATAAATAATTACAAAGTGCCTTAACAGGATTATATTAATAGTTTAACAATGTTCAGTGTTTAGGTTATGTTGAGTTAAATGTTTTTAAGACCTAGTTCACTTTATATTATAGTATTACTCTATATTAATAGTTTTTCATACTGAAAATAAGATTATTCATTGATATTTTTCTCAGTGAAAGTTCCAAATTGTTTTTATTAAAAGTGTAAACAGTGTCTTTGAGACCTATGACCTAGGCCTAGAATGGAATAGTTCAGTTTAATTATTTATCAAAAAATAATTCTCTTCCTGTGTAAGTTGATTGTATTTCTTTAGAGATTCCTTGGTTTACTTCTTTATAATAATGTGGCACTTCCTTCTTCTATTTAGTTTGGTTTAGGAGGATTATTTAACTTTTTACTTTAGGTCCACAAATATGAAATTTATAATAATTTAAATTAGTCACTCTCTGGTTTTTAATTCAACCTTTCTCGTTCAGATCCAATAATACAATTTTTATTTAATTTATTGTAACATTTTAGTTGCTAAGGCCTATCTCAGCTTTTATTGGTTTCTAATGTAACATTTTATGTCACCCTGGTGATATCTTAGTATCAACATAAACAAACTTTTAATATTTTATCTTTCATTTTCTTTAAACTGTTATAACTTTTTTATAATATCTTTGATCTTCACTTTATTAGTTTCTTTGATCTTCTGATGAAACACTGATTATTTTGACACCACTTTTGATTATCATCTGTTATATATTTCTTGAGTTCCCATTTTACACTTTTATTTGTCCCAAAATTATTTATTATTAGTTCTTCTTGTACTTTTCACTTTATTAAAACTATTTGACACATTTAGTAATCGTATAACTTAACCTGACATTGTTTATTATAATTTTAATAGAAATTCTTATTCAAAATACCTTAACTGTCTAAGCTTAACATACATGCCTAGTTTTACAAATCTCTATTACTATTATTATGGTACTTTCCAGTTAATATAAACATTAGTGTTATTAATATTATTACATATAATATTAATCACTATGACCCAAACTAATTACTAATAACCATTCCTCGTAACTTACTGTATACAATACAGTTTCTATAAATACAACTAAACCTTATAAGTAAGTTCCAAAACATTGTCCTTCTTACTTATTATTATTAACATTACTTTAACTGTAATAAACATAATTATTAGTCTTAGCTAACATGAATTAAATCATAAAATAAATAATATTTAATTAAGTATTTCTTGAAACAAAAGTATTATGTTTCTTGGTACTTTTGGGTAAGAGTATTAAAGCATATTTATGTTAAATGGCATGTAACATAATACCCCCCCCAGAAAACGGGTTATTTTATTAATAAACGGATTACTCAAATAAGCTGATTGATCTCACAAGTACTTCTCTCAATTTTCATAATTCTTTTTGATTTCAGCTTGATTATATACGCCCTTTACTTTATTAGTTTCTGTGTTGGTTAATTCATAAGTATTATTATTGTTATCCTTGGTTATCCTATATGGTCCTGTATTTAATAATAATAACTTTTTAGTATTCCCTCTACAGAACTTGGTAAATGCCTATTTTTTAGCTAAACCTTTTCTCCCACATAGTATTTTAAAATTTTGTTGTTATCTTTCTTCTTTTTTCTTCTGTATTTCAGCTTTGTGCAATACTCTATTATGTATTTCTATAATAGCTAATTCTTTCTCTTCCATAAAAGGGAATTCAATTAAAGATATTATTTCCCTCGGTGGTGGTCGGTTAAACATGACTTGGTATGGACTGGATCCTATGGTCTCGTGGTATGCTAGGTTGAGGAATGTTTCGGCATCTTCGACATATTTGCTCCAGTCCATATGTTCTTCGTGACAATATGTTCTCAAAATCCTACCTACTTCATGGAGAACTCGTTCTGCAGGGTTTCTTTTGGGATGATACACCGACGTCTTGTAAGTTTTGATTCCCCCATTTAATAATTCTGTTTTCCACTTCTTGCCTTTAAATTGGGTACCATGGTCTGTCACTATAGTCTCTGGTTTACCCGTCTCATGAATGTATTTATTTATGATTATGTCCAGAATTTTACAAGTCATAGCTTTGCTTATAGGATATAATTTCGAAAATTTTGAAAAATGATCAACTATTATTACAATATATCTGAACCTACTTCTTCCCCCACTCTTAGGAAATGGACCACATATGTATAAAAATACCTTTTCTAAATTATGGCTTGAAGTGATGGTTATCATAGCGCCATCCTTTCTTTCATTATTTGTTTTTACCATTTGGCAGATTGTGCATTTTCTAACGGTTTGTCTTACTTTCTTGTTGATTCCCTTTATGTAGACATTTTCACTTAATGCTTTTACAACTTTAAGGGGTCCCATGTGCCCATATCTTATATGATAGTCGATTATTATTGATGACTCAACACTCTTAGGAATATATAATTTCCATTCCTGTTTTCGGTAAGTGGGACATGTAAATATTAAATTATTATGGATACAATAAAATGCTAAAATCGTGGGGTCATTACTTGCCAATCTTTCTTTAATTACTTTTAGTTTGATGTCCATATTCTGATGATTTTTACCTGTTTTAACACTTCTTCTAAATCTTCTCTTGATTTCAGTATGTGGTATACTCTTCCAATGTTTTCTTTTTCTAATTCATAAGTTCCTTTTACGGTATTAATTCTGGATAATCCATCAGCCACAACATTTTGTTTCCCAGGTACATACTCCCAATTTATATTATACTCTTGTAATATTAAAATCCATCTTGTTAGTCGACCATGATTTAGTTTTCATCTTTTTAGGAAAGATATGGATTTATGATCCGACCTTACTGTTATTGGATATCCTAAAATATAGGTACGGAACTTTAAGCATGCAAACACCATACTGAGGAGTTCTTTTTCTGTAACAGTATAATTTCTTTCGCAAGCACTCAAAACTCTGCTAGCAAAGCTGATCACTAAATGGTTGCCTACTTCATCTTCTTGGTATAATTCAACACCTAAACTAACATTACTAGCATCACAATTTAAATAGAACCTCTGGTTAAAATCTGGGTGGTGTAACATAACACTATTTAGGAACTTAGTCTTGATTAAATTAAAATTATCTTCTTCAGCCCTACCCCATTTCCATTTGTTCTTGGTTGAAAGTAGATTTTGAAATTTAGTAGTCAATTCAGAATAATTTTGTTGGAATTTACGATAATAATTACAAATCCCTAGAAACGATTGTAATTGTTTTATGTTTCTGGGTCTTGGAAAATTTTGAATAACTTCTACTTTCTCAGGCGACGGCGTGATCCCAGTTTCAGATAGTATAAACCCAAGAAATTGTAATTCCTGAGTTATGAATTTAGATTTATTTAACTTAAGGGTAGTATTATTTTGTTGGAGTTTCCTGAGTACAATTTCAATTCGGTCACAGTGTTTATTCCATGTTTTAGAGGTAATAAGAATATCATCCACATACACTGTTGCGAACTCTAACGCTTCTTTTCCTAATATTTGGTCCATGCACTGGATAAAAATGGCGACAGAATTAACCAATCCGAAAGGTAAGCGTTTAAAATGGTAGTTTCTTCCCTCGAAGATGAAGGCAACATACTGGCGATTGTCTGGGTGTAACTCTATTTGCCAGTATCCGCAAACAGCATCCCAACTACTCATAAACTTACAACCATGGAATTTTTTCATAGTGTCTTCTATCTCTATTGGAGATGTACGATCAGTATTTATAATTTTATTGATTTCCCATGCATCAAGGCACAACCGTACTTGTCCATCTTTCTTAGGTATTGCCACAATGGGACTGGTATATGGGGAACTACTTCGCTCTATAATGTCTTCTTGGATCATCCTTGCTATTTCTTTTCTAACTGCATCTTTTAACGATTGTGCAATAGGATATGATTTCTTATTGAAATTGACAGAGTCATGAAATTTTAATCGGCATATGAAATTCTTCGCCTTTCCAGGAGAATCTGAAAATACATTACGATAGGTTTTATATATTTCTATTAATTTTTTCTTCTGTTACATACTGACATATGTATACCCCTTTCCTTGAAACGACAATATTTCCTGCATTTTTTCCTGCCATAATGCTGATTCTGTTACGATTTCTTTATCTCCTATGGGTGTCATTATTTCCCTGACGTGGTATGAATTCCTGTACTGAGGGGCTATTGAGCTTCCTATTATCTCAGCAGTCCAATCATAACCTTCTGTTCTCAGTGTCATTTTTCCACTGGTTAAATTAATAATCGCAGAGTGGCGCCTTAGCGTGTCACACCCTATCAACACCTTAAAGGGTAACTCTTGGGCTACAAGAAACACCATAGGAATTCCTACTCCCATACTCGTAACATTCAGACTTACTTGCTGTTTTATTGTCTTGTTTTGTTTGCCAGTCGCTCCTATAATAGCAGTGTTATTAATAGGCAATGTGGGTATTTTTTCCATACTTAACCCCTATATTCTGTTCAGCTCTTATCTATCTATTAAAGAAATGTTTGCTCCCGTATCAATCATAACTTCAGTTAGCACCGCCATGTAATTCTACCTTGACGTATACTATGTCCTCATTCAGTTTATCTTCTTCCATGGTCATCTCTTCCAACAAATCTCTCTGTATATTTTTTTAAGTAAAAGTTTCTTATCACGGTTATTGGTTCCTTGTTATTATTATTTGGGTTTATATCTCTCCTCAGCCCTGGGTCCGCTCGCAGTGATGGGCCGTCCAATGTTCTCACTGCGGTCTCTCGTTTTCCCTATTTACATCACTGTTGATTGGTTGGGCTGGTTCATTGGTGTTTTGGTTTCCAGAGGGTGTGTCCCTTCTTCTATCCCAGCTTCTGGATCTCTGATATACTTCACCATTATCATTCCATTGTCTCCTGTTGTTATTATCTCTTCCATATCGTCTGTCATAATGTCTCATTGTTAAAATTCTGACGTCTCCCTTGAAATCGCCTGTTAGCTGAGTTTTGATTATATCCATCGATCCGTACATGGTTTACTGTCTGTCGATTGTCATGTGGTTGTTCCTTGTTCCTATCATTCCAATCCTCAGGTCTTCTTCGATTCCTGCAATAATAATTTTCCCTCTCAAAACCTTCTAAGAGAGCCTCCATCTCTCCAATAGTTTTATTTGTCCACATCGACGAGCACGTACAATATCTTCTCCAAAATGATATGATAATTTGGCTATGAGACACTCTTCAGGGATTTTAGGTTCTAAATGTCGGGCTACCCAGACTTCACCCAAAAAATAGGCAGTCAGTGTCTGTCCTCTTCTAGCATCATATCTGCCAGTGCTCAAATTGTCCCTACCAATATTTTGTATGGACTCAGACCAATACTTTACTTTAAAAATTTGTTTAAATTCACTATAATTAGTAATTTCATTTCTTACTACTTTCCACCAGTTATCATTAATATTTTTAAAACTATCATCAAGAAGATTCTTTATTATTTGCCAACGACTTTCTTTGGTTTTATTTAAACCTTCTTCTAGCCTCTCCAGAAATTCTAGAGGGTTCTGACGATATTCTCTAAAATTGATTACTTCTTTATTTTCTCCTATTAGTGTAGGTACATAGTTTATTGGTCTATGTTTTAGTACCTCTATCTCTTTCCTTAAGGTTGTTTATATCCCTCTGTTGGATTTCTTCTATTTTCTCCCTGTTGTCTGTCACTTGATTTTGTACCTGTACTACCTTGGTTTCTACCTGATTGTATTGTTCCCCTACCTTATTTTGTAGTATCTCTAATTGTTCCTGAGTATCTTTTTCAAGTATAACAATACTAGTTTTACTGTTATCTTCCACTTCAATTATTTTACTAAATATCACTATAATATTGACGACTCGACTAAATATCACTATAATATTGACGACTCGGAACACTAAGTTTTTTATAAGTAAAAACGTAAAGTTTTACCTTACAGCCTAAACCGGCTTTCACCTATAGAAGGCTTCATCGGAGCCTCTGATGAAGCCTTCTATAGGTGAAAGGCGGTTTAGGCTGTAAGGTAAAACTTTACGTTTTTAATTATAAAAAACTTAGCGTTCCGAGTCGTCAATATTATAGTGATATTTAGTTAAGTAACGGACACGTCATGGACAACGAAATCCAAGAATTCAATTATTTTGTTTATCACCTCTTCGCGTAATTGACTTAAATTTTCCTCAGTTTTCTCAACCTTCTGGTTAGTTTCTGTAATTCTGTTCCTTATTTCTTCTTTATACTCTTCTAACTGCTGTTTTAATTCCTCTTTATTCTTCTCACTCTCTTCCTTCAACAGTCCTTTTAATTCTTCATTACTTTGTTTAATATCCTCCTTCAACTGTTGTTGTAATGTTTCATTGTTACTTTCGATTTGTCTCTTTAATTCTTCATTATTCTTCTCATTACACTCTTTCATTTGTTTTAATGTTTCATTACTGCTTTCGATTTTTTTATTCAATTCCTCACTATTTTGTTTCAAAGTTTCATTATTTTCTTTCATTAGTTTTAATGTTTCATTATTACTATCCATTTTCTTGTCCATATTTTCAATATCTTCCCTAATTTGTTTCTTTAATTCCTCATTATTTTGTTTCACTGTTTCTCTGTCACTGTCCATTTTCTTGTTAAGTGTTTCGATATTCTTTTCAATATCCTATTTGTTTTTATTTAACTGTTACACCATAACCCTCATCATTTCCTGGAAATTTGCGTCCATTGATTGGGTTGGTTTCTTTGGTTTGTCCCCTTGGGCATCCCTTCCTATTACTACCCTTTCTTCAGTCGCTGTTACTGGGGTATCCCTTACCACCGTTTCCATATCTTCAGTCACTGTTACTGGAGTATCCTTTACCATTACTTCCACTTCTTCAACTGTTGTTGCTTCCTTGTCTTCCATATTTAATTCTATTTCTTCTTCTTCCATACGTTTCCGTGACGTTGCTCTTCTCCTTGACATCTCTGTTGTTTAACCGTAGCCGCCACTAGAGTAGAAATTGCTATAAAATTCACAATAAGAATACAAAGTTATTCTATCTCTAGCCTCACTAATTGGGCTCCAATTTGTTACATTCAATAACAAATCGTACTTATCTGAATTGTACCTTGTTTAACTTGGTTGTTGTTTGTATACCTTGTTAATATTTTATAGGGTGAGTATCTGGTCAGGGTAATATTTGTTGAGCACCAATTCGCAATCACAGGTTGCAAATAAAATTTATTTGTAAAATATTAATTATTATTTTTGTTAAAATATTATAAAGGTTCCTATATCAGCTATAATTAAATCTCTTTTAATCTTTTATTTAAGAGATGAATGTGATAACTAAAGCTCATCAAAGCAGATTCGAATAGTCTGCCATATTTCCAAATGAAGAGTGTTGCCAACTTAATCTAATTGATGAAGCAAATTCACAGTCCCTGATATAGTGTTTATAATATCATACACATTTTGTATTCATTAAATAAAGAAACGAATAAACCCTTTATCTGTATTTATTACACTCAAATCCTTTTATTATTTTCTTTAAATTGTTTTTAAATAACAAATATAATTATTAAAAAAAATCTAACCGGCTGTTCTTTACATATGCTCAGTATGGCAGCAGCAGCAATAGGAATTTCTATATCTCAAGGCCCATATTTATATTTATTAAATAAAATACAAATAGAATGTGTTATGTTAGGTCCTTTTGACTACGCTATAAACAACAGTTATGATAGGAAAAGTACCAAAATACATGGGATTATAAATAATTACAAAGTGCCTTAACAGGATTATATTAATAGTTTAACAATGTTCAGTGTTTAGGTTATGTTGAGTTAAATGTTTTTAAGACCTAGTTCACTTTATATTATAGTATTACTCTATATTAATAGTTTTTCATACTGAAAATAAGATTATTCATTGATATTTTTCTCAGTGAAAGTTCCAAATTGTTTTTATTAAAAGTGTAAACAGTGTCTTTGAGACCTATGACCTAGGCCTAGAATGGAATAGTTCAGTTTAATTATTTATCAAAAAATAATTCTCTTCCTGTGTAAGTTGATTGTATTTCTTCAGAGATTCCTTGGTTTACTTCTTTATAATAATGTGGCACTTCCTTCTTCTATTTAGTTTGGTTTAGGAGGATTATTTAACTTTTTACTTTAGGTCCACAAATATGAAATTTATAATAATTTAAATTAGTCACTCTCTGGTTTTTAATTCAACCTTTCTCGTTCAGATCCAATAATACAATTTTTATTTCATTTATTGTAACATTTTAGTTGCTAAGGCCTATCTCAGCTTTTATTGGTTTCTAATGTAACATTTTATGTCACCCTGGTGATATCTTAGTATCAACATAAACAAACTTTTAATATTTTATCTTTCATTTTCTTTAAACTGTTATAACTTTTTTATAATATCTTTGATCTTCACTTTATTAGTTTCTTTGATCTTCTGATGAAACACTGATTATTTTGATACCACTTTTGATTATCATCTGTTATATATTTCTTGAGTTACCATTTTACACTTTTATTTGTCCCAAAATTATTTATTATTAGTTCTTCTTGTACTTTTCACTTTATTAAAACTATTTGACACATTTAGTAATCATATAACTTAACCTGACAGTGTTTATTATAATTTTAATAGAAATTCTTATTCAAAATACCTTAACTGTCTAAGCTTAACATGCCTAGTTTTACAAATCTCTATTACTATTATTTTGGTACTTTCCAGTTAATATAAACATTAGTGTTATTAATATTATCACATATAATATTAATCACTATGACCCAAACTAATTACTAATAACCATTCCTCGTAACTTACTGTATACAATACAGTTTCTATAAATACAACAAAACCTTATAAGTAAGTTCCTAAACATTGTCCTTCTTACTTATTATTATTAACATTACTTTAACTGTAATAAACATAATTATTAGTCTTAGCTAACATGAATTAAATCATAAAATAAACAATATTTAATTAAGTATTTCTTGAAACAAAACTATTATGTTTCTTGGTACTTTTGGGTAAGAGTATTAAAGCATATTTATGTTAAAATGGCATGTAACATAATACCCCCCCCCCCCCAGAAAACGGGTTACTCAAATAAGCTGATTGATCTCACAAGTACTTCTCTCAATTTTCATAATACGTTTTGATTTCAGCTTGATTATATACGCCCTTTACTTTATTAGTTTCTGTGTTGGTTAATTCATAAGTATTATTATTGTTATCCTTGGTTATCCTATATGGTCCTGTATATAATAATAATAACTTTTTAGTTATTCCCTCTACAGAACTTGGTAAATGCCTATTTTTTAGCTAAACCTTTTCTCCCACATAGTATTTTAAAATTTTGTTGTTATCTTTCTTGTTTTTTCTTCTGTAGTTCAGCTTTGTGCAACACTCTATTATGTATTTCTATAATAGCTAATTCTTTCTCTTGCATAAAAGGGAATTCAATTAAAGATATTATTTCCCTGGGTGGTGGTCGGTTAAACATGACTTGGTATGGACTGGATCCTATGGTCTCGTGGTATGCTAGGTTGAGGAATGTTTCGGCAGGTTCGACATATTTGCTCCAGTCCCTATGTTCTTCGTGACAATATGTTCTCAAAATCCTACCTACTTCATGGAGAACTCGTTCTGCAGGGTTACTTTTGGGATGATACACCGACGTCTTGTAAGTTTTGATTCCGCCATTTAATAATTCCGTTTTCCACTTCTTGCCTTTAAATTGGGTACCATAGTCTGTCGCTATAGTCTCTGGTTTACCCGTCTCATGAATGTATTTATTTATGATTATGTCCAGAATTTTACAAGTCATAGCTTTGCTTATAGGATATAATTTCGAAAATTTTGAAAAATGATCAACTATTATTACAATATATCTGAACCTACTTCTTCCCCCACTCTTAGGAAATGGACCACATATGTATAAAAATACCTTTTCTAAATTATGGCTTGAAGTGATGGTTATCATAGCGCCATCCTTTCTTTCATTATTTGTTTTTACCATTTGGCAGATTGTGCATTTTCTAACGGTTTGTCTTACTTTCTTGTTGATTCCCTTTATGTAGACATTTTCACTTAATGCTTTTACAACTTTAAGGGGTCCCATGTGCCCATATCTTATATGATAGTCTATTATTATTGATGACTCAACACTCTTAGGAATATATAATTTCCATTCCTGTTTTCGGTAAGTGGGACATGTAAATATTAAATTATTATGGATACAATAAAATGCTAAAATCGTGGGGTCATTACTTGCCAATCTTTCTTTAATTACTTTTAGTTTGATGTCCATATTCTGATGATTTTTTACCTGTTTTAACACTTCTTCTAAATCTTCTCTTGATTTCAGTATGTGGTATACTCTTCCAATGTTTTCTTTTTCTAATTCATAAGTTCCTTTTACGGTACTAATTCTGGATAATCCATCAGCCACAACATTTTGTTTCCCAGGTACATACTCCCAATTTATATTATACTCTTGTAATATTAAAATCCATCTTGTCAGTCGACCATGATTTAGTTTTCATCTTTTTAGGAAAGATATGGATTTATGATCCGACCTTACTGTTATTGGATATCCTAAAATATAGGTACGGAACTTTAAGCATGCAAACACCATACTGAGGAGTTCTTTTTCTGTAACAGTATAATTTCTTTCGCAAGCACTCAAAACTCTGCTAGCAAAGCTGATCACTAAATGGTTGCCTACTTCATCTTCTTGGTATAATTCAACACCTAAACTAACATTACTAGCATCACAATTTAAATAGAACCTCTGGTTAAAATCTGGGTGGTGTAACATAACACTATTTAGGAACTTAGTCTTGATTAAATTAAAATTATCTTCTTCAGCCCTACCCCATTTCCATTTGTTCTTGGTTGAAAGTAGATTTTGAAATTTAGTAGTCAATTCAGAATAATTTTGTTGGAATTTACGATAATAATTACAAATCCCTAGAAACGATTGTAATTGTTTTATGTTTCTGGGTCTTGGAAAATTTTGAATAACTTCTACTTTCTCAGGCGACGGCGTGATCCCAGTTTCAGATAGTATAAACCCAAGAAATTGTAATTCCTGAGTTATGAATTTAGATTTATTTAACTTAAGGGTAGTATTATTTTGTTGGAGTTTCCTGAGTACAATTTCAATTCGGTCACAGTGTTTATTCCATGTTTTAGAGGTAATAAGAATATCATCCACATACACTGTTGCGAACTCTAACGCTTCTTTTCCTAATATTTGGTCCATGCACTGGATAAAAATGGCGACAGAATTAACCAATCCGAAAGGTAAGCGTTTAAAATGGTAGTTTCTTCCCTCGAAGATGAAGGCAACATACTGGCGATTGTCTGGGTGTAACTCTATTTGCCAGTATCCGCAAACAGCATCCCAACTACTCATAAACTTACAACCATGGAATTTTTTCATAGTGTCTTCTATCTCTATTGGAGATGTACGATCAGTATTTATAATTTTATTGATTTCCCATGCATCAAGGCACAACCGTACTTGTCCATCTTTCTTAGGTATTGCCACAATGGGACTGGTATATGGGGAACTACTTCGCTCTATAATGTCTTCTTGGATCATCCTTGCTATTTCTTTTCTAACTGCATCTTTTAACGATTGTGCAATAGGATATGATTTCTTATTGAAATTGACAGAGTCATGAAATTTTAATCGGCATATGAAATTCTTCGCCTTTCCAGGAGAATCTGAAAATACATTACGATAGGTTTTATATATTTCTATTAATTTTTTCTTCTGTTACATACTGACATATGTATACCCCTTTCCTTGAAACGACAATATTTCCTGCATTTTTTCCTGCCATAATGCTGATTCTGTTACGATTTCTTTATCTCCTATGGGTGTCATTATTTCCCTGACGTGGTATGAATTCCTGTACTGAGGGGCTATTGAGCTTCCTATTATCTCAGCAGTCCAATCATAACCTTCTGTTCTCAGTGTCATTTTTCCACTGGTTAAATTAATAATCGCAGAGTGGCGCCTTAGCGTGTCACACCCTATCAACACCTTAAAGGGTAACTCTTGGGCTACAAGAAACACCATAGGAATTCCTACTCCCATACTCGTAACATTCAGACTTACTTGCTGTTTTATTGTCTTGTTTTGTTTGCCAGTCGCTCCTATAATAGCAGTGTTATTAATAGGCAATGTGGGTATTTTTTCCATACTTAACCCCTATATTCTGTTCAGCTCTTATCTATCTATTAAAGAAATGTTTGCTCCCGTATCAATCATAACTTCAGTTAGCACCGCCATGTAATTCTACCTTGACGTATACTATGTCCTCATTCAGTTTATCTTCTTCCATGGTCATCTCTTCCAACAAATCTCTCTGTATATTTTTTTAAGTAAAAGTTTCTTATCACGGTTATTGGTTCCTTGTTATTATTATTTGGGTTTATATCTCTCCTCAGCCCTGGGTCCGCTCGCAGTGATGGGCCGTCCAATGTTCTCACTGCGGTCTCTCGTTTTCCCTATTTACATCACTGTTGATTGGTTGGGCTGGTTCATTGGTGTTTTGGTTTCCAGAGGGTGTGTCCCTTCTTCTATCCCAGCTTCTGGATCTCTGATATACTTCACCATTATCATTCCATTGTCTCCTGTTGTTATTATCTCTTCCATATCGTCTGTCATAATGTCTCATTGTTAAAATTCTGACGTCTCCCTTGAAATCGCCTGTTAGCTGAGTTTTGATTATATCCATCGATCCGTACATGGTTTACTGTCTGTCGATTGTCATGTGGTTGTTCCTTGTTCCTATCATTCCAATCCTCAGGTCTTCTTCGATTCCTGCAATAATAATTTTCCCTCTCAAAACCTTCTAAGAGAGCCTCCATCTCTCCAATAGTTTTATTTGTCCACATCGACGAGCACGTACAATATCTTCTCCAAAATGATATGATAATTTGGCTATGAGACACTCTTCAGGGATTTTAGGTTCTAAATGTCGGGCTACCCAGACTTCACCCAAAAAATAGGCAGTCAGTGTCTGTCCTCTTCTAGCATCATATCTGCCAGTGCTCAAATTGTCCCTACCAATATTTTGTATGGACTCAGACCAATACTTTACTTTAAAAATTTGTTTAAATTCACTATAATTAGTAATTTCATTTCTTACTACTTTCCACCAGTTATCATTAATATTTTTAAAACTATCATCAAGAAGATTCTTTATTATTTGCCAACGACTTTCTTTGGTTTTATTTAAACCTTCTTCTAGCCTCTCCAGAAATTCTAGAGGGTTCTGACGATATTCTCTAAAATTGATTACTTCTTTATTTTCTCCTATTAGTGTAGGTACATAGTTTATTGGTCTATGTTTTAGTACCTCTATCTCTTTCCTTAAGGTTGTTTATATCCCTCTGTTGGATTTCTTCTATTTTCTCCCTGTTGTCTGTCACTTGATTTTGTACCTGTACTACCTTGGTTTCTACCTGATTGTATTGTTCCCCTACCTTATTTTGTAGTATCTCTAATTGTTCCTGAGTATCTTTTTCAAGTATAACAATACTAGTTTTACTGTTATCTTCCACTTCAATTATTTTACTAAATATCACTATAATATTGACGACTCGACTAAATATCACTATAATATTGACGACTCGGAACACTAAGTTTTTTATAAGTAAAAACGTAAAGTTTTACCTTACAGCCTAAACCGGCTTTCACCTATAGAAGGCTTCATCGGAGCCTCTGATGAAGCCTTCTATAGGTGAAAGGCGGTTTAGGCTGTAAGGTAAAACTTTACGTTTTTAATTATAAAAAACTTAGCGTTCCGAGTCGTCAATATTATAGTGATATTTAGTTAAGTAACGGACACGTCATGGACAACGAAATCCAAGAATTCAATTATTTTGTTTATCACCTCTTCGCGTAATTGACTTAAATTTTCCTCAGTTTTCTCAACCTTCTGGTTAGTTTCTGTAATTCTGTTCCTTATTTCTTCTTTATACTCTTCTAACTGCTGTTTTAATTCCTCTTTATTCTTCTCACTCTCTTCCTTCAACAGTCCTTTTAATTCTTCATTACTTTGTTTAATATCCTCCTTCAACTGTTGTTGTAATGTTTCATTGTTACTTTCGATTTGTCTCTTTAATTCTTCATTATTCTTCTCATTACACTCTTTCATTTGTTTTAATGTTTCATTACTGCTTTCGATTTTTTTATTCAATTCCTCACTATTTTGTTTCAAAGTTTCATTATTTTCTTTCATTAGTTTTAATGTTTCATTATTACTATCCATTTTCTTGTCCATATTTTCAATATCTTCCCTAATTTGTTTCTTTAATTCCTCATTATTTTGTTTCACTGTTTCTCTGTCACTGTCCATTTTCTTGTTAAGTGTTTCGATATTCTTTTCAATATCCTATTTGTTTTTATTTAACTGTTACACCATAACCCTCATCATTTCCTGGAAATTTGCGTCCATTGATTGGGTTGGTTTCTTTGGTTTGTCCCCTTGGGCATCCCTTCCTATTACTACCCTTTCTTCAGTCGCTGTTACTGGGGTATCCCTTACCACCGTTTCCATATCTTCAGTCACTGTTACTGGAGTATCCTTTACCATTACTTCCACTTCTTCAACTGTTGTTGCTTCCTTGTCTTCCATATTTAATTCTATTTCTTCTTCTTCCATACGTTTCCGTGACGTTGCTCTTCTCCTTGACATCTCTGTTGTTTAACCGTAGCCGCCACTAGAGTAGAAATTGCTATAAAATTCACAATAAGAATACAAAGTTATTCTATCTCTAGCCTCACTAATTGGGCTCCAATTTGTTACATTCAATAACAAATCGTACTTATCTGAATTGTACCTTGTTTAACTTGGTTGTTGTTTGTATACCTTGTTAATATTTTATAGGGTGAGTATCTGGTCAGGGTAATATTTGTTGAGCACCAATTCGCAATCACAGGTTGCAAATAAAATTTATTTGTAAAATATTAATTATTATTTTTGTTAAAATATTATAAAGGTTCCTATATCAGCTATAATTAAATCTCTTTTAATCTTTTATTTAAGAGATGAATGTGATAACTAAAGCTCATCAAAGCAGATTCGAATAGTCTGCCATATTTCCAAATGAAGAGTGTTGCCAACTTAATCTAATTGATGAAGCAAATTCACAGTCCCTGATATAGTGTTTATAATATCATACACATTTTGTATTCATTAAATAAAGAAACGAATAAACCCTTTATCTGTATTTATTACACTCAAATCCTTTTATTATTTTCTTTAAATTGTTTTTAAATAACAAATATAATTATTAAAAAAAATCTAACCGGCTGTTCTTTACATATGCTCAGTATGGCAGCAGCAGCAATAGGAATTTCTATATCTCAAGGCCCATATTTATATTTATTAAATAAAATACAAATAGAATGTGTTATGTTAGGTCCTTTTGACTACGCTATAAACAACAGTTATGATAGGAAAAGTACCAAAATACATGGGATTATAAATAATTACAAAGTGCCTTAACAGGATTATATTAATAGTTTAACAATGTTCAGTGTTTAGGTTATGTTGAGTTAAATGTTTTTAAGACCTAGTTCACTTTATATTATAGTATTACTCTATATTAATAGTTTTTCATACTGAAAATAAGATTATTCATTGATATTTTTCTCAGTGAAAGTTCCAAATTGTTTTTATTAAAAGTGTAAACAGTGTCTTTGAGACCTATGACCTAGGCCTAGAATGGAATAGTTCAGTTTAATTATTTATCAAAAAATAATTCTCTTCCTGTGTAAGTTGATTGTATTTCTTCAGAGATTCCTTGGTTTACTTCTTTATAATAATGTGGCACTTCCTTCTTCTATTTAGTTTGGTTTAGGAGGATTATTTAACTTTTTACTTTAGGTCCACAAATATGAAATTTATAATAATTTAAATTAGTCACTCTCTGGTTTTTAATTCAACCTTTCTCGTTCAGATCCAATAATACAATTTTTATTTCATTTATTGTAACATTTTAGTTGCTAAGGCCTATCTCAGCTTTTATTGGTTTCTAATGTAACATTTTATGTCACCCTGGTGATATCTTAGTATCAACATAAACAAACTTTTAATATTTTATCTTTCATTTTCTTTAAACTGTTATAACTTTTTTATAATATCTTTGATCTTCACTTTATTAGTTTCTTTGATCTTCTGATGAAACACTGATTATTTTGATACCACTTTTGATTATCATCTGTTATATATTTCTTGAGTTACCATTTTACACTTTTATTTGTCCCAAAATTATTTATTATTAGTTCTTCTTGTACTTTTCACTTTATTAAAACTATTTGACACATTTAGTAATCATATAACTTAACCTGACAGTGTTTATTATAATTTTAATAGAAATTCTTATTCAAAATACCTTAACTGTCTAAGCTTAACATGCCTAGTTTTACAAATCTCTATTACTATTATTTTGGTACTTTCCAGTTAATATAAACATTAGTGTTATTAATATTATCACATATAATATTAATCACTATGACCCAAACTAATTACTAATAACCATTCCTCGTAACTTACTGTATACAATACAGTTTCTATAAATACAACAAAACCTTATAAGTAAGTTCCTAAACATTGTCCTTCTTACTTATTATTATTAACATTACTTTAACTGTAATAAACATAATTATTAGTCTTAGCTAACATGAATTAAATCATAAAATAAACAATATTTAATTAAGTATTTCTTGAAACAAAACTATTATGTTTCTTGGTACTTTTGGGTAAGAGTATTAAAGCATATTTATGTTAAAATGGCATGTAACATAATACCCCCCCCCCCAGAAAACGGGTTACTCAAATAAGCTGATTGATCTCACAAGTACTTCTCTCAATTTTCATAATACGTTTTGATTTCAGCTTGATTATATACGCCCTTTACTTTATTAGTTTCTGTGTTGGTTAATTCATAAGTATTATTATTGTTATCCTTGGTTATCCTATATGGTCCTGTATATAATAATAATAACTTTTTAGTTATTCCCTCTACAGAACTTGGTAAATGCCTATTTTTTAGCTAAACCTTTTCTCCCACATAGTATTTTAAAATTTTGTTGTTATCTTTCTTGTTTTTTCTTCTGTAGTTCAGCTTTGTGCAACACTCTATTATGTATTTCTATAATAGCTAATTCTTTCTCTTGCATAAAAGGGAATTCAATTAAAGATATTATTTCCCTGGGTGGTGGTCGGTTAAACATGACTTGGTATGGACTGGATCCTATGGTCTCGTGGTATGCTAGGTTGAGGAATGTTTCGGCAGGTTCGACATATTTGCTCCAGTCCCTATGTTCTTCGTGACAATATGTTCTCAAAATCCTACCTACTTCATGGAGAACTCGTTCTGCAGGGTTACTTTTGGGATGATACACCGACGTCTTGTAAGTTTTGATTCCGCCATTTAATAATTCCGTTTTCCACTTCTTGCCTTTAAATTGGGTACCATAGTCTGTCGCTATAGTCTCTGGTTTACCCGTCTCATGAATGTATTTATTTATGATTATGTCCAGAATTTTACAAGTCATAGCTTTGCTTATAGGATATAATTTCGAAAATTTTGAAAAATGATCAACTATTATTACAATATATCTGAACCTACTTCTTCCCCCACTCTTAGGAAATGGACCACATATGTATAAAAATACCTTTTCTAAATTATGGCTTGAAGTGATGGTTATCATAGCGCCATCCTTTCTTTCATTATTTGTTTTTACCATTTGGCAGATTGTGCATTTTCTAACGGTTTGTCTTACTTTCTTGTTGATTCCCTTTATGTAGACATTTTCACTTAATGCTTTTACAACTTTAAGGGGTCCCATGTGCCCATATCTTATATGATAGTCTATTATTATTGATGACTCAACACTCTTAGGAATATATAATTTCCATTCCTGTTTTCGGTAAGTGGGACATGTAAATATTAAATTATTATGGATACAATAAAATGCTAAAATCGTGGGGTCATTACTTGCCAATCTTTCTTTAATTACTTTTAGTTTGATGTCCATATTCTGATGATTTTTTACCTGTTTTAACACTTCTTCTAAATCTTCTCTTGATTTCAGTATGTGGTATACTCTTCCAATGTTTTCTTTTTCTAATTCATAAGTTCCTTTTACGGTACTAATTCTGGATAATCCATCAGCCACAACATTTTGTTTCCCAGGTACATACTCCCAATTTATATTATACTCTTGTAATATTAAAATCCATCTTGTCAGTCGACCATGATTTAGTTTTCATCTTTTTAGGAAAGATATGGATTTATGATCCGACCTTACTGTTATTGGATATCCTAAAATATAGGTACGGAACTTTAAGCATGCAAACACCATACTGAGGAGTTCTTTTTCTGTAACAGTATAATTTCTTTCGCAAGCACTCAAAACTCTGCTAGCAAAGCTGATCACTAAATGGTTGCCTACTTCATCTTCTTGGTATAATTCAACACCTAAACTAACATTACTAGCATCACAATTTAAATAGAACCTCTGGTTAAAATCTGGGTGGTGTAACATAACACTATTTAGGAACTTAGTCTTGATTAAATTAAAATTATCTTCTTCAGCCCTACCCCATTTCCATTTGTTCTTGGTTGAAAGTAGATTTTGAAATTTAGTAGTCAATTCAGAATAATTTTGTTGGAATTTACGATAATAATTACAAATCCCTAGAAACGATTGTAATTGTTTTATGTTTCTGGGTCTTGGAAAATTTTGAATAACTTCTACTTTCTCAGGCGACGGCGTGATCCCAGTTTCAGAGAGTATAAACCCAAGAAATTGTAATTCCTGAGTTATGAATTTAGATTTATTTAACTTAAGGGTAATATTATTTTGTTGGAGTTTCCTGAGTACAATTTCAATTCGGTCACAGTGTTCATTCCATGTTTTAGAGGTAATAAGAATATCATCCACATACACTGTTGCGAACTCTAACGCTTCTTTTCCTAATATTTGGTCCATGCACTGGATAAAAATGGCGACAGAATTAACCAACCCGAAAGGTAAGCGTTTAAAATGGTAGTTTCTTCCCTCGAAGATGAAGGCAACATACTGGCGACTGTCTGGGTGTAACTCTATTTGCCAGTATCCGCAAACAGCATCCCAACTACTCATAAACTTACAACCATGGAATTTTTTCATAGTGTCTTCTATCTCTATTGGAGACGTACGATCAGTAATTATAATTTTATTGATTTCCCATGCATCAAGGCACAACCGTACTTGTCCATCTTTCTTAGGTATTGCCACAATGGGACTGGTATATGGGGAACTACTTCGCTCTATAATGTCTTCTTGGATCATCCTTGCTATTTCTTTTCTAACTGCATCTTTTAACGATTGTGCAATAGGATATGATTTCTTATTGAAATTGACAGAGTCATGAAATTTTAATCGGCATATGAAAATCTTCGCCTTTCCAGGATAATCGGAAAATACATTACGATAGGTTTTATATATTTCTATTAATTTTTTCTTCTGTTACATACTGACATATGTATACCCCTTTCCTTGAAACGACAATATTTCCTGCATTTTTTCCTGCCATAATGCTGATTCTGTTACGATTTCTTTATCTCCTATGGGTGTCCTTATTATTTCCCTAACGTGGTATGAATTCCTGTACTGAGGGGCTATTGAGCTTCCTATTATCTCAGCAGTCCAATCATAACCTTCTGTTCTCGGTGTCATTTTTCCACTGGTTAAATTAATAATCGCAGAGTGGCGCCTTAGCGTGTCACACCCTATCAACACCTTAAAGGGTAACTCATGGGCTACCAGAAACACTATAGGAATTCCTACTCCCATACTCGTAACATTCAGACTTACTTGCTGTTTTATTGTCTTGTTTTGTTTGCCAGTCGCTCCTATAATAGCAATGTTATTAATAGGCAATGTGGATATTTTTTCTATACTTAACCCCTGTATTCTGTTCAGCTCTAATCTATCTATTAAAGATATGTTTGCTCCCGTATCAATCATAACTTCAGTTAGCACCCCCATGTAATTCTACCTTGACGTATACTATGTCCTCATTCAGTTTATCTTCTTCCATGGTCATCTCTTCCAACAAATCTCTCTGTATATTTTTTAAGTAAAAGTTTCTTATCACGGTTATTGGTTCCTTGTTATTATTATTTGGGTTTATATCTCTCCTCAGCCCTGGGTCCGCTCGCAGTGATGGGCCGTCCAATGTTCTCACTGCGGTCTCTCGTTTTCCCTATTTACATCACTGTTGATTGGTTGGGCTGGTTCATTGGTGTTTTGGTTTCCAGAGGGTGTGTCCCTTCTTCTATCCCAGCTTCTGGATCTCTGATATACTTCACCGTTATCATTCCATTGTCTCCTGTTGTTATTATCTCTTCCATATCGTCTGTCATAATGTCTTTCATTGTTAAAATTCTGACGTCTCCCTTGAAATTGCCTGTTAGCTGAGTTTTGATTATATCCATCGGTCCGTACATGGTTTACTGTCTGTCAATTGTCATGTGGTTGTTCCTTGTTCCTATCATTCCAATCCTCGGGTCTTCTTCGACTCCTGCAGTAATAATTTTCCCTCTCAAAACCTTCTAAGAGAGCCTCCATCTCTCCAGTAGTTTTTATTTGTCCACATCGATGAGCACGTACAATATCTTCTCCAAAATGATATGATAATTTGGCTATGAGACACTCTTCAGGGATTTTAGGTTCTAAATGTCGGGCTACCCAGACTTCACCCAAAAAATAGGCAGTCAGTGTCTGTCCTCTTCTAGCATCATATCTGCCAGTGCTCAAATTGTCCCTACCAATATTTTGTATGGACTCAGACCAATACTTTACTTTAAAAATTTGTTTAAATTCATTATAATTGGTAATTTCATTTCTTACTACTTTCCACCAGTTATCATTAATATTTTTAAAACTATCATCAAGAAGATTCTTTATTATTTGCCAACGACTTTCTTTGGTTTTATTTAAACCTTCTTCTAGCCTCTCCAGAAATTCTAGAGGGTTCTGACGATATTCTCTAAAATTGATTACTTCTTTATTTTCTCCTATTAGTGTAGGTACATAGTTTATTGGTCTGTTTTAGTACCTCTATCTCTTCCTTAAGGTTGTTTATATCCCTCTGTTGGATTTCTTCTATTTTCTCCCTGTTGTCGGTCACTTGATTTTGTACCTGTACTACCTTGGTTTCTACCTGATTGTATTGTTCCCCTACCTTATTTTGTAGTATCTCTAATTGTTCCTGAGTATCTTTTTCAAGTATAACAATACTAGTTTTACTGTTATCTTCCACTTCAATTATTTTACTAAATATCACTATAATATTGACGACTCGGAACACTAAGTTTTTTATAAGTAAAAACGTAAAGTTTTACCTTACAGCCTAAACCGGCTTTCACCTATAGAAGGCTTCATCGGAGCCTCTGATGAAGCCTTCTATAGGTGAAAGCCGGTTTAGGCTGTAAGGTAAAACTTTACGTTTTTACTTATAAAAAACTTAGTGTTCCGAGTCGTCAATATTATAGTGATATTTAGTCGAGTCGTCAATAGTCCATTTTTTCAATATCTTCCCTAATTTATTTCTTTAATTCCTCATTATTTTGTTTCACTGTTTCTCTGTCACTGTCCATTTTCTTGTTACGTGTTTCGATATTCTTTTCAATATCCTCCTTGTTTTTATTTAACTGTTACACCATAACCCTCATCATTTCCTGGAAATTTGCATCCATTGATTGGGTTGGTTTCTTTGGTTTGTCCCCTTGGGCATCCCTTCCTATTACTACCCTTTCTTCAGTCGCTGTTACTGGGGTATCCCTTACCACCGTTTCCATATCTTCAGTCACTGTTCCTGGAGTATCCTTTACCATTACTTCCACTTCTTCAACTGTTGTTGCTTCCTTGTCTACCATATTTAATTCTATTTCTTCTTCTTCCATACGTTTCCATGACGTTGCTCTTCTCCTTGACATCTCTGTTGTTTAACCGTAGCCGCCACTAGAGTAGAAATTGCTATAAAATTCACAATAAGAATACAAAGTTATTCTATCTCTAGCCTCACTAGTTGGGCTCCAATTTGTTACATTCAATAACAAATCGTACTTATCTGAATTGTACCTTGTTTAACTTGGTTGCTGTTTGTATACCTTGTTAATATTTTATAGGGTGAGTATCTGGTCAGGGTAATATTTGTTGAGCACCAATTCGCAATCACAGGTTGCAAATAAAATTTATTTGTAAAATATTAATTATTATTTTTGTTAAAATATTATAAAGGTTCCTATATCAGCTATAATTAAATCTCTTTTAATCTTTTATTTAAGAGATGAATGTGATAACTAAAGCTCATCAAAGCAGATTCGAATAGTCTGCCATATTTCCAAATGAAGAGTGTTGCCAACTTAATCTAATTGATGAAGCAAATTCACAGTCCCTGATATAGTGTTTATAATATCATACACATTTTGTATTCGTTAAATAAAGAAACGAATAAACCCTTTATCTGTATTTATTACACTCAAATCCTTTTATTATTTTCTTTAAATTGTTTTTAAATAACAAATATAATTATTAAAAAAAATCTAACCGGCTGTTCTTTACATATGCTCAGTATGGCAGCAGCAGCAATAGGAATTTCTATATCTCAAGGCCCATATTTATATTTATTAAATAAAATACAAATAGAATGTGTTATGTTAGGTCCTTTTGACTACGATATAAACAACAGTTATGATAGGAAAAGTACCAAAATACATGGGATTATAAATAATTACAAAGTGCCCTTAACAGGATTATATTAATAGTTTAACAATGTTCAGTGTTTAGGTTATGTTGAGTTAAATGTTTTTAAGACCTAGTTCACTTTATATTATAGTATTACTCTATATTAATAGTTTTTCATACTGAAAATAAGATTATTCATTGATATTTTTCTCAGTGAAAGTTCCAAATTGTTTTTATTAAAAGTGTAAACAGTGTCTTTGAGACCTATGACCTAGGCCTAGAATGGAATAGTTCAGTTTAATTATTTATCAAAAAATAATTCTCTTCCTGTGTAAGTTGATTGTATTTCTTCAGAGATTCCTTGGTTTACTTCTTTATAATAATGTGGCACTTCCTTCTTCTATTTAGTTTGGTTTAGGAGGATTATTTAACTTTTTACTTTAGGTCCACAAATATGAAATTTATAATAATTTAAATTAGTCACTCTCTGGTTTTTAATTCAACCTTTCTCGTTCAGATCCAATAATACAATTTTTATTTCATTTATTGTAACATTTTAGTTGCTAAGGCCTATCTCAGCTTTTATTGGTTTCTAATGTAACATTTTATGTCACCCTGGTGATATCTTAGTATCAACATAAACAAACTTTTAATATTTTATCTTTCATTTTCTTTAAACTGTTATAACTTTTTTATAATATCTTTGATCTTCACTTTATTAGTTTCTTTGATCTTCTGATGAAACACTGATTATTTTGATACCACTTTTGATTATCATCTGTTATATATTTCTTGAGTTACCATTTTACACTTTTATTTGTCCCAAAATTATTTATTATTAGTTCTTCTTGTACTTTTCACTTTATTAAAACTATTTGACACATTTAGTAATCATATAACTTAACCTGACAGTGTTTATTATAATTTTAATAGAAATTCTTATTCAAAATACCTTAACTGTCTAAGCTTAACATGCCTAGTTTTACAAATCTCTATTACTATTATTTTGGTACTTTCCAGTTAATATAAACATTAGTGTTATTAATATTATCACATATAATATTAATCACTATGACCCAAACTAATTACTAATAACCATTAGTAATAGTAACCATTCCACTTAACTTACTGTATACAATACAGTTTTTATAAATACAACAAAACCTTATAAGTAAGTTCCTAAACATTGTCCTTCTTACTTATTATTATTAACATTACTTTAACTGTAATAAACATAATTATTAGTCTTAGCTAACATGAATTAAATAATAAAATAAACAATATTTAATTAAGTATTTCTTGAAACAAAACTATTATGTTTCTTGGTACTTTTGGGTAAGAGTATTAAAGCATATTTATGTTAAAATGGCATGTAACAATATATATATATATATATTCAAACATTTTTTTGCTACAGTCCGTTTCTTGATGTATATAATATATTTAATATTTATAACGAATTTACCTCAAGATATTTCTTTCCTTATTAGGAACATGTTTCAGGAACCATTGTGTTCCCATCCTCAGCCTTCCTGATTTTGTGTCTGGTGAAGTACTTGTGTGTTGGCTGGTTGTTATTGTGGTTTCCTGTTGGCTTCTGGTACTTTAAATTTGTATTATTGTGTGTGATTGTGGTGTATGTATTAGTATTGTGTGTATTTTCGATGTTGAGTGCTTTGAAAATTGTGTCATGTCTTGTATTTATTTGTATTTGTTCAGGTATTAGTTTGTTTTGTGTTTTATATTTGTATATTTGTACATTTTCCTAAAAGTTCATTATGGTGCCTTTGTGTGGTATGTGTTTTATTAGTTAACCATGTAACCATGGGACTGGGAATTCATGTCCAGTGTTTATTGCATGTGTGGCCAAATTAGATTTGTATATTTCTGGTTTTTTGTATGCGTTTAGGTGTTCAAAATAACGTTGTTTCAGTTTTTTTTTGTCCTATGTAACATTTATTGCAATCTTGGCATTCAATTTTGTATATACCATTGGTTGTTGTATTATCTTTGTTGTGTGGGTTATTTAGTTTTTGTAGGTTATTTTTGTTAGTTTTGTATGCTATTTTAATGTCTGTGTTCTTAAACAGTTTTGTTAGCTTTGTCATTTTATTATTTATGTATGTGAATGTGGCCCATTTTTTATTGTTATTATTTTTGTTTTGTTCATTTTGATTATTTCTTAATTGTTCAGTTTTTATTTTATATTTGATTTTATTTTCTATTTTGTTTACCGTATTTTTATTATATCCATTTTCACAAGCAATTAGGTATATTATATTTCTTTCTTTGTCTGTTTCTTGTTTGTTTAGGGGTATTTTGTACATTCTGTTAAATAGTGAATAGAATGCTGCCATTTTATGTTGTGGTGGGTGGTCAGAATGGTTAGGTATAACGATGTTAGTGGTATAATTTACCTTATAATTTCCGTCAAGTGACTTCTAGCATAATTTGAGTTGGGTTACGCGTTTCAGGCCATATGACCCATCTTCAGACCTTCACTCCAAAGGAGCTCGTTATAAAGTAAAATCCATATTAAAACAAACACACAATAAATAAATACGTAAAATACAATGAATGAACATATTATAAGCGTACTAGTAACCGACACGGTGCACCGCGTGTAACATGTCAAGACTGTGTCGATGGGCACTATTATTTAGTTTTATCTTTAAGCAATCGCAGCGCGGTATCATACAGTGGGTTAGACCTGAAGTTGAGTTTATCATTGAGTATGTCGTCACATATATCGGGGTTATTATGACCTGTATATATCTCGAATTCTTCGAGTGCATCCATGTAACGGCCCTTATTACAATAATGTAGAGGTATAAGTTTAGCGTTGAAATTGGTATATGAATGATTGCTTGAAATTAGATGCCATGTAAAATTAGATTTAATATTTTCTAGGGAAAAATCACCCCTGTTAAAGTGGCTGTGTGGTGTGTGTTCACGGAATCGTTTGATAAAAGGTCTACCCGTTTGGCCGATATAAAAACTGTCACAATCGTCGCATATAAGCTTATAAACACCGGTTTTGGATTCAATGTTGGTCTGAACGACTGGACGAACCAAGTTCCGTAGACGGTTATTTGTTTTATAGGTAACGGTGTAACCTATTTTACTTAAGGTGGATGTTAGGATCTTAGGCATCAGCTCGGTGTATGTTGTTGAGATGAATTTGTTATTAGGTTGTGGATTATCTTGTGTCTGTCTGGAACGACGGGCTTTGTGTTTTTTAAGGATGTTGTCAATCATTTGGCACTCATAGCCGTTGGCCATAGCTATGTGTTTAATTATGTTGAGTTCACTCTCGAAATCATCATTATTTAGGGGGATCATCAAAAGCCTGTGAATGAAACTGTTGTAGGCCGCTAATTTTTGAGAGAAAGGGTGGTGTGAGTCTGCATGTATGGTTACGTCTGTGGTGGTAGGCTTTCTGTAAATTTTAAAATTTAAGTTGTTAAGTCGCCTAGTGACGGTAAGATCGAGAAAGTTGAGTTCATTGTTGGTTTCAGTTTCCATAGTAAACTGAATATTGTGAGTAGCAGTATTCATATGGTTTTTAAGATTACTGATTTGGCGTAGAGTACCATTAAAAATCAGGAAAATGTCATCAACATATCGGCCATAGAAGATAATATTATTGGCAAAGATGTTATTATTAAGGATGTAGTTGTTTTCATAAAAATCAAGATATATATCAGCCAATAGGCCGGATAACGGTGAACCCATAGCCAGGCCATCTGTTTGAATATAGTAATTCCCGTTTAAAGTAAAATAGTTTTGTTGAAGGATGAGCCTTAGTATGGTAATTAGTTCTTTAATGAGTTGTGTGTCCAGTTTGTTAGTATCGTGGAGATTGTCGTTCAAAATATCCAAAGTTTGGTTCACGTATATATTCGTGTATAAATTGACGATGTCAAAAGAGGCTAGTTTGTAACTGGGTTGTAATTTTATGTCGTTGACCTTGTTTATGAAATAAGTATTGTTAACGATATTATGGTTGTTTTTTAGAAAGATGTTGTCCTTGATTAGCGTGACAAGTTTCTTGGCTGTTTTGAAACCCGGCGCTGTGGTAAAATTAACTAATGGCCTGATAGGAATGTCATTTTTGTGGATCTTGGGTAACCCGGTAAGTTTTGGGGCGCGCGCGTTAATAGGTTTTAAGAAACGACGAGCGCGATCATCAAATAAATTGGTAAAATTGTTAATAGTAGTGTTTAATGATTTTACATATGAGTCGGTGGGATCGAATTTTATTTGCTCGATATTGTTATCGGAAATGAATTTGTGTACTTTCTGTGTGTATGTGTCGTTGTGGATTATCACCAAATTATGACCTTTGTCTGCTTTAGTAATAAGTGCGTTATTATCAAGCAACTTAGTATTTATCTTTTTGAGTGTCTTGCTTTCAGCCTGCGCTCTTATCTGTTTCTGTATGGTACGACCATCAGTATTACGGTTATTTAAAATTTTAATAAATTTATGATTAATTATGTGACGTGATTCATTTTGGAGTTTCAAGTCATTAATATATTGATGGGCTCGATATTAATCATTTATATCGGCCAAACGGGTAGACCTTTTATCAAACGATTCCGTGAACACACACCACACAGCCACTTTAACAGGGGTGATTTTTCCCTAGAAAATATTAAATCTAATTTTACACGGCATCTAATTTCAAGCAATCATTCATATACCAATTTCAACGCTAACCTTATACCTCTAAATTATTGTAGTAAGGGCCGTTACATGGATGCACTCGAAGAATTCGAGATGTATAGAGGTCATAATAACCCCGATATATGTGACGACATACTCAATGATAAACTCAATTTCAGGTCTAACCCACTGTATGATACCGCGCTGCGATCGCTTAAAGATAAAACTAAATAATAGTGCCCATCGACACAGTCTTGACATGCTACACGCGGTGCACCGTGTCGGTTACTAGTACGCTTATAATATGTTCATTCATTGTATTTTACGTATTTATTTATTGTGTGTTTGTTTTAATATTGACAGTTTAAAACAAACTGAGAAAATAAACGAAGAAAGTTTAAAGCGCATTGAGGGTAAGATGGAGAAGTTCAATAAGGAGATATGGGAAACTTTCGGGGAGAAGTGTGAAAATGCTAACACACTTAGCCCAAAAGTAGATAAATACAAGGAGGAAACAAATAAAAAAATGGAGATGTGTTTAAAGAATATGAATGAAACACTAAACAGCACTTCCGAAGGTATTATAGTAAATCCGAACACAGAAGAGAGTAGCAAGGAAACAGAAAGTAGAGAAGACCAGAATGCATTGCTATCTGAAAATAAGAATAATTTTTACTTTATAACGAACTCCTTTGGAGTGAAGGTCTGAAGATGGGTCATATGGCCTGAAACGCGTAACCCAACTCAAATTATGCTAGAAGTCACTTGACGGAAATTATAAGGTAAATTATATCATTATCATACAGTGACTTGGACCGCATTAATTATGTTTAAAGATGTTAGTGGAAGTTGATTTTCTGTATATTGTAGGTGGTTATTGTAACTTGTGATGGTTATGTCTAAATAGTTGATTTTGTTGTGATTTTATTTTTCTTCTGTGAATTGTATTTTTGGATGTATGTTATTGATTTGTTTTAATATGTTATCTGCATTTGTATTTTTGTTACTAGATACACATAGCCCATCATCTACATTTCTTATCCAAATGCCTTTTGGATCAAAGGAATTTATAATATTTTGAATTTTGGTGTCTATATGTTGCAAGGTTTATTTCTGCTATTATGCTAGATCAGCAGTTCCCAAACTGTGCTCCGCGGAGCACTTAGTGCTCCGCAAAAATCTCCTAGTGCTCCTTGAAGAAATTGGAAGAATAAAGAAATGACCAGGTCTGCTTATGCAGGTACTAAAACAAAACACAGATCTCGTCTCGATGGGGAGACAGATATTCGGCTCCAGCTGTCCCAAATTCAACCAGATATAGCTAAGTTATGTAAATAAATTCAGTCTCATCCCTCTCATTAGAATAGTTATTTTATGGTCCCAAGTAGCATTTTTGGTTTTGCAACATTAAAAATGGTTTTATGTACCAGATCTATGAGGATATATTATGGATTTACAATACTTTTAGTTCGTTTTGAAATGTGTTGCCTTAATATGTTTTTTTTTGTGGTTTTGTAATGTATGTAGTGAAAGTAGAGCTGAAAATATTTTTTTGTAATGAAATAAACTAATAAAGCATGTTTCATATGTCTAAAGTTCTAAATTCTGAATGTTTAACTTCTATCCTCAAATAGTATGGTCATATAAGTGCTAGGTGAAAACTAGTGCTCCGTGATGAACTTTTCTACTGAAAAGTGCTCCATGACCTAAAAAGTTTGGGAACCACTGTGCTAGATAATGGAGATCCCATTGCCAATCCTTCTTGTTGATAAATTTTGCTATTGAATTCAAAGTAATTTTGTTTTAGTATTAGTTGGAGGCTATTTTTATTTCAGTTATATATTGTGTGTCTTCATTTTGTTCTTTAAATTTGTTTATTATTATGTCTATTGTTTCATCAATTGGAATGTTGGTGTACATATTTGTGATGTCATATGATGTGAAAAATGTGTTTTCATCTATATTTATTACTTTTAGTTTGTCTGTTAATTCGTACGTATTTTTTATGTTGTGATAATTATTTGTTAGATGGTTACTTTTTAGTTTTTGTGCTATTATTTTTGCTATTTTGTATATAGGTGCTTTTTTGAAGTTGATTAATGGTCGTATTGGGTTGTTTAATTTTTGTATTTTTATTAGGCTATTCATTTTAGGTGGTTCTGGATTATTATTTATATATGTGTCTGTATTTTTATTGTTGAAAATGTTTTTAGCAGTTTTTATTAGTTTTATTGTTTGTTTAAAATATTTTTCTGTTGGGTCTTTATTTAATTGAATGCAATCATTATTGTTAATGAAGTCTTCAGTTTTTCTGATGTAGCCTGTTTTGTAAATAATTACTGTAGCCTGGCATTACTGAATGACACATCCCCATTTTAGCTTATTAAGGTGAAGTACCTTTTCCTTGATAAGTGACCCACTTAACAGAGTACGTTTTTCTCTCACCAGGGAAAACCTTAAAAAAAGTGCCTCGTCGAGCTTGTTAAATTGTGAAAATTTTGAGGTCTGGCGTTTTCAGTACAGTCAATTGAAGATGATGCACAAAACTGCTTGATCTTAGCACGGTTTTTCTTCTTGTCTGTAATGGTTGCATTTCCAATGCCAAATTCAGCAGCTAATTTTGTTGCACTTTCCCCTTTATCTGAACATCTTAAAACTTCTAGTTTGTCTTTTATTAAAAAAAAGTATGCTTTCGTTCAGTAGCCATTTATATGTGTCTTAAATCTCTCCAAGCAATTAAACTAATGAAAACAGCACCAGCATACACTAAAAATTGTAGAATGCTCACAGGAGCAGTAAACAATGCTGTGTGCGCTTGTAGACTGCTAGTGCCAGCCCCGTTGACTGCCACTATGTCTGCCCATCCATAGTGACCAACCAAGCTTACCTGTGTGTAAGATCTTACTTAGGGCTACACTGCACAAGTAACTGACATGTGTATATGTTAAATTTACATTTTATGCATATTTAAAGTGCAATTCTGGTTACTCCAAAAATTTGCTAATAAGAATATGCTGAGCCTAGTGTACATATATAATGCAGTAAGAAAGTATTTGTTACAAACATTTGAACAATTTAACTAGACTTAAACATACCCAAATTATAGTGTGTATACTGGTATATGAGATTTATTTTATCTCATATTCATGACTACAACATAAAATATGAATAATGTAATTGTAATGAGAGTTCTAATTTCGAATCGTTGCATAAAAACTGCCTTTTTATTAGACTGAAACTCGATATCAACTAGAAACCATAATTAACATGGTCGATAAATAATATTCTTGTATAAATAAATAAATAAATGTCATAAACTTTACTGTTACTTTATTATTAGGCTATTACTTTTTCATATTTTTATACTTTCTTCAAGAATGGGCTGCACCCACTTTTGACTTTCCTCATCAAAATCTCAAACAAGTCTCTCACATCCTTTTCTGTTATGGGTTTCAATGGTGTATGAGGAATAGTTGTTGGCTGAATAGTCTCAGGAATGTTCTTACTGTATACGGCATTCCACACTTTCAATGGATAGTAGTTTATTCATCTGAATGAAATGGTACACACCAATGTTCCCTGTGGTTTGTACTTTAGAACACAGTACTTTTGGATTTTAGACACAGTGTTCTCTGCCTTGCGTTTTGATAAAAAATCAGGCGCAAGTCATCCTTCCAGTTTTTTAAAAGATTTTGATTAACAATAAGGAAAATTGGTGTTGGTATTTGCCGACATGTTACAATAACTTCCCAGTACATTCTTGCTGTGCAGATTATTTCAGTTTTTTCAATTTATTTTTCATGAGACCAAAATTTCGATTGCATTGACTGAAGGAATGTCCCTGTACAGGGAACATGTGAGTGGTATCAACGCTCAGGTAATGTGCAAACCATGAGCAAAACATCAGTATAACAAGGTTTTTATTGTGATACCCTGCAGGACAGGATGAAAGAAGGACAATTTGTTTAGCTCGTGGGTAGTCACTGATTTTTTTTTTCATAAATATTGTATGCTATTGTGCTCGTAACACAACAAAGGTTTAGTTTTGTCACAAGTACCCCAGGTATGCATTTTACAAAACATCTGTGTTCATGTAACAGTATAGCACTCAGTACCAGATTCTTATACAGATGTATTCCAGAAATAGTCTTTTCCAATGTACATGCAGTATACCAGACATTGTATTGTGGACATTTCACATGGAATGTCTGACATGTTATATTTTTTGGTGTTTTCCATTTCTTAAGCGTTTGCTACTTGTTGCCTGCATATTGTTTGTTGTTTTAGTGTTTAATATAATGTAGTCCTGTAGGTATTGTATTCTTCGTCCTAACTATGTTTCCTTGTACAGTATTACTAGCTGAGTAAGACTATCGAAAATTTCCAGAAACAGCATCTTTTGAGCTGATTTTTTTTTAAACGATAGGTTTAGTGTTTACGTAAAAGTTTATCCAAGTTCCAGACTTCGCACCCCCCATTTTCCCCGATTTTCGCTTCCTGCAAACAGCGGAGCGCGAGTCACTAAAGTTTCCTCAATTTTTCCGATGATAAATTCACCAAATCAGAAAAATAAAAATACCAGCGGTGTTCACCGGAAAATTTCCTATCGACCTGTGTTAGTCAGTTGTGCATTTTTTTTAAAGGCAACATAACCTACAGAAAAATTGAAACTTGCAAAAAAGTGCATTTTCAGATTTCCGTTAATAATGAGTGAAATAATGATTTTTTGTTTATAAAAAAATTGTTGAATATAGTATTCCAATAGACGAATTTCCATATTAATTTTTATCCCGAAATATTTTGTCATTAAGCCACAATAAACTTTTCAAGTTGAAAAGGGAAATTTCTCAAAATTTGTTTTTTTAAAATACTTGTATTTTCATGGTCTATCAGCTAGTGAAAACCGTTTGTTCTTTTATAGCTTCCCAAATAATAATTTTTACCTTTTTTTGGACTTGTACACAGCGAATGGCCTCGTAGTACATAATGCTCTGGCAAGTACGTAGTACTGCCACTTGGCAGCGCATAAGTATACTCGATTCAGCCCGAGCGGCCATTCACTGTGTAAAAGCGCAAATCAGTTGAAGATGATGTTAGAGTTGGAAGACCAAGCACATCAACGACCAATGAAAAGTGGAAGTTAATGGAAAAATCATTGCTTTTTGTAATATTTGCATTTAACTATTATCATTGCTTTAATCAAATCACTATTAGGGTAATTGCTGAAGAAGCTGGTATTTTATATGGATCATGTGAAGCCATTTTCACTGATGTTTTGGGCATGAGATGAGTGGCAGCGAAGTTTGTTCCAAAATTGTTGAATTTTCAGAAAAAATTGCATCGTAAAGAAATCTCTGAGCAGATGATAAGTGAAGTTGCTAATGACCCAACATTGCTCCACTGCATTATAACAGGGTCGGATTATAGGTCTATGGCAATAACATCGAAACCAAGGACCAGTCATCTCAATGGAAGCTCCCAAGTGAGCCAAGACTGAAAAAGTGTCCAATTTCAGTCAAATGTTAAAAGTTCTTCTGTTTTCTTTGATTATTGTGGTATTATGTTCCATGAATTTTTACCACTAGGTACTACGGTCAATAAAAAGTAATATTTGGGCATTTTACATTACTTGTGTGAAGCTATTAGTAAAAATAACGGCCCGATTTATGGAAAGACAATTTATTGCAATTGCACCACGATAATGCACCAGCTCACACGTTATTGCTTGTGGAAGAATTTTTGATCAAAAATAAGACCATAATGATACCGTCACCATTGTATTCACCAGATATGGTACCCATGTGTCTTTTTCCTCTTTCAGAGAATAAAAAAAAGAAAAACATGAAAGGACAACGTTTTTCAACTGTTGAAGAAATAAAACAAAAATTGCTGATCGAGCTTAAGGCTATGCCAGAAAGTGCATTCCATAACTGTTTTGAAGACTGGAAAAAACATTGGCATAAGTGCATTATATCTGATGGAGATTACTTTGAAAGGGACTATATAAATATTATAACGTACTAATTACGTGCCAATCTTCCTTCTATTATGCCCCACGTTTGTGTGCCAATTTATAACGTACTTCTGTACCTCTTTTAAAAGCCCCAAGTTGTTGGCGTCAATTTATAAAGAAGCCAATAGCGTCCTTCTATATTTTGTTTGATCAGTAATTGATTATGTAACGTGACTCGCCTCGGCATTGATCTTCAGTCTATCGCTAACGATGACGATCGCGAACGCACTAATAACCAGTACCGAATGTGTATCGTTCTTCTCCTTACCTGTCCTTATATTAATGTACCTTAATTCCCGGTAGGCGCCAAATTGTTTTACTAAAAACAAAAGTTTCTTCCTGCGTCGTCTTCTTTTTCTTCGATAATAAAATAAACTTACCCAAACGGACTGGCGCAAATTCAAATCTCGAGTAGAGTCTGACAGTGTTGCCAACCTGTAATTCTGGTAAAGAATTTTCTTCACTGCTAAAGTACACAATTATTAAGACATATCAAATAAAACAAGGAACGATTATTAGTGTTCAGTACTAATTTATTAGTGTCCAGATTCGCTGATTATTTATAAGTTAAGTACAAAATATTTGTTATTATAAAAAAGTTTGCTCCGGCTATTAAATTTTACTTGCTCATCGGGTGGTCAGGCGTGTCTTCAAGCATTCTGGTTAATGATACAATGTTTTGTTCAGAACGATGAATAAGTTCTTTGGATTACAACAAAATAAAGCAAGATGTTTATTAAAGTACACAACCTTACATCAGTGTTAATTAAATACTATACAGGTTTACTTACAACTCGGTTCTTAGTGTCTAAAAAGTGTGTCGACTTACAGGCGTCGCATAGAGGTTAAGTTACAGTTTCAAATAGGCTGATGCAGTTTTAAATAATAATTTTTCAACAATAATGGTTTTTTTTCCAACTAATCTTTGAAAGAATTTATTATACCAAGTTCAGAGTGAGAGTTATTGTGTTGTGGAAAAGTTAATTAATTTTATTCACAATTATATAGAATTCATTTATACTTAACAAAATCCTGTTGTTTCTTCTGATTAGTTCCAGGTAATTCTTCAAAATATTGTTGATTATAGTATTTAGTTCTTCATCATTCGGGTTTTATTTTTTTCTATTTTATTTAGTCAATGTTTTTTAATTTCAATTATTGAATTTTGATTTATGGTTTCATCATGTGTTCAATGGATCCAGATTCAATTTCTATTATTCATATTTGTTCATTTTGAGTACATTTCCCTCTTATTACTTTTTAATTAGAGCGGATTCAGTTTGGCATCTGCATACCTGGAGCGTTAATAATGGACTGTCTAAAAATTCTAACGGTTTTCTTAATTCCAAGCATAATTCCCTGCTTCTGATTGGTTAAGAATTTTGTTTACATTGTTATGAAAGCTTGGGTTTTTGGCCCCAAATTGACCTAATATTTTATAATTGCTATAATTCATTGGTGTTATTACCAATGTGTGAGATATTAACATCAAAGTCTTTATTTTCTTTCAAAGATTAATGTGATATCCCATAATGCTGGGCTTGATCCTGTATCAACGTTTTGACCAAATTGCTAATATTATTTTATTACATATTTCACTTATTTTTTATGTTTACTCTATTTCTGACATACTCTTATGGTTAGATAATTGAAATTAACAAGTCACTTTATCTTATTTCTCAAATACAATGGTTAATTGCTTGTAAATTGCTTTTTCTGAATTTTGACAGTTAGGCATTTTATAGGCCTAAGCTATAAATGTCTGGAATTTCTTTACGCAATTTAAACATTACCTATTACTTTCATAGGTTCTGCTTGCCATTACTTAGTTATAGTGTCTACTTTTGAATGACCTTGGGCCATTTTACAATAAATAAATATTATAATTTAAAAAAATCATTCCTTGACCTTTGCTAGTTCCTTTGTCTAACATCCTTTTTTCCTATCTTATTACAATTGTGAGTACTATTGTGATTATTAAACTTATACAGTTGCTTGTCTGTATTTTCTAATATTTCTTACACAAACTTTTTACCACTTAATCTTTCTATGGTAACATAACATTAAAATGGTTTATGGTCTTCTCATGATCCAGCCCCATTCCTTCTTTTAAAATACAACTTTTTTAGATAAACTAACAATAACTTTGGTGCATGGTGTCTTGACACCATTTACAGTATTGTGATCACCATCCTTGTTACTATTTTGTAACATAGGATGTTTTACTATTATTTAAATCATAAGTAATTTGTTTCTTAGTTATTAACACAATAAAATTGGTTGACATACTAACTTTGTTGTCTACCATTTGTATGAACATTTAACATTATTTCTTAATTGAACAAAAGAATTCCTTTAATTAAATCTAACAATATGGTTTTTAAATTGATCTTATTTTCTACTAAAACTTATCTTTTAATAATCGTCTAACATAATTCTTATACCATAGGTTCTACACACTACTAATGTTTCTTATTGTTTATCTATCAACATTTTAGTATTGTTTATTACCACTGTTCTTTTCTTTTATTACTACTATTAATTGTTTATATTAACTCATCCCTATCCTATCTATCACCTTCACTGATTACACTGGTTTTAAGTGTTTATTAAATTACAGTCACATTTGTAATACACTCTGTTTAAATTCACAGTAGTGATTCATCTTCAAATTCTTTAAGTTTTATAATCACTGTTGCTACTATCATATATTAGTTTGGTTCACTGGTTATCATTAACACTCACTACCTACCTCTCACTCTTGGTTTAAATTAGTTTTGACAAATCTAATTTTAAAGTCAGTTTTTAAAACCTCATGTGTTTGTTTTTATATTAATAATGTTATTTTAAAACACATAACATTCTAAATCAGAAAGTTAGTCATACAACTTTGTGTAAAGTTAGTTTTTTGGGCTATTAACATTAGTCCCTATAATTCCTTCATCAAGTCTTTACAATTCGATTCTATTCTACCCTTTCTTGGTAGTATTTTTATCATCATAATATAATAACAATGGGTTTACATGTTTATTACTGGTGGCGTACTTTCTTTTACATAACTTGGGTAATACATGCTACGAAATGAAATATTAGTTAGGTTTTTTATTCGTTTACATTTTTTATTTTATAGCCTTTATCTGGCCAATCACTGGGGTTGGGTCACAGTCATTTGTCTGTCAGTCTAGTCTATTCACTCATTTATTATCTTTGTCTACTATTTTTCTTTTTATTCTCTCATTACCTTTGTATAGTTATTGATCATTTTGCTTCAAATTAGTTTACTTCTCTTACAGCTATATTATATTTGTGGATCCCTTATAGGGTCTGAGTTCTGCAACGTTATAATATATATGAATAAAGACATTATAATATCAACGACTTGCAGAAGTAATTATAATTTGATAACATAGAAGTATTATTCTGTTATTTATTTATTTTTTTTTAATTATGTTTTATCAGTATAAAACCTATCTCTTTGTGAGGAAATTTGCAAATATTATTCCTTATTTCTTGGCTATACAGTAGAGTCTCGCTAATCCGGACCCTGCTAGTCCGGACATTTGGTTAATCCGGACAGACCTCAAAAAAAAAAATCGTCAAAAAGCGTGCATAAATTTTAAAACCTACTTTACTTTAAACTGTATTTATGTTCCGTTTTAACAACTCGTAAACAAACTTGGGCTACTACTACTGTATACAGTATGCCTACATTAACGTTGTGAAACGTGAGGCGCGTATGTCGGGGCGCAGCCTGTTTTCTGGGAAAGTGACTCACTGATGGAAGTCCCTGCGCGCCCAAGAACTCCTTGCGCCATCGGCATCAGCCGTCAGCCGTGCGCGTCAGCCAAATTAGCTGTAAATACGCCTTCATATCAGCGCGCTGCCTGTTTTCCAGGAAGGGACTCACTCTATAACTTGACAACAAACAAAAGAACCTTCGGCTAGTTGGGTTCGCGCACTTGCATCTGCCAGTTCTGACGCGACGGTTGGAAATCCGTAATCTGGCGACGTGGTGGGGGCACTGGAGGGGCAAGCGGAGGTTCAGCACTTCGCTACAGAATGCGAATGTTTCATACAAGCGGCTGACTAAATAAAATATAATATTTCATGCAAATTTGTAATTTGTATATAATAAAAATAATATATTTTTTAATAATATATTATGTATTTGACAATGTACCAGATTTTTCCTATTTTTGATAATTAATTATCTGTTCATATTGTTACTGAACGAGATTCTACATGTGAATATGAGGTGTTTAATATTTCATGTATTTAATTTAATTCGGAGCTTAAATGTCATGTGGGCTTCAAAACCTATTTGAAACATCTATTAAATATATAAACCTAAAATATTACTAAACCTAAAATTATAAAATAGTATTAAGCATAGAGTTAATTGGAACTATTTACGATTCCCAAGCTGTAAACCATATTTTAAAGAAATATACGGCTCCAATAAGCGTACACACAGAGGACATAATATGAACAAAACAAAATAATACATGCAAAACACTCGCTTATGAAGGATAAGGATTAAGTCATAAGAGGCAGTATAACATACCTGTCATTCTCGTATCTCATCTGCGATCTCACCATCGTCTTCCTGATTACTGCTGTCATCCTCGGACTCAGATTCAGATTCAGATGAGCTGACATCACTCACAGAAATAATGAAGCTATCAATGGTGTCATCAATGAGGACATCTTTGGATATATATTCATCTTCTGTCTTGCGTACGTGCTCGCAACATTTTTTCCATTTGGACTCTGAATATTCCGAAAATGCTTGCTCGCAAAGTCTACGCTTCACTTCTAGAGAGTCTGCCCACACCAACTCAATAGGATTGAGGAATGCGTGATAGGGCGGCAGACGTAAAACACTGTGACCGGCATTGGTAAACATTTTATCAATTTTGTAGGTCTTCTCACTAGGAACATTTTTCACTAACATCAGCAATTCCGCTTTGGTCAAACTACCTTCAAATTGGATGTTGTTGTGCGTAAGCCAATCAACTATGTCCTTTTTAAGCGACGATATTGTTGGCTTCCTATTCTCTTGTATGCTGTGATAACTAGCATTGTCTAATACTATCACACTGTTTGGACTTAAGTTCGGTAGCAGTTGCCTTTCCACCCAGGTTGAAAACTTGGTAAAGTTCATGTCGTCATGGTAGTCCCCTGTTTTTTGCTTTGATTTGAATATCAATAAGGCGTTGTTTATAAAACCTTCCTCTCCCCCGGCATGCACAACAATAATGCGAGGACCTTTTCCTATAGCTTGTAATTTTCCCAGCTCTGTATCAGATTGCCAGCATGATGGGACAGAGTGAGTAGAATGAACGAATGTTTCATCTAAATACACTATTTTCCAACCATCCTGTCTGTACTGACGAATTTGTCTGAGGTACCTTCCCCTCCATGCCACGATATCAGGTTTTTCTATCAACAGCTTTCGAGAACTACGGCACCTTGTCCACCGGAACCCCATCTCTTTCAATATCCTTCGAAGATACTCTCTGCTACAGTCAAGTATATTTTCTGATTTTAACACTCTGTTCAATTTATTCAATGTAGGTACAGTTTTTTTCATCACGTAAAATTCACTTATTTTCCGACGTATCACACCTTTCGTGAAGTCGTCTGTTTCGATCCTTTTCTTATGGACTGTTTTCTTGCCATCAGGTGTAGAAAACTGCAGATGACCCTTGGCCATAGACGTCTTCCCTTCCGCTATTACACGCTTCACCAGTGACTTTGAAACTCCCATTGCTTCACTTGTTGAAGCCAGAACATTATAATTAAGTTTATTAACGGTTTTCTGTTCTCGTAGGTGAGCAGCTATGTTATAGACTATTTCTCTGGCTTGTCCCCTTAATGACGTCCAGATTTGCTAACAGACTTCGAAGAAGCAGCCATAACTAAACTCAAATGACACTATCACTAGAATAACATGCTACACAACACTATATACATAAACACATTTACCAATAAAGTACACGCTACGCGATAAGAGATTATAGGACTACAACTAACAACTAAAGAAAGAAAATGTGTATAAAACCGACAAAACAACAAGAGCGCGCGAAAACTGATACAGAAGTGGCAACGAAACTCTTGTGTCACCGCGTCTTCACGATGTGCATAGTACAGTGGTCAGACAGCATGTGACCCCCTCCACCACTCCTCTATGACGTCACACATCCACTCGGAGAGAATGTGCGGGGAAGTGGGCTTTGCGCAGGTTCTTTTGATCGTTGCACCTTTATACCTGCACAGTTGATTGTCATTTTGTTTTGTTTCCTTCAGTTGATACTCGTACTGGTAACCGTGCAGTCCGTTTTAAGGCCATGTTTTTATTCAGTGCGTGTGTTTTATTGTGTGCTCTTATTAAGAGCAACATAAAATGGCAACTAAACGTAAGAAAGTGACTGTAACAATGGAACAAAAACTCCAAGCTTTGTTTCGTATTGATGCTGGTAAATCATTAACTAAAATCGCGCATGAGTTAGGAGTGGGAAAACAAACTGTTTCTGACTGGAAAAAAAATCAGAAAGAAATTGAAAATTTTTGTGCAAAAATGGTGAGCAAGGACAGTTTGGGTAACAGAAGCACGTTAAAAAAAAAAAAAAACGAAACTTTAGACGAGGCTTTGTACGTTTGGTTTTGCCAACAACATGAACAGGGCGTTCCAGTGTCGGGCATAACGTTACAAGCGATCGCGCTCAAACTCAATGAAAAATTAAAAGGTGACTCTGCTTTTACTGCCAGTGTGGGATGGTTGTCTCGGTGGAAAGATCGACATGGTGTTCGTGAACTTGGTGTAAGTGGTGAAATTTTGTCAGGTGACAATGTTGCAAGTGAAGGCTTTAAAGTAAAATTTGAAAAGTTTGTTAGCGATGAAAACTTAGAGCCTTGTCAAGTGTTTAATGCTGACGAAACTGGGTTAAATTACAAAATGCTTCCAAAAAAAACATTAGCCTCAAAGCTGGATTCTGTAGCCAAAGGTCATAAGGTAAAGAAAGAACGAGTGACTTTGCTTCCGTGCAGTAACGCTTCTGGCGATTTAAAACTTCCACTTTTGGTGATCGCAAAATCGGCTAAGCCTAGGGCCCTTAAAAATGTTAATGTAAATGCTCTTCCAGCCCAGTACACCTCACACAAATCTGCATGGATGAATGGAAAAATTTTTAAATATTGGTTTTTTGAAAAATTTGTGCCTACAACAAAGAAGTTCTTTAGAGAGAAAAAACTCCCAGAAAAAGCTGGGAGTAAATTCATAGACAATGCACCATGTCACCCTAGTGAAGAGGAATTATGAGATGGTGAAATTTTTGTGAAATTTCTGCCACCGAACGTAACCGCTTTGCTACAACCAATGGATCAAGGTGTGATTGAAGCAACAAAACGGCGATATAGGAAAAAGTTGATCTTGTCTCTTTTAGAGCAACAAGAAGCAGACCCGTCAGCTAACTTCATGGATCTTCTTAAAAAAGTGACAATAAAGACTGTCATTTATTTAGCCGCAGAAGCGTGGGAAGAGATTAAGCCGTCAACTCGTCAAAAAAGCTGGAAAAAACTGTGGCCTAGCATCCCACAAGAAAACCATGGACAAGATGAAAGTCAACCAACTGCAAATGATGACGCTGATTTCGTTCAAGTTTTTCAACAGTTGGAGGGTTGTGCCAACGTGGAAGAAAGTGACATTTCAGAGTGGATGAACAGTGACAACGATATTGGTCATCAGGTGTTAAGCGAAGATGAAATCGTGGAGGCGTGCATTGCAAACACGGCAACAGAAATTGACAGTTCGGAAGATGACGATGACGGTACGGAGGAATCAGCTAGCCCAACTTATGGTGAAGCGACTACAATGCTGGAGGGGTTGATGACCTACTTCGAGAAACAAAGCGACACATCGTCTGCTGAGCTACCGACCTTGAGGCGCCTACGAGATCGCACAGCGAAACGATGTCAGTCTTTATTAAAACAAAAGAACATTACGGACTTTTTCAAGTGAGTTCAAAGACTTAATTCTTGTTTTCAGTTGTACAGTACATTTTATCTTACAGTCCTGTACAGAATTTAAACTTTATTTCGTTTTCACACTTTTTAATTATGTAACAGTAATGTACTGTAGTTTTCTTTAGTACCGTACAATCAATAAACTTTGAATTTCAATCAATAAGATGTTTTGTTTTTGATCCTAAATCAATTCGTATGTTAAAAAAGTAGGCCTACGTTGTAGTATTGAGACTGAAAAAGTCATTTTTATGATATAAACATCGATTTTAATAGTTTTACCCATCTAAAACTTGTTTTACAGACATTTTAAAACTGATTCCGTTTAATCCGGACTTTTGGTGATCCGGACGGGGTCCGGTCCCATCAAGTCCGGATTAGCGAAACTCTACTGTAATTGTAATGAAAAAAATTACATGGCCCCTTTTCATCCATTATAAACAAGTTCTGCTGTGTGTGTGTGTGTGTGTGTGTGTGTGTGTGTGTGTGTGTGTGTGTGTGTGTGTGTGTGTGTGTGTGTGTGTGTGTGTGTGTGTGTGTGTGTGTGTGTGTGTGTGTGTGTGTGTGTGTGTGTGTGTGTGTGTGTGTGTGTGAAGATTTTAAGTTTTAAACCAACTGTAATTTGAAATTAAGCTTCTAATAGATTTATATTAAATCATGTTTTATACAAATTTCAAAACAAAGGATACTTGCAATGAAGGTATATTGACATTGGTATTAGTATTGTATTAACATTGGTATTAGCATTGTAACTGAAAGAGATATTTCATTAAATCACACAAAGCTGCACTACAGTATCAAACAGTCGAATGTAACACCTATCAATAGTAAATGTTACCACTGCAGCATGCTTCATCACTGAAGTACAGCTGACAGTGAGAGGGCTTGCCTCATTCTCACCCAACAGCATTCCACTTGGTCAACCAACACTCAGTTCCTGGCTTTTGACTGCAATTCACTGTTCATCGCTCTGTATGTTTTGTAATTAAGAGTTTTTATATCAATAAATTCAGTGGAAAAATATATAAAATCAAATTATAAAAAAATTTTGTATTTTATACAGCCTAGTACAGCCAGGCTGTACTTGTTGCCCTTGAATAGCTGCCACTGGTGTAACATTTTTTTCCGATCATGAGTAGCAAGCTTACATTATTTGTTAACAGACATGTCAGGAAAATGAAGATGACATACGAATGATTTCTCTGACTCTGCTCCCCTAGATATTGCAGTCTATCTTTCAGATGAAATTATGAAGAATCTTTTACCAGTTGAATTATTAAAATTTGTGTACCTACACAACTCAGAAGCTGTAATAAAAAACAAACTGCATGCCTCTTATATACATGCCCTTCAGTGTATTTTGTGCTCATATATCATGTGCACTCTGAAAATACAGTGAGATTTATGGTTACCTTGTGGAACATTCTTGTTCGTAAACAAAACAATATACTGCTGATTACATGTGCTGATATTGTGTAATAATAGATCTCAGAACGCTTGGTGAAAACAATCTCTGTTTACCGTACCGATCACATACAAAAGAATAGTAAATAACAGTATATCAAATTTAAATGACCTACCTTTTGGAAATAATTGAGTAGGGGAAAACTGTGATTTATATTTGAATCATTTTAGTAAAAATATACTCTAATTAGTCCAAAAATACTCATAAAATTTAAAAATATTCAAAATGATAAATATAATTAACATGGTAGTAATCTATAATTATGATAATCTCCTTAAATATACCTACCTAATTACTACTCGACAATACAATCCTTAGCTAGCCTTGGCCTCTGTTACAATGCTTCTTTCCTCTTAGTGTTCCTATTCTTAATTTTCTCTCCCCAGCCCTCAGTTTTTTTAGCTTCACTACTACACACTCCATCCATCAAACTTGCAGCCTTTCTTCTTTTCTCTTCTCAGATAAAAAAATGTTAGCCTTCATAGCTCTCTTAAGCCTTTTAATTTTTATAAATATTGCTATATCCTTACCCTTTATTAACTGATCTAACTCTTGATTATAACAATGTCTCTTTCATAAATTTATCCAAAGATACTCTGCAGAATTTTCCTTTCAAACATTAAAATATTTATTGGTCATTTGTGGTCGTTAATGTCTATGTTTCACATCCATAGATGGGCATGGGTCATATTAATATTCTATAAATTTGTATTTTTGAAGCCCTCATCAATATTTTGTTTCTTAGGATTCTTATATTTGGAAAGTAGGTTGTATTTCCTGCCTGTATTCTTTCTACACGTATACTCTTTATTTTATTCTTATTATCAATAATATTTCTAAAATGTTTGAAGTTATTTATTTCTTCATATCTTTTATTTCCAATCTTTAGATCTTGCAATTGTCTTCCAGTATAAAATATAAAAAATATAATTTCTTCTAAATGTACATTTATGGAAATGTACTTGTATTATGTGGTATAATGTAGGCCTGTATTTGAAGATAATTTGAAGTATGATAATTAAACCAAAGGCTGATTAAAAAACAAATTTTATTTTTATGCCCACAATTACAGCGTAAACACTACTAGCTTTGAATAAAATGAGCACATAAAACACCTGGTTGATGTTCCTTTATAATAAATTCGTTAAACTGGCAGAAATTTCTATAAGACTGTTAGAAATCTTGTTTTCTACCAATAAATTGATAAATAAAATCATCACATCGATAGCCTCACAAACACTATAATTTTTTTCTTTTTTAATTTCTTCATCATGGTATTAATCATTAGAATCTCTATTATTTCTTCAAAGAAGTTCATGAATTATTGTGTCACCACTCATTACTTTGTACTAGAGACAAAAAGAAATAGAATTGACAAACTAACAGTATTACAACATATTCACCAACTTGCCATAGAATTTAATCATTCAAAGTATATAAAATCACTAGTGTAAAAGCCAGTACCAGCCTTTTCCAAAAATACGTACTCTTAAATTACAAAAATAAAGAATGAAAAGCTTGTTTTTTAAATGGATAAACAAGTTTGTTTTCATGTTATTATGTTAGTATTCTCATAAAAAGTCTGTCTGAAAGTATCTGTGTGAGATAAATAGATTACCTATACCGTAATGCAGCCTTAATCCTGTTTGAAGTACTCCCTCTTGGAACACCACACACTTATCTCAGCACATGTACTCTCTAAAGTCTGCAAAGTTCTCTTTCAGAATCCCCATCAGTTGCCTTGTTCCATTCTTATAAATTTTGTCCACTATCTGAAGTCTGCTCACTTTCAGTGGTTATTTTAGCTTTGGAAAAAACCATGAGTTAGAGGGAACAAAATCAGATCTCTAGGGTGGCTGAGAAATCTGTCTTAATACGATGTTTTGCCAAGATCTCCTGTATTGCTAAGCTAGAATGTTGTATAGAGCATTGTCATGGTGAAGATCTGAGTCACCACTTGCCCACAGCTACTTCCATTTTTCCTCACTGCATCCCTCTGGCTGCAAAGAATTTCTTTGCAGCACTTCTTAGTTATTGTGTGACCTGGAGATACATAGTTGTGATGGACCACGATGGACGACACATGATGGTTAAAAAACAGACAACATGACTTTGATGTTGCTTTCAGAACATGGATTGCTTCCTATGGATTCACATGCATCTTGAAAGCATTGACACCACGCTTTAATATGAGGAACACTCATGGAATTCTCCCAGAGGGCCTGATAATCATTCAAACAGTTTCTGCATGTGAGTGTCCAAATTTGAAGCAGAACTTAATGAATATTCATTGATCTACTGGTTCAGCAATGTGAATGTGATGGTCACACAAAACACAATGCTAAAAAAATATTCTGTTTAATATCGCCAATTTGTTCGCATATAAATTAACATAAATTTTATGTGCAACTGCTAAGTAAAATTTTCATCAATTTCACAAGAAGTAAGGATATATTTATTTACACTATCTTGTTGCAGTGGCATATCTAGAATTTGGCAGTGGAGGGGGTTCTGTCGAGTCAGGTTCATACAAAAGGAAAAAGGAAACAAGTTAAGACTAATCAACATTACTGTCTTTAAAGTGGTTGAAAAACATCTGATAACATCCTGAAATCGATCCTGTTAAAATAAACTGTAATAACACAATAAGAATACATACTCTTGTAACATTATTTACAAGATACTTATTGACTGAATTGATTTTCCTATATTTCATATTTCAACATACAAGGGGTACCCAAAAATAACCGGAATAGCGCTGCGATTGGCGGAGCTTACGTAGTACGCATTTCTCCCGCTAGGCGAGCGTAGCGCAACTCGTTCCGAGTTCAGTGCCGTCATTGTTGTCGCCTGGGAAGGTTGTGTCCGGTCACAGTAATTCGTTTTGTAAAAACAGTTTCGCTTGCTCCTCGTTTTTTGTCATGGCGGATTTAAGTGAGCTGCTGTGAAATTTTGCTTCCTGCTTGGGAAAAATGCCGCAGAAACTGTTATGATGTTGAAAACAGCTTACAAGGCTAGTGCTATAGGAAAAACTCAAGTGTACCAATGGTTTTCTCGTTTCAAAGAAGGTGAAATGTCAATTGATCACAAACCTCGTTCTGGACGTCCGTCAACTTCCAGAATTGACGAAAATGTTGAAAAAGTTCATGCAATCGTGCTTGAAGACAGACAACGGACCATTGAAGAGATTAGTAAGATTGCGTAACAATGTGCGACAAAAAAGGCCCGATTTGTGGCAGACGAGGGACTGGTTTTTTCACCATGACAATGCACCTGCTCATGCAGCCAGTTTTTATCAAAAAACAACATGACTCCCTTGCCCCACGCTCCTTACTCACCTGACCTCACTCCGTGCGATTTCTTCTTGTTTCCGCGAATGAGGATGGACATGAAAGGACAACGTTTTGATGACGTGGAAGCGGTAAAGAAAAAAACGAGGGAGGAGCTGTCGGCCATCACAACAGACGAGTTTGAAAAATGTTTCCAGGAATGGGATCGCAGATTGGAAAAATTTATTAAGTAAGTGTAATGGAGAGTACTTTGAAGGTGATAAGGTTGTTTTATAAAAAAAATTAAATAGATAGCTTTAAAAAAAAATTCTGTTATTTTTGGGTACCCCCTCATATACACAAATGCTGTGTAATAAACATGTTTGTATATTTACAAAAGTATAATGTTAGTACACTAACATTACTACTATATTAGTGTACAGAGCTAAAAAAAGTAATAAAATAGCCTAAAAATTAAGAGGTTAGCAAAATTTGTCAACTTTTTTTGACCCTCTGGCAGGTCCTGTTCATCCCTTCCTGTAAACCTGTAAATACACCCCTGTCTTGTTGAAATTGAGAAAATTATAGCTAGAAGTATATTATATCTTACAACACAGGATGCTGAATACAGACTCTTAAGTGTTTTGTTGTTTACTGCCAGTTCAGAGTCGTCGTAAATGTACAGTATGTAAAGATGACTGTACGTTTTGTGTTAGTAATACGTACAGGTGGTTAAGCCTGTAAAGTAGATAGTTGTCTCATAGATAATCCAAAGTGTCTGTATTATGAACTTAATTCCATAGATGAAAATGTGAAAAGGAGATGTTTGTAAGGTTACTTATTCACTGACATCCATGAAACTTGCTAAAGCATGTTTTTTTACATTATATTTGTGCTCCTAAGTAGGCAAAGCAGAGAAAAATCTGAAAAAGGATGGTTTGGAAAATTTGCGAAACAAAACATGCAGTACATAACAATCCTACGTATGTCATATGTGTAAACTGGATATTAACACTTTGATGCTGATGGACATCAATTGATGTCCTTTAAAAACTTCTGAGAATCCCGATGGATGTCAATTGACGTCCTGAAGTTTCAACGCGTTTTGCATGATTCCATACATATAAAGACGTCCTTGGAGCTGTTTTGAAATGATGTCAGGCCTTGTAGTACCCAAATCATCTGCTAGATCACATATGTGTTTACTTTTGTAGTACAGTTGACATGAAACAGCACGCGGCAAACTGTTATGTTAGTTGGCTAAACACCACTTAACGTGTCAAAATGTCAGACAAGCGTTTCTTGTAAAAAAATTACAAAAGTACACCTTTATAAACCAATATACATTATAAACATTATGTACGTTATTGATTAATCCACTTCTAACAAGTAAAACTAAAATTGCGAGTTTCTAGTAACATGTGTTTTGGCCAATTTTTTTTCTTCCAGAAACATCACTTTTTTGAAAAGCAATTTCAGGAAAATAACCAACACAATGATATACAGATCATAAAGAAGACACTTAGATCTTCATAAAAACATAGGTAGCATATTTTTTCCATATAGTTTAGAAGATAAAACATATGCAAAAATGGCCTGGCATGGGTGTAGGACCACTATGTTAAGGGCCCGGCGTCAAAGTGTTAATGAACTTTAATTTGTTTCATGGTATGGATCAGTGACAGTTGGTGTTATGGTTACAGTGTTGCAGAACCACCAATATGGAATAACTAAACTGTAAAATAATATATGAAAACATTAAGTAGTTACAAATGTCATCAGTTACAACTGAAAACTTATTAGTTTCTGTGCGGCAATGTTCACATATAATTTAAATGCAGCACACAGGCTGGTGGTTGTAGGCTGATTGCAACATGAAGAGTAAATGGCAGAGCTTACTACACAAACATACGGAGAAACGTTACTCTTCATGTAGTTGCATGAAGAGCTTGTTGCATTTCTGTGTGTAAAGCTTGGTAGTTGCAAAGCTTTCACAGCATTCCAGTAGGAGTGTTGTAGCGCATCCTTAGTAGTATCATGTGCCTGGTTTAGTGTTTAAGTTAATTGAAGGTAAACGTTACCCATTGTTTGAGGTTATAAAAAAAGGAATAATTTTTATAACTGATTATGATAGTAAAGTGTCAGTCAACTGATTATTAATTAATGTATGTTAAGCACGATACTGTTTTACTTTCGCCTTTCACTGCTTATTTAGTATCTGGTGACTGCAAAGTTAGTAATGCTTTTAGCAACCATTGATGGGAACATGGAATCTGGTGTAGGTAGACATGCCTATAGATTTGAGGTCATTACATTATCAGTGGCAGCTTTGTTTTTGGCGAAAACAGTAACTTTCTTCTTTCCCATATGATAGCACTATATATGATGCAGATATATAGATCTGCCTACTGTTTAAATGTGTGATCTTTGACCCCCCTGCCACCCGCCCAACCAGCTATTACAACCACCAACATTTGGTACCAGCCACCACTGGTATGGATATGTTTTGATTATTTTTTATTTTATTTGTTTTTGTACTGTATTAATTGAATATTTGTATCTAAATTAATATAGACAATATTAAAAAAAAGTTTGCCATGTTTAATTTCAACTTCTGGTATGATAAATGATTGCTTAACATCATTATATGTTCATAAATTTTGAAAGAATAGTTATTCGATATCACTGTTGTTTTATTTTGTTATAATTTGTACACCTATTAATATTTTATTTATTTCAAAACATGCCATTTTTTGGTCCTAATCATATGATGTTAGTTTGTGAGCCTGCCTTCTTTAAAATGTGATAACTACTATTTCTTGGGTTGCCTATTTTCTGTAGCATATCTTATACAAATAAATAAATATAGTCTTGTGTTTAGTGTAAACTTTAAATTACAGAAAGTAGTTGTTTATTTTTATAAGGGAATATAAACAAATTTGCATTAATATTCTGTCATCTGCTTTGACGATAGCTCACTACTAATAGCAGTAGTATTGCCTTTGTTCTATTTTTACTAATACACTGTATAACATCAGAATTTCACAACTGTATGTTTTGTTAGACTGTGGTTATACTAAGTTTTGAAATACTGTATCTTTGTATATACAGTTGAATATTGTTTCGAACCACTTATGCCTCTGTGTAAAGTTATATTATTATTAATGGTTTTGAATATTTTAGAAATCTTGAAGCTTGTGATCGTTGGTTTAGTAATTGTCTAAATAAAATAATTAGTTTATTTTATGTTCGGGTTCAATGAGTTCGTAGTTGATTCTCGACGTTCTCTTGTTGATAAGACGAAACTATTTATGTTACTCCTCACTGAAATTAGAAGTGATCGGTTATACAGGTACTTACTTGTAGTGGTGTTCTAATAGCAAAGTTGATTTGCATTGACGGTCAGAAAGTTTAAAATTATTTAAACCCACTTGTTACCACCAGCAATGCTGCCAACCGTTGATGCTGTCCACCTAAGCTGTAATGTCTTAGTCTAACGAAATAATTTGTCAAAACTCTTGGATGGGGTAAAAATTATGTTTATTCTCCAAACTTATTTTTGAATTGTGGTTAAATTACAATAATATTATTTATCATTCTTTTGGTTCAAGTTTACTGGTAGACTCTTTAAAATTATAATATATCAGGGTTTACCATACTGACTTTTTAGTCTTCGCCACATGAGACGTTAATGTTTGGTTTAATTATCTTATAAATAAAGTAGGTTCTTTGAGACTGCAAGATACAAAAAACATAAAGCAATGTACTACTATCATTATTTAGTAGTGGGAGAGTGATAACATTATTAAAATTTCTTAATGAATAACATAAAAAACAAACGTGTGACTTTTGTCGATCTTTGAGGTTAAAGCTAGTGTCATTGGAACATTAATCAATCAACTTTAAATTATTAATACCTCTTTAACAACATTAAAATATCCGTACAATACGGTTAGGAATTCAGTTTAGTGAAAAGATTCATTATCTGGTTCATCAAATTGGATAACACAAAAAATACAGGTATTTGGATATTCCTCGCTAATAGGGTTGAACATTATTAAATATTTTGGAACAATCTTAAAGTTAAACACAATACATAATGATTAGTACAGTACAACCTCGTTTATTCGTACTAACTGGGACCAAAAGCAATCCGGACAATCGAAAATCCGGATAATTCGGGTAATATGGGTAATAAGCAAAACAAAATCCTTAAATAGGCATACTTACCGTTTATTACGATAAAAAACTATGTTTTGTAACAAAATTACATAGTATTGTTTACAAGACATTAGAAAATATAAAAATAACTTTTCACATCATTTCTTTACAAAGAATTGGTCCACTGTCTTCTGTTTGAAACACGTGTGGCGTTTGAATGAAGCACGGTCACGCAAACGCTTTATCATTAATAGTTCTGGAGTGGTGTCGGGTGACGCTCCAAGTACGCCATGATGTTTGTCAGCTGGTGCGCAGCATCTGCATGTGTCGTCCGCTGTTGCGGTGTGATCGCTCCCTCCTCGTCCACGTCATCTTCTTCCTCACTGTCTGCTGTAGATGTGCATGCCGCTACAATTTCTTCTTCCGTCATAGTGCCGTAGCCACCGTCATTGTTGTCTTTCAGCCACTCACTGACGTCTTCCATATCAACATCTGAGCACCCACTTATTGTTCCTAACATTTTCAGAAGGTCATCTGCAGCCACTTGCACCATAATCATCGCTTGGCATTTCGTTTGTAGCACAAATAGCTGGCCACAGTTTTTTCCATGACTTTTTCAAAGAGCTTTTTGTGATGCAATCCCAAGCGTCAGCAACCATGTAAGTAATGTCTTTGATATTGATTGATTTCAACAAATCAATCACACTTTTTTCCCCTTCCTCTTCAATTATTTTACCAAGCAGTTCTTTTCGGTAAACTCTTTTGATGTTTTCAAGGACTCCCTGGTCCATAGGCTGCAGCAGTGGGGTTACGTTTGGGGGAAGAAATTTCACTTTAATTCCTCCACTCACGAGTTCTTGTTCTCCCGGATGAGACGGAGCATTGTCGATCAGTAAAATTGCTTTTTCTGGTAAACTATTTTCTTTCAGGAATTTTCGAACTTCAGGAACAAAGTTATCAAAAAACCAGTTCTTAAACAAAAAACTGTCCATCCACGCACTTTTTTGTGGTCGGTAAACCACTGGCAACGAATTGTGATTCACATTTTTTAGCGCTCAGGGAGTCTTGGATTTCCCTACAATGACAAGAGGAAACTTATGTTTCTCTGATGCATTGCTACAAGCCATAGCAGTTAGCCTATCTTTGCTTTTCTTGTAGCCCTTAGCCGAATCTTCAAGCTTTGATGCTAACTTTTTGCTCGGAAGCGTCCGGTAAAAAACCCCAGTTTCGTCAGCATTATAAATTTGATCGGGTGTCAATTCCTCAGATAAAACAAATTGTTCGAAGTCCTTTTTAAATTTTTCAGCACCAGCAACATCACTAGACAAGCTCTCTCCAGTCAGAGTAAGTTGGCGAATACCGTGTCGGTTTTTCCAACGCTCTAGCCACCCCTGGCTAGCAGTGAATTTTAGGTCAGGATTCAGTAACTTTTTGTTTAAGCTCAAAGCTTTTTGGGCCAAGTTCGGTCCAGATATAGGCAAAGGCAAACCACGTTCTCGCTGAGCACTGTACCACATTAATATGCGTCGTCTAATGTTTCATTTTTTGCTTTTTTTGCCGTTCCTCTGCCTTCCAAACTGTCTTTACATATCATTTTACAACAAAAATCTTCAATTTCTTTTCTTTGCTTCTTCCAGTCGGACACTGTTGAAGTTCCAACTCCCAATTCAGCAGCTATTTTCTTCAATGATTCTCCTTTATCAATTCGATTAATAGCATCTAACTTTTTATCCATTGAAACCACGACCTTCTTTCGCTTCGATGCCATTTTAAACTTGTACACTGCCATACACTCCCAAACACTTTGATAAAAAACAAAAACAATATGTGTACATAAAATTAAATATGTAACCAGTAATCAAAGTTAAAATTAAAATTATAAATTGTAGCAATAAAGTTAAACAAAAACAATCCGGTTGAACCACACACGATAAACAAAATGACAAGTGCCAAAAGGGAGGGGAAGTGATGGGTAGGGATCAAGGTCAACGCTCTCTCCCAGCGCTATGTATAGCTGGTGAGTCAATCCACGTCACGTAACACTCTAGTAAAGCTTTCTTAAAATCAACAAAAAGCATTTTACTGTATTACCATAATTTATTGTACAATTTATGCAGGAACTGTACATTGAATCAAACTAAAAAGCGAATATTTGGCGTACTTATAGTTACGTTCTTGCTATCATAGTTAAAAATTATTATCTAATGTGAACATTAAATAAAAAAAATGTCTACAAATCTGATCCTGATTATCCGGAGATCCGGATCAACAAGGCCCGGATAAACGAGGTTTTACTGTATATGATAAATTAAAGTTTTTAAAGTTTATCATTAATTAGTTGATACATCCTATCTCGGTATGTTCATCAAATTAATTCCGAAATATAAGGTTTGGTTAAAATTAATTCACTTTTTTTTTCTTTTTTAAATTCGCTTAATAGCTCTTGTTACACTTAAAACCTATTAATTGTCCATATGACCAAATCTCTTCTCTTACAATTACTACCATTTAATAAAACATTTTAATCAATTAAATACATAAAGTCATTTGTCTTTGTTTCTTAATTTCTTCAGTAATACTTATTTGAATTATTAATTTAAATATTGTTCCAAGCTTTGTTGGATTTAAATTGATATAATATGGTTAATCAGTTGCGCTAATATCGTCATTGGAAATTTTATTACTATTCTGAATATTTAGTAATTGTCATACTTGCGTTCGATGTCGTTTCTGGTAGTATCACTATTAAAATTCTGTATTTAATTAAATAATAATTATTAATTATTTCACTGCCTATGCACACGTACTCTGGATTAGAACACTGATATAAAAATACTTTCACTTTGTTTACATTCGACCTAACCTCAACTTCGCTATTCGAGGTTAAGACGATTTTAATCAGCTGTCGGCTATCAATTCTGCATTGTTGTCTTCGGTGACCTGCGTGGATCCCTCGTCGATGTCTCGAGATGAACTTTACCTGTGAAAAAATCTGGTTCCTAATGCTCAATAATGACTCCTGATTGGTCAGTTTTTGCAATTTCCGTGTACTTTTGGTATTATTTGCCAAAATAGACGCGTTCTTAGCGTCATCTTGCTGGGTTTGAGATTATCAAAACTCGGTTCACTTATGTAAGCCCAAAGAATTGTAAATAATTAATTCCTTATAATTCAAATTGTTCACTTATAAGTACTCTAATCAACTTTTCGTTACTCCCGTTGCTTCTGTCTTTTTAATACGAGTATTTCGGTTACCCACACCATATAACTTTGACAATGGTTAACAAAATAAACTTATTACTATTTTTTACTATCTATTTACATATCTTATTTTCCATTTTATCTTATTTATTCTGTTCAGTTTTAATAAATTTTTATCATTACTACTTCCTTATCAATTATTACCCCTTCTCATTAAGGTGGTAATTTGTTAGGTTAGGTTAGGTAATCGTCTATGGTAGTTTAGGCCTACCTCAATATTTTTTACAATGTCTTTATCCTTTTCTTATAATAATATTTCTTACATCTAATGCATTATTATTGTTCACCTTTGTTCTCTGTGACATCTTATAATTACTGCACAGTAGTATTTTATATAATTACCTAATTCATAATAATTCTATTTCTTTTGGCTAGACACCTGGTCTATGACATTGCTAATTGTTTTTATTCATTTTATGTTAGTATTGGTTTCTAAACCATATTTGCTGTGATATGTTTTATCACAACTTCTGATTACCTCAGTATTAGCTAGTATTCTTTTATTTTAATTTATTTACACTTTCCATCAGTCTATCATTCAGTATCCTTGAGTATATTTTTTTTTTTCATCTTTGTCTTTTGATTACATATAGTTTGCATAATGTTATTATAGTAATGATAAGGTTTGGCAGTGTTTTGGTCTGCTCTGGTATTCTGACATTTGTTGGTAAATACCTACTGCTTCATGCATCTGGGTTCACATATAAGTTATATTTAATTTACATCATTAGTATTAAATTCATGGCAATAATTATTGAGTTGCCTTGCATTAGTGGTATTACATCTCAGTTATCATACTGACATTAGTCCCTTTTCTTTTATTATCATTTTATGTGTTATTTTTATTGTTCAATGTGCCAACACTATGCTGTACCTCTGAGCACGTTATTTTACACTTCTAATGTACACAAGTCCTTCTATATAATTATTTTTGTTAATGGAATGCTCCTTATAGTCTCTAGTTTGCTTATATTATAATATACTCTAGTCTAAGAACGTTCCTGTTATTGTTTCGGGCAATTCTAATTGAAACTTGCTGGTTAGTTTAGGTTATGTGTCCCCACCTGGATTCCTAACAATGGTTGGACCTTAGATTTTGTTTTTACATATTGTACTGAATTCTTCACATTGCTAGTTTTTATTATTTATAGTTAGATGTTTCTTTTTTGTGACTATCTCAACATTATTGTTGACTAATAGTTTTCTCTTATAATTTTATATCTACCTTACATATTGAACTAGTCTTTTGGACATCATTTAGTTGTTATCTTTCTACATTCATAATTTATACATTTGCAGTTCTTATATTAACTCTCCCTTTATTTTTCCTACCATCATTGTTTTACCTTTGAGTTCTGGTTATATTGTCAAGTCATTGAAGTTAGTTTATTAATAGTTTGATGTCAGTGTCATGTTATAGCATAGGGTTTTAATTCAGCTTTTAAATCACTTCTGTTTTCTCCATCATTATCAATAATTTATATTCTCATGATTTATTTTATTCTTGTCATTGTTTATTTCTTCTTGTAGTTGAATCCATTTTATTTTCCCTAATCGCACTGATTCTATTATCATCCTTACTAAACCTCTTGTTATAAACTAATCTCTTCTTCTCACTGTCTGATCTATTGGGTATTTGGGTCAATGTTGTCTTGTCTTTAGTCGTGTGTCTTCATTTCTTCTGTAATACATTATTTGTTAATAATAATTTCTTTTATTCTCCTAAATTAGTTACTATTCGTCCTAGGTTCTTCTTTAATGTTCCCATTTTGTTGTTTATTTTCCTTTGGATTGTTTATAATGTAATGTACCAGCGGGTACCGGTGTGTTTATGAACCGTTCAATTGTTTTTAAATTTTAATTGAAGTTTAATTTTAGTTTTATTATTTTTATTGATTTATTCAATTCAATTCAGTCGTTCATTGAATCCAACGTAAATAAATCCGATGAATGCACTGGAAGTTAGTTAGCGAAGTCTTTTAAACTTCAGTTAATTTATTTTAATTTGTTATTCTTCCGTCGACTAGGCGAATTGGTGACGTAGATTCCTCGCTGAAAGCATAAATATTTGGTAAGAAATGATCACTTACTTGTAGTGAGTCTTGCCGATCTTGCAGGGTCGATGTAGCAATCTAATCTGTAGATTGACTTACCGTATACAAATTCGCCGCTGCGTGTCGGGCTATCCAATAAGAGTCGTTCACCTATTCTGAAAACCCTAGTCTACTGAAATGAACTAACTGACTCCGTTTCCTCGTATAAAACGATAATTTATTCTTTTTAACACTTCTTTTTAATGATCTAAAGTATCATTAACCATTTTAGTTCAAATTTAAATAACATTAGTTCTTTATGTCATAAAAATTGTCTCAGGGTGGTAAAACTGATCTACAACGTCAGTGTGTGATTAAAATGCTTTTTAGTTAAATAAATTAATTCATATGTGGGTTCTTTTAGCTTACAGAATACTGAATTATTTACTAGAACTCTTACTGTACCATTATTAGGCAGTTTGAGGATGATTACAATCCAATCATCTCTTAATATTTAACATTTAAAATTATAACCACGCCTGCTTGGACATTTTAGGTTAACTAAATTATTAGTTAACCGACAATAAATGATTTAAAGAACGTTTGTTAACGTTAAAATAACTCTTGATAAAACATTAAAAATGTGAACAATAAAATAATATGTTGAAACAGTGTTGTTGAATGAAATATCTGACTCATCATTTGACTCTCTAAAAGGTAATTGTTTAGTTGTAAGTATTCATATAGCTTAACAACCTTAGTTTCTTATTCATAATAGACAAATATTTAAATAGTAATAGTAGTAGACTCTCCCTAAATTACAAAACATAAATAGCATTTGCATTTATCATTAACTTTTCGTTAATTGCTTCAGACAGTCGACAATTCTCAATCGCTTATGAATGCTTGTTAGTCTGATCTAGGTTTATTAAACAACAACATCAATCAGGTGTGGTTATATCACACTCAGTATTTATACATAATAAATTATAAATTGTTTCCAAAATTCTTAATAATAGAATATTCAAATTAAGTTGAGGATTGTCATTAGTACTGTTGATTGAATAATATTAATAATGCACCATAATCTACATACTTTATTTATACACATTATTAGAATGTGGTTCGATTATATCGTCTTTTCAAATTATTAACTAATTTTGAGAAAATCACTGTACTCCCTTTTTTAAATCCCGGAATTGCTATGGATTATACACTTAGCAATACTTATTAACGCACTGTTACACTTAAAACATCTTCAATACTAGTGTAGTTATGTTGGCACAAATTTAGGTTATGTTGCTTTGTTGACAACGGTGATACGCACAAATTATATAAACAGCTGTTTCCTTGTGGTGTCGAGTAGCCGTCTGCTCTCCTCTAAAGTTGATTAAAAAGTGTCTCAAAATGGCATCTGAATCTGCCGTTCCATCCTGTGATCATTGTAAAATTGGCTAATTTCTTGGATCTGATTGGTTGACGATCTTTAATTTGATGCACATACCCCCTTCGCGCAATATTTTAATTGTTGTTCTTAGCGTGGGGAGTCTGGGTTTGAGATTATAAACATTTGCTCGAATTGACACAAATATTTTATAATTGTAATAACTTTCTTATTATGGCATAGATTTTAAATCTGAGCTTATCACTGTATTGGTAACACTTGGCTCTTTATTTAGAGTCCACTCATGGTGTGCTTCCGTTCATTGTTAAGGGAGTTAATGTTTGAGATTATCACATTACACTATTCACTATTAATTGTATTTATTCTTAAATTAAAACTATTTAATGGCAATCATATCTCCTTGTGAGCATGCCTTCCAAGTCCTTCAACACTTCTCACTTATTTGTTACTTATATTTATTGACAAAATATAGTTCTTATGCTACCATTGATTTAGCCTAAGAGTCTATTAATTGTATTTACAAATTATTTATTATAAAAGGTATCTGGGTAACTTCTGTATTGCCCCATTTGTAAACATTGAGTTGTTACAACTACTGTTTGTCTTTGTTTGTTGGAATATATTGTTATTCCTTGGTATTTTTGTCATTAATATGACCTCTATATGGCACTATGAAGTGTACCTTTAATTTAACTCTTATTTGGGAATGTAGTGTTTTTTTCAGACCATTATTTAGTTTAGAATAGTTTACTAGTAGTAGTATATTGATAGTTAGTCTTGTGTTTTCAACACACTAGTCTGTCCCTTAGCGTATAGCATTGGATAATAGTAGTTACATCTGGTGTCATATGACAGGTGTGCTTATTTATTCTTATTACACATTATGTCCTTGCTTATAATTCTTTTATGCTATTATAATAGTGATTTTATATCTTACTTATGACATAGGTATCCTTCTGTTATTCCTATTTAGCATTACAATGTGGTTTAGCATTGCAATGTTTCACATAGTGAATCTTATTTTGGCTGGTTTTGTTCACTTTCTTTACTTGAATTCTTAGATAAAGCTTACTCTTGGTATCTGATATTGGTATTGGTAGAAACCTTATTACTTCTACTTGAGGTACAAAATATTTTAGTTTAGATATGTTTTACGTACTATTAAATATGAAATTAGGTGGAAAGTACGTGTATCGAGGTTATGTGGTTTTATTATGTGTAGCAACAATGGGTGTATTCAGTTGATACAAATTTAAATTTTTTAACCTTGTTTTTTCAAGTCTAATGTTATTAATGATTACTGGTAATTCATTATTTAGTTCTTTTTTCTGTCTTACATGATTTTTTGATTACTTGACTAACAATTATTATAATTATGGGATAATTCTAATTCTCCTTTATATTACATTGATGCTGTGCATAACATGTCATTATGCTTTTATTTACAGCTTCTTTTATGTTAACATTATTGTTACTTCCACTCTTTGTCTAATATAGGATGTCCTACTCATTTACAAGATTATTAGTTGTATATGGGTCATCTAAGTTAGTCAGTTATTGTCTATATTTTCAGTCTGTAAGTTCTTCAGTTATTATTTATACGGGTAAGATGTTAATCTATAGTTGGCTGGCTCTTGGAATCTATATTTTATGCCATGGTTGTTATGTGTCTTTCTCGTAGTATGTTTCTTCCTTGTTTTCATTTGTTCCTTACTGACCGAAACTATTGGGTTATTGGTTCCTGTGGTATTATCACTGCTTGCTGTATCTTCTTTCTTCTTATATGTTATTGTTATTTACCATTACATTTTATTAACTCCTGTGTTATGATTTTATTCTTCTTGACGAGTTGCTCATGTAGTTTCATTCTTGGCATTTCAGATTAAATACTTGGTGTGTCTTGTTGACTCAATTATTATGACATACGTTAATATTTTGGTTACTTAAATATTGGGCTCATATGTCTTGTTACAATAATCAGTTTGTTTTATGTTGGTATTGGGTTGATTATATGTAACGTTACAATATTCAATATTTCAGATGTGGTTCTGAGGAGATGGTTCTTACTTTGCATCAGGAACGTCATGTAACCTTACCAGGATGTCTACCTGACTCTCTGTGTCCACTGAAAAGAATATTGGAATTGTACAATAGAAGTGTTGAAGACTGTAATTTTCATGAGATCTGTTCACATGACAGTTCATTGCTGTGAAGAGAGACTTGAATCTCAGTTTGAATATGGTGTTTAAATAACTTGTAACTTGTAAATATCAAATTTTATAAAAAAATTGTAGTTATGTGATGTTTAATCTGTACTTATATACACACACTTTTATATTCAAACATTTGAGAACAATATATTTTCTGTACATAGAATGAACATTAATAGACCTCTGTAAGTATAATTTGTTCCTTGAACATCTCACAGTTTTTGTTAAGACTAATGGCATTTTTTGCATTTACATTCTTATAAGAACATTATTAATTCCTGTATTACCCATTTGTAAATTCTCTTATGACAGTCGCATGGATCATTGTGTCTAACAGTAGAAATTACTTAATCAGAAGGGTAAGGTTGGACAATAACCATTGTAAAATTTATCACACCATTTCGACCATTATACATCTGTGGTCATCTTCAGGTGTAAGTAACACTAGTACATTAAATGTAAACTTAAGTCTGCTTGAAATTTGTTCACTAACATGCGTGAACCGTCAGAGAAAAAATAATAATAAACCACCATCACCTACAAAGTTAAACACAACTAAAGGAAAACTATATAAAAAAGAACCCCAACTTACCCTCCAAATCCGCTGGACAGAACCTGGAAATACCACCGCACTGTTGCAAGTTTAACAATGAACAACATCAGAAGCAAGCAGCGCCCCATTTAAATACTAAAGTAAGAACCCTGGGCCTACCCTCAGCTAACCCCACCCACCATGACATACTTACTCTTTCACTTTCCTAATCCAAATTGTAGATACATCTTTACTGGGCTGACTAATGCAATTATCATATACATCCATAAAAGATGCCTCTATGATTTTACATTTATTATAAGTATTAGTTTCCCACCCAACTGTATCCACTTGAGCCTACATGATTTTATGTTGTTCATCCCACATGTGTTCAGCTAATTTAGGTATCTTGGTTTTTTCTTTAATGTTGTTCCAGTGTTCTGCCAGATGTAACTCCAGAGGCCTTGAAGTTTTGCCAAAGTATGGTAATCCACATTCACACAGGAGTCTGTATATAACATGTTTGCACTCTAATTTAGATAGTTTGGGCATGATATTACACAGAACTTTGCCTATAGTGGTGTGGGAGTGAAAGGCAGTACACAGTCCATATTTCGTTGCAAACCTTCAAATTCTTTCCTGGATGATAATAATATTAAGGCTTAATTAAGAAAGTTGTGTTAGTGGTTATAATCGCAAACAGAATTATCACTGTTGCACACCACTATAGAAAAATTATTCCAATTTTTGGAATAATAGATTGGAATAATTTTTCTATAGTGGTGTGCAACAGTGATAATTCTTCGTATTGTTTAAATTAGCAGCCATCCTTACTATCTCTTTTATGAATTTGCTAACAGCTATAATTTTTATTGTTCGACTAAGCTTTTCGTCATCACTGACATCTTCAGGTCTTAAACAACAAGACCTGGTTGTTTAAGACCTAAAGATGTCAGTGATGACGAAAAGCTTAGTCGAACAATAAAAATTATAGCAGTTAGCAAATTCATAAAAGAAATAGTGATAATTCTGTTTGTTAATATTAAGGTTTCTTTAGTCAAGGGAGTTTTTGAATGAATCTCCACTTCACTGCTCCAGTCCTTTGTTGCATTCTCCTCAAATATTTATTCTCTTCTTGTCTTTCTCCTTCCCAGGTCAGTACTATAATATTCTTATTGTATTGTCACAACTTTTATTTTCTTACATCTGTACATTTTTTGTATACAGTTGTTTTATGTTTTTCCCAACTTAAAGGACAATTTTGACTTTTCTGGATGTCACACCGTTTAACACCAGACAACTGAACTGTGTAATAATAGGTATACTCACTCTACTTTCTTTTTGTTCTTTTACTATGAACAATTATTTAGATTCCTGTTAGGCCTACGTTTGTGTGCCAATTTTGTAAAAATAAATACAATTGCAATGAAAGGAAGTTATCTTCCTAACTATTTGATTTTATAATTTTTATTGTTAAAATAAATAGTCAAACTCCTTATTCTTGTTTTTTCTCAAACTCAATTATTTCTTTATTTTACTCCTTTTATTTTGACATTGATTAATCATATGGCATTCAAAGTCCTCTTCTAACAGTGGTGGCTCATTAGGTTGTAGAACATGAACAATCTGAATCTCAGGGTTAAAGTAAAAGTATAGTTAAAGTATGGTACAAGTTATAAATATAACATAAAATATAATATTTATGAACGAGATTTGGTAATTATGTGTTGTGAATGTCTGTTGAATAATGGTAGGTTCTTTGGATCATACAAAATAACAATTAAAAAGAGAATTCTTAATACTAATAACTATAGTATACAAGCGTACAAATAAACATTCACTTTTATAGTGTTTATATTGTTTTGGTCATATTATGTGGTTGTAACTCGATCATTAATGTAGTAATGTAGTTCAAATATCTGGCTTAGCCTTGGAGCAGTCTCACCACTCTGGTAGTTCTCTTGTGCATTTATTGCTTAATTCTTCACTCCTGGACTTCAAATTTTTTGTACCTTCGATTATAACATTACCGTATTCTTCTAGTTTTTTTGAATGGTTTTCCTGGATCATCTCATCTTTCATCGGTCATTAATTTGTATCAAGGTTCAGCAGTAATATTATTATATTCTGCCTGGTTTTTAGATTTTTTCCAACAACAATCCTTCTTTTTACCAAAAACACTAATTACTTCAGTGAAGGACAGTCCATGGTTTCATATGTTTTGCGATTTCCCTGGTTACTGTGAAAGCCCATTTGGTTTGAGTTTAATATGAGCAGCATCATACATGTAGTATGTTTACCAGGTGGTTTAATGGATTCATGAACACTGAATGAACATTAAAAAGCAAAGTGTGGAGTCATCATAGGAATGTTTACAAGTTTTTCAGGAACTGTGCCTGTAATAAAGCCAGGAAGAACAAACTTTGCACAAGTACAAAATTTGATGGTGAAAGTTGTGAAATTTGTGAGAAGTCAGTACAACTTCAGTAGCTTAATGTTGGTAGAACAGCACCTTAACTTCAGGAGAGGCTCAAGGTATGAACATTGTCTTTGATTCCCCAAGGAAGGGATATAGATGGAGTCCACAGGACCATTCTAGAATCTTACAACGGAGGGGCATACCTCACAGCCAGCAAATCCGAGCTGATCTGTGTAGCAAAATTAATCAGATTGAGAAACTTCCATACTTTTCCTTCTGAAAGTGCTTGGTTTTAAGTTTAAGAAGTGTAACAGTAGACACCAATTTGTATTGCCATATTTTGAGCAATGTTTTGGCAAACTGAATTTATTGTATACTGAGAACAGGTCTGTCATTTACTTGGATAAAATGTGGACTTCACAAAATCATACTAATAGATACATCTAGTACAACTCCGGAAGGAACAGTAGGCTTAAAGTATCTACTTGGAGTGACGGGCTTATTATTGCACTTGCTGTGATTAGTGATGGCATGTTTGTGAAGTGGTCCTGCATGCTTGATGAATGATGAGTGAATGTGTGCAGTAAAGTTTCTTGAATTTTCACCTTTGATAAATTAGATATTTTAATATTATAAAAATAATACAGAAATGTACAGTTCATGTTAGTGTTAGATATCATCATTAAGTAGAGAAAAATGTTTAACGAGTTGTGGAGTATTTTCGATACAAACTGATATATGTTTTTTGGCATTACCACAGAGCATTTTATTATGAATTAACCAGTCAAGCATATTACATGTAATATGAATTTTAAAATAAAATGTCTATTGAATTTAACTTATTACAATTTATGATGATAAATTGAGTAAGTTCTAGGCAGCACCAGACTAATGTTTTTGAACAGAATAGATTCTCTTTTATGGAACAGTTCCTGTTTATCTTCCACCTTATCACAGCCATGACTGTAAACTCAGGTCAAAGAAAGGCAAAAAATTGAATTTTCTCTCCCTTCTGACATGAGCATCAAATTTGTGGAGCAACTGTGATTAACCATGTGTCAGAAAAAAATTCCTTTTAGGTAATTTTTACATATGTTATGTATTACATCTGACATTTGTGTACCTGTAATACATTAATTGTTATTGACACTTTTCATGTTTCATGCTCTTGTGTTACTTGAAAATGCCGCAGGTCTAAATTTTTGTTTGTTTCAAGCAAAATGAGGATTACAACTAATTTCAAATAATGGCGAATTATATAAGTGTTGATAATTTTTTAATTGATAGATAAGTGGCACACAAAAAATAATATGCCACGGGCAAAAAGAATAGTCACTTAATGCTGCAAAATAAGGTATCTTTCATGCTTATGTTGAGCAGCACTTCAAACAGTGTTGCTTCACATGTTTTGGGATTAAATACTAAACAGTCACTTATGAACTCGCATATTACATTGAAACACTGTACACAATGATACATTGAATTACTGCTTTACTATTGATTTTCTTACTTGGAAAACTTGCACTATGCACTCACAATTTTATTTTAAAGTATAAGAGGCTGTTGTCTTAATATTTTATTTTCCCTTTCAAAATATTTTTGAGCATTTTCTATCATTTCTCCACATGTATCTTAATTGTGGAGCCTTCAAAAATGTTTCTTCTCAGAAGATCCACATGTTTTATTTTGCTACTTGTATTATTTTTATTTGATGTTTTTTGTTTTAAAACTGAACACATTATTTAAAAAAGTGATTAGCTTATACTTATTAAGAACTAGCACAAATTACAAAATTGCTTTCATAACATATACAGGAAAACTTGACACACTTGAAATTTGTAATGAACTACAAGGAGTAAACAACTAAAATGCCAACTGTCGTCAACTACAACTCAAGTTGAATTCCTTACTACAGAAAGAGCTAAGTAGATAGTGCAAAATACGTAATTGAGAGTATTCTGTTTTCTTGTTTACAATATAAAATATCGATATGGAGAACCATACATGACTTCCATATTCTAAGATTTATATTTAAAATCATTTTTGAAATGAAATATTACCATAGAAACTACTTCTTTCTACTTACTGCTTCAGCCTTAACCACAGTACTGTGGTCACTAACGTATACCATCTCACGTTATCGCATTCGATTTTCACTAATGATGGAAGTCGATGGCATTGCCGAAATGTCTGGTTTTGTAGAAAACATTGGACTACGGCCAAATATCCCGGGAAGGAATTTTAACAAAAACTACTTCTTTGTTGCCGATAATGTTGTACACATATATATCAGTGGCGAAGTTACATGGAGGCAATTGAGGCAATGCCTACCCTAAAAAATTCTATAGAATAAAAATTATAAATACGTATGAACTACATAACGTAAAGATTATACATTGATACTCCGACTGTCAAATTTATTAAACCGAAACGTGCTTTATTGAGCGACCGCTAGATGGTGACAGGTGAGATTCGGCATAGTTCGTTTAAAGCGAATGAGGCAACCTGAACTTGCCTCAGCGTTTTTTGTATACATCGTATGTAAGCAATGTAGTGGTGTGATAGGGAAGTGTAGGGAGGGGGATTGTCCCGCTCTGTACACAGAGCGTTGAGGCATGCCTCACTTCTGTGGTCCAAACAGTTAAGTTAAAGCGCCTGTGTTGTTTCTAAGTGTTTATTTTATGCGGTTATTAAAAGTGTCACTGTTATTCCGCTGAACTAACAGATGATCAAGATTGTTATTTGAATTATTTGTAACATTAAACATATATATAGAAACTAATCAAGTTTAAAAATTTGAAGTTCAATCAGTTGTATTATTGTGTATGACTAATACAAGGATTGTTCAATAGACACACGTATAGAGCTGTAAAGCATTTTTTATTCAACGATTTTAAAAGAAGTCTCCAATAACATTAAGACATGAGTTCCACTGTTGCGCTAACCTGTAGATTCCCTGCTAGTAAAATTCTTACGGCTGTTTGTGGAACCATTCGGTTACAGCAAACTCTACCTCAGCGTCCGATTTGACCCACCGTCCTTTTAGTGATTCCTTAAAAAAAATTTAAGATAAGATTTTTGCCTACCCATTCATTAACTACTAGCTTCGCCAGTAAGCAAACTGATGTCCATTTTTTCGGCTTGCACGCGTTATGTTGGTGTGGGTTTCGGCACTTTCCATTTACAAAGCGTGCAAACGTAAGAAAATAAACATGAGTGAGGCCAGAAATAACGTGAATTGTGTGTGTGTGTGTGTCTTACCTGCCTTTTTATTGCCGTATTAAATGAAAAATATTATATTACATTAAAATGAAAAAATTTTAATTTTATTGCCTGGCAACAAAATTATTTTATTTTTAACAATTACCATTGTTTCAAAAAGTTTAAATAAATTTTCAAGTACTTTACTCTTGTTAAAACGTAAAAGGTTGCAGGTAACTACCCCTTCCCCTTAACCGATCTTCACCAAAATCGAAAGTCCTTGAGACCTCTACAATTCAGGGACGTATGCAAAAAATTATTTGATTCTGTTTGAATTTGCGGCTGTTATCGTTTGCCATAGAAAATACGCTTGATAAAAAAACGTTGCAGGTAAACTACCCCTTCCCCTTAACCGATCTTCACCAAAAACAATAGGTCTTGAGTACTCTACAAATCAGGGCTGTATGCAAAACATTATTTGATTCTGTTTGAATTTGCGGCTGTTATCGTTTGCCATAGAAAATACCCTTGTTAAAAAAACGTTGCTGGTAAACTACCCCTTTCCCTGAACCGATCTTCACCAAAAACAATAGGTCTTGAGAACTCTACAATTTAGGGCTGTATGCAAATAATCTTTTGATTCTGTTTGAATTTGCGGCTGTTATCGTTTGCCATAGGAAATACCCTTGTTAAAACATAAAACGTTACAGGTAAACTACCCCTTTCCCTTAACCGATCTTTACCAAAAACAATAGGTCTTGAAAACTCTACAATTGAGGGCTGTATACGAAACATTATTTAATTCTGTTTGAATTTGCGGCTGTTATCGTTTGCCAAAAAAAAAATTTCCCTTGATAAAAAAAAACTGTTGCAGATAAACTACCCCTTTCCCTCAACCGATCTTCACCAAAAACAATAGGTCGTGAGTACTCTACAAATCAGGGCTGTATGCAAAAAATTATTTGATTCTGTTTGAATTTGCGGCAGTTATCGTTTGCCATAGAAAAAAAATCCATAGACAGACAGACAGACACTTTTCGGAAAACGAGTTTTTTTCATGTTTTGAGTGTAGTACAATCAGAATCTGCAATAATCTTGAACACGATTTTTTTTGCCATCACCATACTTCCATTCCTTAAGGAATATGGAAGTAACAATTAATGTTTATAAATTATAATACAAACAATTAACAATTGTCCAAACAATATGAACAGATTTATTTATCAAGTTTGTATCATCTTTTATTCTTGAAAGTAATTAGTGACTAATGGTTTTCACATTTTATTATGTCCATATGAAGTGTTTCTCATGAAGTGATGTGCTTTATGGTAGAGCATGAACTGTTACTTTTTACAAAATCGATCAAGTGTGATATTTTATTAAAACACTGAACATCCTCTTACATTTGCACAAATATTTACTATTTACGTGTAATAATTTTCTATCATTTCACAGAATTATAAATAAATGTGTGTGCGCACGCATGTGTGTATTCATAAGCATTTGGTAATGTTTCTGTTTACCTCTGTATCTTCTATGAAACTCTTATAATTGTCCATCAAATATTAATTCATTTTTAAGTAACATGTTTTTGTGTCAGAATTAAGCCTACCTTTTAATTTATTTAGAAAAAAAAAGAATCTATAGGAATTGAGCTCAGTGTGTAGTTTCGGCTATATATTAGCATGCACCGTGTTATATTTAAACCTTAACCAGGTGCTTAAACACTACTCTGTGTGTGTGTGTGTGTGTGTGTGTGTGTGTGTGTGTGTGTGTGTGTGTGTGTGTGTGTGTGTGTGTGTGTGTGGTGAGTTGTGGCATTTTCCGCCGACCCGAGACCGTACTGTGGCAACCTCAATATTAGTGGCAACGTTGTAAAACGCGTGCCACTAATAAAAGTTATATTTTCGCCTAAATTAAAATTTTTTTTTTAACCTATGTATTTGAAAGAGTATAAAACCACTCCTACTGTAACCTAGATGCAACATTTCGGCATTTCAGCATTTTTTCTAGCTTTTACGGCTACTGTGCTACAAAATAGGAAAAAGCACGGTTGTGTGTGTGTATGCAATGCACCGCATCTGTGGCACATACATGCCGCTGTACTCATACGAACCTAGCGTGCATTCTTGTCATCATATAATTGCAATGTTAAGGCTTCCAGACAGATTATACAACATTGCCACACTGAAATTTGCAAAATTGGCGGGAAACTAAATCTAAACTGTCTGCTGTGTGCCATATGAGTGACGCGGAGTGCTTTGATTAGTGTGACTGCAACAATGGTGCATTACAGCGTTCTTGGATTACAGCGCTTTAACCCAATAATCCAAATGGAATCAAGTTCCTTTATACAATAAAAGTCACTGTAATTTTTGGTAGATACATATTTATGGTTGCATTTATAAACTAGTGTAAGCGCCTTAACGTACATTATATGAAGTATATAACACAATAAGCAAGAATTAGTGCCACAAATTATTACATTTGTTACGTAGACAATAAACACGTATGAAATTAAGTGTAATATACATTTTATATAAACCGTTTCCGTGCAGGTGTGAAAATCAATTGTTCACCCACATGCCAATAACCTACCAACCTAAAATTTTTCAACTCACATTGCGGATGACAATATCCGCTTATGGTATTTTAGGATATACCAATGTTAACAGAGAAAAATAAAATGCAAGTAAATATTAGAAACAAATCTTTAAATGTGCGGTGACTGTACAACCCAGTGACAGGAAGCCTGCAGGTAAGGACTAAGAGAAGACAAAAGTGTGGAACTACTGTTATGGAGACAACCAATGGACAAAGAAAATTTTGTGCCGAGTACAGTGAAAGACAACAAAATATGATATATAACTTCTCATCCTTAACACTTTTAGCTAAACCTGTGACAAAAAAATAGACAAAAATTAATTTTGGTATTCTTCTAAAAAGAGATTATCTAAACATCAGATAAACATATCTTTACTCATGTACTTAAGTACTTTATCAGCTTTGAAACAAACCAATTGAACTATGGAATCGTTTATGCACTATTACAATTATTTTTCCACACATTTTAATACATCATTTTACACAAAAATGATATACATGGAAGGCAGAATATGGTATATAAACTTATAAAACGCATGAATAAAAACGAGAGATGCTGCGGATATTAACGTTATAAAAGAATATCAGTGAAAAAATGGGCCTACTATAAAAAGCTGCGAGATGATGAAAATGTTGACGAGGAAAATACATAGAAAATGAAGATAGAACTGTAGATTTAATTAAGATTCAAGAACTTGAAGAAGCCCTAAAAAGACAGGAAAACAACAGAACCAGACGGAATGAATGCAGAATTAATAAAATATGGATCATAGCTGAAGTTCTGTTTTCTACACTTAATAAACATGTGCTGGCAGAAATGTACTGTGCCAGAAGAATAGAACACCACAAAAGTTATATCTCTTTTCAAAAAAGGAAACAAAAATGATGTATCTAATTATAAAGGCATAAGTCTCTCCAATGGGAGTTACAAAATATGTAGTAGACTTCTTAATCAACGGCTGCAAACTATTTCTGATAACATATTACTGTACCGGTATTAGATTCTTGGATTTCGTTGTCCATGACGTGTCCGTTACTTAACTAAATACAACTATTTCACTAACGACTCGGAACACAAAGTTTTTTTATGGGTAAAAACGTAAAGTTTTACCTTACAAGTACATTCTAATATTATTAGATAGAAGTACACTTGGGCTTTAGAAAAGGACGTTCATGCATTAAGGACGTGTATAGGGTAAGGTTGCCTAAATCGCACCATTTTTCACATTATGTCTTGTAATTCAGAAACGATAACGAATATTTTAAAGGTTTTTACATAATAAAATGCTACAATATTTGCCCTTCCTAATGTAATTTTTACCCTTCTTTCTCAGTGAAAAAATGAAGAATTTTTATAAGTCTGCAAAAGGTGCGATTTAGGAAGCGTGTCTCCTAAATCGCACCACGGGTTTCCAAAATCGCACTACCATTTACTATACTGGGAAATTGATGTGGATTATGAATATAAAACGATGTTCGAGACAGATTTCAAAGATATTATAATTTTACAGACTCAAGACATTATTTTGAACATTTAACATAATAGTAGTAGTGGTAGTAGTAATAATAATAATAGTCATCATCATCTTTTTCATCACTTATCACAATAATAAAAGTAACCAAATGAAACTATGGTATAATATTTTTGAAGTTTTTTAGTTCAAATTAAAAATACTTATAAAATTACAAAACGATAAAGTGTAGTAAGAAAAAAAATGATTGAAATTTAATTAATATCTAATCATTTTGTAAACAAAAGTCACATGTGAACTCAAGTTTATCTTTCGAAACACCAGCACACGACTCATGTACCCAGCTTTTACATGCACTACACTGCACCATATCCTCTATCAAGTTTTCTTGACAAAGTTTGCAGAACCAATCGTCTTTATTTATTTCAACAATCGTTGCTGAGAAATGTAACTGACTGGAGGAATTTGATTTTGACGTCTTCTTGTTACGACTGGTCTTCTTGTTTACTTTTGGTAAGTTAGATGAAGTTGATGGTCCAGGAAGAAAAAAATGTTTAGCATATTTCTGTGAGTGTTCTTTTCGTCGTGCTTCTAGTTTATTTTTGTATGGGCTTGCTGTTAATAGCTCTGCTTTTTGAGGCTGCCTGTTATTTCTTCCGACAACAGTTGGGCAAGGCACTGGGCTGATTTCGTGAACAGTCTGTCCACAGGAGAATAAGTTCTTTTCTGAGGTGTAGTGTGCCTATTAATTTCTTCGCTTTCAGCTTCTCAATCGTCCTCACGATCATTTTCTTCTGGCGTTAATGTCTTCACTGCTACAAAATCAGTGTCCTTGAAGACCTGACGATCCACTGGCCACACACCTGTAGCCTTAAAGCCGTTCATGGCATTGCTCATAGTTGCCACTCTTACATAAGCTTCAGAGAGGATACTAGATACATGACATTGTCTCAGAGGAGGAGGATTGGTTCTGTGCCATTTGGTTACTGCCTCGTCATAGTATAGCTGAAATGGCTTGAAAACTGAGACGTCTAGAGGCTGAAGACGATGCGTGGTATGACCTGGCAGCTGCAGCAACAGCACTTCACTTTCACGCGCTAGATTAATAACGTCCAGGTTCTTCGAGTGTGTTGTGTGTCCGTCCAATAAAAGAAGCACTTTTTCTTCCTTAGATGGGCGCACATGTGCTACAAAATGCTTAAGCCACTTCAGGAATAATTCGCTGTTTATGTAACCGGACTCTGAAACTTCTACAAGACTTCCTGCAGGTGCACCACTGGCTAGAGAATACTCCATTCGCGATCTTTTGAAAATAATCATTGGGGGAACAAATACACCAACTGCATTCGTACAACACACGATGGTTGTATTGACACCTCTCTCAGCACTTGTCAGAGCTCCTACACGCTTTTTCCCTTTCATTGCTAATATTTTTGGGGCCTTTTTTTGAACAGTTTGAAAACCGGATTCATCGACATTAAAATTCTAAAACCATTAAAGCCATTTTCATCTACAACTTTTTCGAGAACATCAAAAAAGTGGGAGACGTTTTCTTTGTTGAAACCTTTAGCGCGGCTTGCGGATACTTTTTCTGGCTGTCGAAGTCAGTTCTGGATGGCGCTTTAGAAATGAATAGTACCATTTTTTACCCGCAATCTTTTTTCCGTGTTGAACCGATTTTGAAGATGAGGGTTCTGGTCGAGGATCTGATATGCTAAACGTCTGACGTCCAGCGGAGTAAGTCCAAATAGACTTGACTCAAATTCTAAGATGAGTCTAACAAATTCTTCTTCGGCTTTCGGTGGTAAGGCAAGTTCTCTGCCATTCACGGAGTCTACACTAGTTCGTTCGGTTCCACGTTGAACTTCACCCCGGTGGTGGCGCAAAAATGTTTTTTTCGGAATGCCGTACTTCCGTTGTATTTCATTTAATCCTATTTTACACTCTTTGTATTCTTTGAGGGCACGATTCATTGATTCTGGGGACCATTTCCCGTATTCCCTTTTGGCCATCTCCTGTTCTCTGTAAAAAAAGAAAAGGGGTCCATTTATATCATGGCAGCCAAAAGCACAGCAGTGCGATTTAGGCAACTTCAATGGTGGTGCGATTTAGGAAATGACGTGGGTGTGCGATTTAGGAGACTGTGCCATTTTGCAAACTTTTGTTTATCTAACCTACAAACGCGACCGAAAAAAGAAGTTTAACCTGTCAACTTAATTCAAACAATATTATGGTTGTCAGAAATGATAGACAATTAAGATGTCTTACATACCTTTTGTGCAAAGTGGCTAACAAAAGTGACGAAAAATAGCAGTGATAACACAGTTTTTCTATAACAGCGAATTACGACACAGTTAAGGCGGCAAATGACTCGAGACTACTGGAGCATCATGGTAGTGGTTTGTAGTTGCTAAACAACGCAGTAGAGAGCGTGCATGTACATTAGTTAGATTTGTAGACGTGGTGGTGCGATTTAGGAGACGGTGCGATTATGGCAACCTTACCCTACGTATATAGGGCCTACTAAAGCAAAACATTGAAAAACGTCGGGAATTCAATTTAGAAACACACATAGATTTTATAGATTACGAAAAAAGCCTTTGATAGAGTTAAAACTTAGGGGATTTCTATAAGCCAGATGTATTTTGAGACACTCATTGATGCAATTAGGAGCCTATAGGCCTACTTGAACATTAGTACAGTATTGTAAAAGAATCAGTGTCAAACTGTCAAGAGAAATTGCGACGAATTAAGGTGTTTAGTACGTATAATGAAAATAATTACCATAATCATAATAACAGTAAACGTCGCAGTCTATCACAGCCTACTTCTCACTTTTCGCTGACATTTTCTTAATTCGCAGTCTGGATATCAAGCTCCAAGAAAATTTTAAAGCTCCATAACAATTTGCTTTTGAGACGATGTTGTTTAATACAGCACTAGTGTTCTGGGAAGTATAGCAAACAACCTTTGTTTACAATGTACAGTACAGCAAAAACGAGATGCTTAGTATACGCATTCCATTGTGATGTCGACAGGAGCAAGATAAAACTTGCATATTAGCGTAGTCGTTTCGGTAAAACAGTGGACAGCGTCATTCAAAGAAACGTTATCAGTCTCATTTTTTGCCATACGCTCATTCGTTATCTCATCTTTCTTCTAAGCGTGCCCATACCAGCTCAATTGAATTTAAATTACAGCTGAAGGGGGGGACTTCATGTCCGTACTTCCGTGCAATTTAATCAATAAGAAATACTCTCTTTAATATTAGAATCTTTGATAATTAGTAGTAACGCTGGAAAGAGTGAGAGTGTGTGTGTGTGAAAGAGAGAAGGAAAGAAATAAAATGGTGTGTGTGTGTGTGTGTGAGTTTCATAAAATAATGGCTTTCCCGGGCAAATATTTTAATTACGTTATTACACAAAATGAAAATTACGTACACACACCACACAAAACTCGCCCAGTCAGAAGGTTAATATTCGGAAGCATTTGTTGTCACAATGTGATCTTAATTGCGTAGCACTTTCCGAACCTGCCTCTGTACACTAATCAGATTCCGCTGTTAGTAAGATGAGATTGGTGTTTCAAATCAACAGTTATCGCTTATCGCTTTCAATGAAACCGACCAGTTCATGTGCAGAAACATCGCAACAACGTAACTACACTGACGTCAGATAAAAAAAAATTATTTACCATTTATAACAGTTGCTTTAATGCCGACTGTCGTTTTTTTTAAACGGGGAGTGTAATAGGTGGTACTAACCCGGTATTACCGTTAATCTCTGTTATATTAACAGGAAGAAAGCTAAAAATGAACCAAAACAAAGGAACTATGCAGTAACATATACCAGAAAAATTATACAATGTTTTAAAAATACGGACTAGATGTAGCAATTAAAAATGTGAAAGAGTATTTGATAAGATAAGGAATAAAAACATAGAAAAATGCCAATCTTACAAAGAAGCGGAGTTTTTCTTAACATAAAATGCAAAAAAATGTAACAAAATGTACCTAGCGAGACAGGACGGAAATTTGAATCCAGGTTGTCTAACCATAAACGAGGAGACGGTAATAGAACAACAAATTCTTTATATGCAAGACATTTTTTAAAAGAGAATCACAAATTTCTTAAGTCGATTAAGAGAGATTTCAAAAGTCGTTAACAATACAGCTGAAAGACGACACTTGATAGGAGGAGAGGGGAAACACAAGTACAAAACAGTATACTAAAACACGAAACCTATTGCAGAGACTTTGACCACAGACATCACTACGCAAAGAATCATACCACTGTGGCAAAACACAAACAAACAATCGCATTAGACTTCAAAAAGGCTCTGGAATTTGCACATCATAAATATGTCAGACTACTATAGATATACAACATTAGCAGTGACAGGCGTAACAAGAGAGTAGCTTACTCTTACATTTGCACAAATATTTACTATTTACGTGTAATAATTTTCTATCATTTTACAGAATTATAAATAAATGTGTGTGTGCGCGCATGTGTGTATTCATAAGCATTTGGTAATGTTTCTGTTTACCTCTGTATCTTCTATGAAACTCTTATAATTGTCCATCAAATATTAATTCATTTTTAATTAACATGTTTTTGTGTCAGAATTAAGCCTGCCTTTTAATTTATTTAGAAAAAAAAAGAATCTATAGGAATTGAGCTCAGTGTGTAGTTTGGGCTATATATTAACATGCACCGTGTTATATTTAAACCTTAACCAGGTGCTTAAACACTACTCTGTGTGTGTGTGTGTGTGTGTGGTGAGTTGTGGCATTTTCCGCCGACCCGAGACCGTACTGTGGCAACCTCAATATTAGTGGCAACGTTGTAAAACGCGTGCCACTAATAAAAGTTATATTTTCGCCTAAATTAAAATTTTTTTTAACCTATGTATTTGAAAGAGTATAAAACCACTCCTACTGTAACCTAGATGCAACATTTCGGCATTTCAGCATTTTTTATAGCTTTTACGGCTACTGTGCTACAAAATAGGAAAAAGCACGGTTGTGTGTGTGTATGCAATGCACCGCATCTGTGGCACATACATGCCGCTGTACTCATACGAACCTAGCGTGCATTCTTGTCATCATATAATTGCAATGTTAAGGCTTCCAGACAGATTATACAACATTGCCACACTTAAATTTGCAAAATTGGCGGGAAACTAAATCTAAACTGTCCGCTGTGTGCCATATGAGTGACGCGGAGTGCTTTGATTAGTGTGACTGCAACAATGGTGCATTACAGCGTTCTTGGATTACAGCGCTTTAACCCAATAATCCAAATGGAATCAAGTTCCTTTATACAATAAAAGTCACTGTAATTTTGGTAGATACATGTTTATGGTTGCATTTATAAACTAGTGTAAGTGCCTTAACGTACATTACATGAAGTATATAAAACAATAAGCAAGAATTAGTGCCACAAATTATTACATTTGTTACGTAGACAATAAACACGTATGAAATTAGGTGTAATATACATTTTATATAAACCGTTTCCGTGCAGGTGTGAAAATCAATTGTTCACCCACATGCCAATAACCTACCAACCTAAAATTTTTCAACTCACATTGCGGATGACAGTATCCGCTTATGGTATTTTAGGATATACCAATGTTAACAGAGAAAAATAAAATGCAAGTAAATATTAGAAACAAATATTTAAATGTGCGGTGACTGTACAACCCAGTGACAGGAAGCCTGCAGGTAAGGACTAAGAGAAGACAAAAGTGTGGAACTACTGTTATGGAGACAACCAATGGACAAAGAAAATTTTGTGCCGAGTACAGTGAAAGACAACAAAATATGATATATAACTTCTCATCCTTAACACTTTTAGCTAAACCTGTGACAAAAAAATAGACAAAAATTAATTTTGGTATTCTTCTAAAAAGAGATTATCTAAACATCAGATAAACATATCTTTACTCATGTACTTAAGTACTTTATCAGCTTTGAAACAAACCAATTGAACTATGGAATCGTTTATGCACTATTACAATTATTTTTCCACACATTTTAATACATCATTTTACACAAAAATGATATACATGGAAGGCAGAATATGGTATATAAACTTATAAAACGCATGAATAAAAACGAGAGATGCTGCGGATATTAACGTTATAAAAGAATATCAGTGAAAAAATGGGCCTACTATAAAAAGCTGCGAGATGATGAAAATGTTGACGAGGAAAATACATAGAAAATGAAAATAAAACTGTAGATTTAATTAAGATTCAAGAACTTGAAGAAGCCCTAAAAAGACAGGAAAACAACAGAACCAGACGGAATGAATGCAGAATTAATAAAATATGGATCATAGCTGAAGTTCTGTTTTCTACACTTAATAAACATGTGCTGGCAGAAATGTACTGTGCCAGAAGAATAGAACACCACAAAAGTTATATCTCTTTTCAAAAAATGAAACAAAAATGATGTATCTAATTATAAAGGCATAAGTCTCTCCAATGGGAGTTACAAAATATGTAGTAGACTTCTTAATCAACGGCTGCAAACTATTTCCGATAACATATTACTGTACCGGTATTAGATTCTTGGATTTCGTTGTCCATGACGTGTCCGTTACTTAACTAAATACAACTATTTCACTAACGACTCGGAACACAAAGTTTTTTTATGGGTAAAAACGTAAAGTTTTACCTTACAAGTACATTCTAATATTATTAAATAGAAGTACACTTGGGCTTTAGAAAAGGACGTTCATGCATTAAGGACGTGTATAGGGTAAGGTTGCCTAAATCGCACCATTTTTCACATTATGTCTTGTAATTCAGAAACGATAACGAATATTTTAAAGGTTTTTACATAATAAAATGCTACAATATTTGCCCTTCCTAATGTAATTTTTACCCTTCTTTCTCAGTGAAAAAATGAAGAATTTTTATAAGTCTGCAAAAGGTGCGATTTAGGAAGCGTGTCTCCTAAATCGCACCATGGGTTTCCAAAATCGCACTACCATTTACTATACTGGGAAATTGATGTGGATTATGAATATAAAACAATGTTCGAGACAGATTTCAAAGATATTATAATTTTACAGACTCAAGACATTATTTTGAACATTTAACATAATAGTAGTAGTAGTAATAATAATAATAATAGTCATCATCATCTTTTTCATCACTTATCACAATAATAAAAGTAACCAAATGAAACTATGGTATAATATTTTTGAAGTTTTTTAGTTCAAATTAAAAGTACTTATAAAATTACAGAACGATAAAGTGTAGTAAGAAAAAAATGATTGAAATTTAATTAATATCTAATCATTTTGTAAACAAAAGTCACATGTGAACTCAAGTTTATCTTTCGAAACACCAGCACACGACTCATGTACCCAGCTTTTACATGGACTACACTGCACCATATCCTCTATCAAGTTTTCTTGACAAAGTTTGCAGAACCAATCGTCTTTATTTATTTCAACAATCGTTGCTGAGAAATGTAACTGACTGGAGGAATTTGATTTTGACGTCTTCTTGTTACGACTGGTCTTCTTGTTTACTTTTGGTAAGTTAGATGAAGTTGATGGTCTAGGAAGAAAAAAATTTTTAGCATATTTCTGTGAGTGTTCTTTTCGTCGTGCTTCTAGTTTATTTTTGTATGGGCTTGCTGTTAATAGCTCTGCTTTTTGAGGCTGCCTGTTATTTCTTCCAACAACAGTTGGGCAAGGCACTGGGCTGATTTCGTGAACAGTCTGTCCACAGGAGAATAAGTTCTTTTCTGAGGTGTAGTGTGCCTATTAATTTCTTCGCTTTCAGCTTCTCTTTCGTCCTCACGATCATTTTCTTCTGGCGTTAATGTCTTCACTGCTACAAAATCAGTGTCCTTGAAGACCTGACGATCCACTGGCCACACACCTGTAGCCTTAAAGCCGTTCATGGCATTGCTCATAGTTGCCACTCTTACATAAGCTTCAGAGAGGATACTAGATACATGACATTGTCTCAGAGGAGGAGGATTGGTTCTGTGCCATTTGGTTACTGCCTCGTCATAGTATAGCTGAAATGGCTTGAAAACTGAGACGTCTAGAGGCTGAAGACGATGCGTGGTATGACCTGGCAGCTGCAGCAACAGCACTCCACTTTCACGCGCTAGATTAATAACGTCCAGGTTCTTCGAGTGTGTTGTGTGTCCGTCCAATAAAAGAAGCACTTTTTCTTCCTTAGATGGGCGCACATGTGCTACAAAATGCTTAAACCACTTCAGGAATAATTCGCTGTTTATGTAACCGGACTCTGAAACTTCTACAAGACTTCCTGCAGGTGCACCACTGGCTAGAGAATACTCCATTCGCGATCTTTTGAAAATAATCATTGGGGGAACAAATACACCAACTGCATTCGTACAACACACGATGGTTGTATTGACACCTCTCTCAGCACTTGTCAGAGCTCCTACACGCTTTTTCCCTTTCATTGCTAATATTTTTGGGGCCTTTTTTTGAACAGTTTGAAAACCGGATTCATCGACATTAAAATTCTAAAACCATTAAAGCCATTTTCATCTACAACTTTTTCGAGAACATCAAAAAAGTGGGAGACGTTTTCTTTGTTGAAACCTTTAGCGCGGCTTGCGGATACTTTTTCTGGCTGTCGAAGTCAGTTCTGGATGGCGCTTTAGAAATGAATAGTACCATTTTTTACCCGCAATCTTTTTTCCGTGTTGAACCGATTTTGAAGATGAGGGTTCTGGTCGAGGATCTGATATGCTAAACGTCTGACGTCCAGCGGAGTAAGTCCAAATAGACTTGACTCAAATTCTAAGATGAGTCTAACAAATTCTTCTTCGGCTTTCGGTGGTAAGGCAAGTTCTCTGCCATTCACGGAGTCTACACTAGTTCGTTCGGTTCCACGTTGAACTTCACCCCGGTGGTGGCGCAAAAATGTTTTTTTCGGAATGCCGTACTTCCGTTGTATTTCATTTAATCCTATTTTACACTCTTTGTATTCTTTGAGGGCACGATTCATTGATTCTGGGGACCATTTCCCGTATTCCCTTTTGGCCATCTCCTGTTCTCTGTAAAAAAAGAAAAGGGGTCCATTTATATCATGGCAGCCAAAAGCACAGCAGTGCGATTTAGGCAACTTCAATGGTGGTGCGATTTAGGAAATGACGTGGGGGTGCGATTTAGGAGACTGTGCCATTTTGCAAACTTTTGTTTATCTAACCTACAAACGCGACCGAAAAAAGAAGTTTAACCTGTCAACTTAATTCAAACAATATTATGGTTGTCAGAAATGATAGACAATTAAGATGTCTTACATACCTTTTGTGCAAAGTGGCTAACAAAAGTGACGAAAAATAGCAGTGATAACACAGTTTTTCTATAACAGCGAATTACGACACAGTTAAGGCGGCAAATGACTCGAGACTACTGGAGCATCATGGTAGTGGTTTGTAGTTGCTAAACAACGCAGTAGAGAGCGTGCATGTACATTAGTTAGATTTGTAGACGTGGTGGTGCGATTTAGGAGACGGTGCGATTATGGCAACCTTACCCTACGTATATAGGGCCTACTAAAGCAAAACATTGAAAAACGTCGGGAATTCAATTTAGAAACACACATAGATTTTATAGATTACGAAAAAAGCCTTTGATAGAGTTAAAACTTAGGGGATTTCTATAAGCCAGATGTATTTTGAGACACTCATTGATGCAATTAGGAGCCTATAGGCCTACTTGAACATTAGTACAGTATTGTAAAAGAATCAGTGTCAAACTGTCAAGAGAAATTGCGACGAATTAAGGTGTTTAGTACGTATAATGAAAATAATTACCATAATCATAATAACAGTAAACGTCGCAGTCTATCACAGCCTACTTCTCACTTTTCGCTGACATTTTCTTAATTCGCAGTCTGGATATCAAGCTCCAAGAAAATTTTAAAGCTCCATAACAATTTGCTTTTGAGACGATGTTGTTTAATACAGCACTAGTGTTCTGGGAAGTATAGCAAACAACCTTTGTTTACAATGTACAGTACAGCAAAAACGAGATGCTTAGTATACGCATTCCATTGTGATGTCGACAGGAGCAAGATAAAACTTGCATATTAGCGTAGTCGTTTCGGTAAAACAGTGGACAGCGTCATTCAAAGAAACGTTATCAGTCTCATTTTTTGCCATACGCTCATTCGTTATCTCATCTTTCTTCTAAGCGTGCCCATACCAGCTCAATTGAATTTAAATTACAGCTGAAGGGGGGGACTTCATGTCCGTACTTCCGTGCAATTTAATCAATAAGAAATACTCTCTTTAATATTAGAATCTTTGATAATTAGTAGTAACGCTGGAAAGAGTGAGAGTGTGTGTGTGTGAGAGAGAGAAGGAAAGAAATAAAATGGTGTGTGTGTGTGTGTGAGAGAGAGACAGAAGGAAAGAAATAAAATGGTGTGTGTGTGTGTGTGTGTGTGTGTGAGTTTCATAAAATAATGGCTTTCCCGGGCAAATATTTTAATTACGTTATTACACAAAATGAAAATTACGTACACACACCACACAAAACTCGCCCAGTCAGAAGGTTAATATTCGGAAGCATTTGTTGTCACAATGTGATCTTAATTGCGTAGCACTTTCCGAAGCTGCCTCTGTACACTAATCAGATTCCGCTGTTAGTAAGATGAGATTGGTGTTTCAAATCAACAGTTATCGCTTATCGCTTTCAATGAAACCGACCAGTTCATGTGCAGAAACATCGCAACAACGTAACTACACTGACGTCAGATAAAAAAAAATTATTTACCATTTATAACAGTTGCTTTAATGCCGACTGTCGTTTTTTTTTAACGGGGAGTGTAATAGGTGGTACTAACCCGGTATTACCGTTAATCTCTGTTATATTAACAGGAAGAAAGCTAAAAATGAACCAAAACAAAGGAACTATGCAGTAACATATACCAGAAAAGTTATACAATGTTTTAAAATACGGAGTAGATGTAGCAATTAAAAATGTGAAAGAGTATTTGATAAGATAAGGAATAAAAACATAGAAAAATGCCAATCTTACAAAGAAGCGGAGTTTTTCTTAACATAAAATGCAAAAAAATGTAACAAAATGTACCTAGCGAGACAGGACGGAAATTTGAATCCAGGTTGTCTAACCATAAACGAGGAGACGGTAATAGAACAACAATTCTTTATATGCAAGGCATTTTTTAAAAGAGAATCACAAATTTCTTAATCCTCTTGAAAACTATGAGATTTCAAAAGTCGTTAATAATACAGCTGAAAGACGACACTTTATAGGAGGAGAGGGGAAACACAAGTACAAAACAGTATACTAAAACACGAAACCTATTGCAGAGCCTTTGACCACAGACATCACTGCACAAAGAATCATACCACTGTGGCAAAACACAAACAAACAATCGCATTAGACTTCAAAAAGGCTCTGGAATTAGCACATCATAAATATGTCAGACTACTATAGATATACAACATTAGCAGTGACAGGCGTAACAAGAGAGTAGCTTACTCTTACATTTGCACAAATATTTACTATTTACGTGTAATAATTTTCTATCATTTTACAGAGTTATAAATAAATGTGTGTGTGCGCGCATGTGTGTATTCATAAGCATTTGGTAATGTTTCTGTTTACCTCTGTATCTTCTATGAAACTCTTATAATTGTCCATCAAATATTAATTCATTTTTAAGTAAAATGTTTTTGTGTCAGAATTAAGCCTGCCTTTTAATTTATTTAGAAAAAAAAAGAATCTATAGGAATTGAGCTCAGTGTGTAGTTTGGGCTATATATTAACATGCACCGTGTTATATTTAAACCTTAACCAGGTGCTTAAACACTACTCTGTGTGTGTGTGTGTGTGTGTGTGTGTGTGTGTGTGTGTGTGTGTGTGTGGTGAGTTGTGGCATTTTCCGCCGACCCGAGACCGTACTGTGGCAACGTCAATATTAGTGGCAACGTTGTAAAACGCGTGCCACTAATAAAAGTTATATTTTCGCCTAAATTAATATTTTTTTTAACCTATGTATTTGAAAGAGTATAAAACCACTCCTATTGTAACCTAGATGCAACATTTCGGCATTTCAGCATTTTTTATAGCTTTTACGGCTACCGTGCTACAAAATAGGAAAAAGCACGGTTGTGTGTGTGTATGCAATGCACCGCATCTGTGGCACATACATGCCGCTGTACACATACGAACCTAGCGTGCATTCTTGTCATCATATAATTGCAATGTTAAGGCTTCCAGACAGATTATACAACATTGCCACACTTAAATTTGCAAAATTGGCGGGAAACTAAATCTAAACTGTCCGCTGTGTGCCATATGAGTGACGCGGAGTGCTTTGATTAGTGTGACTGCAACAATGGTGCATTACAGCGTTCTTGGATTACAGCGCTTTAACCCAATAATCCAAATGGAATCAAGTTCCTTTATACAATAAAAGTCACTGTAATTTTGGTAGATACATGTTTATGGTTGCATTTATAAACTAGTGTAAGTGCCTTAACGTACATTACATGAAGTATATAAAACAATAAGCAAGAATTAGTGCCACAAATTATTACATTTGTTACGTAGACAATAAACACGTATGAAATTAGGTGTAATATACATTTTATATAAACCGTTTCCGTGCAGGTGTGAAAATCAATTGTTCACCCACATGCCAATAACCTACCAACCTAAAATTTTTCAACTCACATTGCGGATGACAGTATCCGCTTATGGTATTTTAGGATATACCAATGTTAACAGAGAAAAATAAAATGCAAGTAAATATTAGAAACAAATATTTAAATGTGCGGTGACTGTACAACCCAGTGACAGGAAGCCTGCAGGTAAGGACTAAGAGAAGACAAAAGTGTGGAACTACTGTTATGGAGACAACCAATGGACAAAGAAAATTTTGTGCCGAGTACAGTGAAAGACAACAAAATATGATATATAACTTCTCATCCTTAACACTTTTAGCTAAACCTGTGACAAAAAAATAGACAAAAATTAATTTTGGTTTTTCTTCTAAAAAGAGATTATCTAAACATCAGATAAACATATCTTTACTCATGTACTTAAGTACTTTATCAGCTTTGAAACAAACCAATTGAACTATGGAATCGTTTATGCACTATTACAATTATTTTTCCACACATTTTAATACATCATTTTACACAAAAATGATATACATGGAAGGCAGAATATGGTATATAAACTTATAAAACGCATGAATAAAAACGAGAGATGCTGCGGATATTAACGTTATAAAAGAATATCAGTTAAAAAATGGGCCTACTATAAAAAGCTGCGAGATGATGAAAATGTTGACGAGGAAAATACATAGAAAATGAAAATAAAACTGTAGATTTAATTAAGATTCAAGAACTTGAAGAAGCCCTAAAAAGACAGGAAAACAACAGAACCAGACGGAATGAATGCAGAATTAATAAAATATGGATCATAGCTGAAGTTCTGTTTTCTACACTTAATAAACATGTGCTGGCAGAAATGTACTGTGCCAGAAGAATAGAACACCACAAAAGTTATATCTCTTTTCAAAAAAGGAAACAAAAATGATGTATCTAATTATAAAGGCATAAGTCTCTCCAATGGGAGTTACAAAATATGTAGTAGACTTCTTAATCAACGGCTGCAAACTATTTCCGATAACATATTACTGTACCGGTATTAGATTCTTGGATTTCGTTGTCCATGACGTGTCCGTTACTTAACTAAATACAACTATTTCACTAACGACTCGGAACACAAAGTTTTTTTATGGGTAAAAACGTAAAGTTTTACCTTACAAGTACATTCTAATATTATTAGATAGAAGTACACTTGGGCTTTAGAAAAGGACGTTCATGCATTAAGGACGTGTATAGGGTAAGGTTGCCTAAATCGCACCATTTTTCACATTATGTCTTGTAATTCAGAAACGATAACGAATATTTTAAAGGTTTTTACATAATAAAATGCTACAATATTTGCCCTTCCTAATGTAATTTTTACCCTTCTTTCTCAGTGAAAAAATGAAGAATTTTTATAAGTCTGCAAAAGGTGCGATTTAGGAAGCGTGTCTCCTAAATCGCACCACGGGTTTCCAAAATCGCACTACCATTTACTATACTGGGAAATTGATGTGGATTATGAATATAAAACAATGTTCGAGACAGATTTCAAAGATATTATAATTTTACAGACTCAAGACATTATTTTGAACATTTAACATAATAGTAGTAGTAGTAATAATAATAATAATATTCATCATCATCTTTTTCATCACTTATCACAATAATAAAAGTAACCAAATGAAACTATGGTATAATATTTTTGAAGTTTTTTAGTTCAAATTAAAAATACTTATAAAATTACAGAACGATAAAGTGTAGTAAGAAAAAAATGATTGAAATTTAATTAATATCTAATCATTTTGTAAACAAAAGTCACATGTGAACTCAAGTTTATCTTTCGAAACACCAGCACACGACTCATGTACCCAGCTTTTACATGCACTACACTGCACCATATCCTCTATCAAGTTTTCTTGACAAAGTTTGCAGAACCAATCGTCTTTATTTATTTCAACAATCGTTGCTGAGAAATGTAACTGACTGGAGGAATTTGATTTTGACGTCTTCTTGTTACGACTGGTCTTCTTGTTTACTTTTGGTAAGTTAGATGAAGTTGATGGTCTAGGAAGAAAAAAATTTTTAGCATATTTCTGTGAGTGTTCTTTTCGTCGTGCTTCTAGTTTATTTTTGTATGGGCTTGCTGTTAATAGCTCTGCTTTTTGAGGCTGCCTGTTATTTCTTCCGACAACAGTTGGGCAAGGCACTGGGCTGATTTCGTGAACAGTCTGTCCACAGGAGAATAAGTTCTTTTCTGAGGTGTAGTGTGCCTATTAATTTCTTCGCTTTCAGCTTCTCTTTCGTCCTCACGATCATTTTCTTCTGGCGTTAATGTCTTCACTGCTACAAAATCAGTGTCCTTGAAGACCTGACGATCCACTGGCCACACACCTGTAGCCTTAAAGCCGTTCATGGCATTGCTCATAGTTGCCACTCTTACATAAGCTTCAGAGAGGATACTAGATACATGACATTGTCTCAGAGGAGGAGGATTGGTTCTGTGCCATTTGGTTACTGCCTCGTCATAGTATAGCTGAAATGGCTTGAAAACTGAGACGTCTAGAGGCTGAAGACGATGCGTGGTATGACCTGGCAGCTGCAGCAACAGCACTCCACTTTCACGCGCTAGATTAATAACGTCCAGGTTCTTCGAGTGTGTTGTGTGTCCGTCCAATAAAAGAAGCACTTTTTCTTCCTTAGATGGGCGCACATGTGCTACAAAATGCTTAAACCACTTCAGGAATAATTCGCTGTTTATGTAACCGGACTCTGAAACTTCTACAAGACTTCCTGCAGGTGCACCACTGGCTAGAGAATACTCCATTCGCGATCTTTTGAAAATAATCATTGGGGGAACAAATACACCAACTGCATTCGTACAACACACGATGGTTGTATTGACACCTCTCTCAGCACTTGTCAGAGCTCCTACACGCTTTTTCCCTTTCATTGCTAATATTTTTGGGGCCTTTTTTTGAACAGTTTGAAAACCGGATTCATCGACATTAAAATTCTAAAACCATTAAAGCCATTTTCATCTACAACTTTTTCGAGAACATAAAAAAAGTGGGAGACGTTTTCTTTGTTGAAACCTTTAGCGCGGCTTGCGGATACTTTTTCTGGCTGTCGAAGTCAGTTCTGGATGGCGCTTTAGAAATGAATAGTACCATTTTTTACCCGCAATCTTTTTTCCGTGTTGAACCGATTTTGAAGATGAGGGTTCTGGTCGAGGATCTGATATGCTAAACGTCTGACGTCCAGCGGAGTAAGTCCAAATAGACTTGACTCAAATTCTAAGATGAGTCTAACAAATTCTTCTTCGGCTTTCGGTGGTAAGGCAAGTTCTCTGCCATTCACGGAGTCTACACTAGTTCGTTCGGTTCCACGTTGAACTTCACCCCGGTGGTGGCGCAAAAATGTTTTTTTCGGAATGCCGTACTTCCGTTGTATTTCATTTAATCCTATTTTACACTCTTTGTATTCTTTGAGGGCACGATTCATTGATTCTGGGGACCATTTCCCGTATTCCCTTTTGGCCATCTCCTGTTCTCTGTAAAAAAAGAAAAGGGGTCCATTTATATCATGGCAGCCAAAAGCACAGCAGTGCGATTTAGGCAACTTCAATGGTGGTGCGATTTAGGAAATGACGTGGGGGTGCGATTTAGGAGACTGTGCCATTTTGCAAACTTTTGTTTATCTAACCTACAAACGCGACCGAAAAAAGAAGTTTAACCTGTCAACTTAATTCAAACAATATTATGGTTGTCAGAAATGATAGACAATTAAGATGTCTTACATACCTTTTGTGCAAAGTGGCTAACAAAAGTGACGAAAAATAGCAGTGATAACACAGTTTTTCTATAACAGCGAATTACGACACAGTTAAGGCGGCAAATGACTCGAGACTACTGGAGCATCATGGTAGTGGTTTGTAGTTGCTAAACAACGCAGTAGAGAGCGTGCATGTACATTAGTTAGATTTGTAGACCTGGTGGTGCGATTTAGGAGACGGTGCGATTATGGCAACCTTACCCTACGTATATAGGGCCTACTAAAGCAAAACATTGAAAAACGTCGGGAATTCAATTTAGAAACACACATAGATTTTATAGATTTCGAAAAAAGCCTTTGATAGAGTTAAAACTTAGGGGATTTCTATAAGCCAGATGTATTTTGAGACACTCATTGATGCAATTAGGAGCCTATAGGCCTACTTGAACATTAGTACAGTATTGTAAAAGAATCAGTGTCAAACTGTCAAGAGAAATTGCGACGAATTAAGGTGTTTAGTACGTATAATGAAAATAATTACCATAATCATAATAACAGTAAACGTCGCAGTCTATCACAGCCTACTTCTCACTTTTCGCTGACATTTTCTTAATTCGCAGTCTGGATATCAAGCTCCAAGAAAATTTTAAAGCTCCATAACAATTTGCTTTTGAGACGATGTTGTTTAATACAGCACTAGTGTTCTGGGAAGTATAGCAAACAACCTTTGTTTACAATGTACAGTACAGCAAAAACGAGATGCTTAGTATACGCATTCCATTGTGATGTCGACAGGAGCAAGATAAAACTTGCATATTAGCGTAGTCGTTTCGGTAAAACAGTGGACAGCGTCATTCAAAGAAACGTTATCAGTCTCATTTTTTGCCATACGCTCATTCGTTATCTCATCTTTCTTCTAAGCGTGCCCATACCAGCTCAATTGAATTTAAATTACAGCTGAAGGGGGGGACTTCATGTCCGTACTTCCGTGCAATTTAATCAATAAGAAATACTCTCTTTAATATTAGAATCTTTGATAATTAGTAGTAACGCTGGAAAGAGTGAGAGTGTGTGTGTGTGAAAGAGAGAAGGAAAGAAATAAAATGGTGTGTGTGTGTGTGTGTGAGTTTCATAAAATAATGGCTTTCCCGGGCAAATATTTTAATTACGTTATTACACAAAATGAAAATTACGTACACACACCACACAAAACTAGCCCAGTCAGAAGGTTAATATTCGGAAGCATTTGTTGTCACAATGTGATCTTAATTGCGTAGCACTTTCCGAACCTGCCTCTGTACACTAATCAGATTCCGCTGTTAGTAAGATGAGATTGGTGTTTCAAATCAACAGTTATCGCTTATCGCTTTCAATGAAACCGACCAGTTCATGTGCAGAAACATCGCAACAACGTAACTACACTGACGTCAGATAAAAAAAAATTATTTACCATTTATAACAGTTGCTTTAATGCCGACTGTCGTTTTTTTTAAACGGGGAGTGTAATAGGTGGTACTAACCCGGTATTACCGTTAATCTCTGTTATATTAACAGGAAGAAAGCTAAAAATGAAACAAAACAAAGGAACTATGCAGTAACATATACCAGAAAAATTATACAATGTTTTAAAAATACGGAGTATATGTAGCAATTAAAAATGTGAAAGAGTATTTGATAAGATAAGGAATAAAAACATAGAAAACTGCCAATCTTACAAAGAAGCGGAGTTTTTCTTAACATAAAATGCAAAAAAATGTAACAAAATGTACCTAGCGAGACAGGACGGAAATTTGAATCCAGGTTGTCTAACCATAAACGAGGAGACGGTAATAGAACAACAAATTCTTTATATGCAAGACATTTTTTAAAAGAGAATCACAAATTTCTTAAGTCGATTAAGAGAGATTTCAAAAGTCGTTAACAATACAGCTGAAAGACGACACTTGATAGGAGGAGAGGGGAAACACAAGTACAAAACAGTATACTAAAACACGAAACCTATTGCAGAGACTTTGACCACAGACATCACTACACAAAGAATCATACCACTGTGGCAAAACACAAACAAACAATCGCATTAGACTTCAAAAAGGCTCTGGAATTTGCACATCATAAATATGTCAGACTACTATAGATATACAACATTAGCAGTGACAGGCGTAACAAGAGAGTAGCTTACTCTTACATTTGCACAAATATTTACTATTTACGTGTAATAATTTTCTATCATTTTACAGAATTATAAATAAATGTGTGTGTGCGCGCATGTGTGTATTCATAAGCATTTGGTAATGTTTCTGTTTACCTCTGTATCTTCTATGAAACTCTTATAATTGTCCATCAAATATTAATTCATTTTTAATTAACATGTTTTTGTGTCAGAATTAAGCCTGCCTTTTAATTTATTTAGAAAAAAAAAGAATCTATAGGAATTGAGCTCAGTGTGTAGTTTGGGCTATATATTAACATGCACCGTGTTATATTTAAACCTTAACCAGGTGCTTAAACACTACTCTGTGTGTGTGTGTGTGTGTGTGTGGTGAGTTGTGGCATTTTCCGCCGACCCGAGACCGTACTGTGGCAACCTCAATATTAGTGGCAACGTTGTAAAACGCGTGCCACTAATAAAAGTTATATTTTCGCCTAAATTAAAATTTTTTTTAACCTATGTATTTGAAAGAGTATAAAACCACTCCTACTGTAACCTAGATGCAACATTTCGGCATTTCAGCATTTTTTATAGCTTTTACGGCTACTGTGCTACAAAATAGGAAAAAGCACGGTTGTGTGTGTGTATGCAATGCACCGCATCTGTGGCACATACATGCCGCTGTACTCATACGAACCTAGCGTGCATTCTTGTCATCATATAATTGCAATGTTAAGGCTTCCAGACAGATTATACAACATTGCCACACTTAAATTTGCAAAATTGGCGGGAAACTAAATCTAAACTGTCCGCTGTGTGCCATATGAGTGACGCGGAGTGCTTTGATTAGTGTGACTGCAACAATGGTGCATTACAGCGTTCTTGGATTACAGCGCTTTAACCCAATAATCCAAATGGAATCAAGTTCCTTTATACAATAAAAGTCACTGTAATTTTGGTAGATACATGTTTATGGTTGCTTTATAAACTAGTGTAAGTGCCTTAACGTACATTACATGAAGTATATAAAACAATAAGCAAGAATTAGTGCCACAAATTATTACATTTGTTACGTAGACAATAAACACGTATGAAATTAGGTGTAATATACATTTTATATAAACCGTTTCCGTGCAGGTGTGAAAATCAATTGTTCACCCACATGCCAATAACCTACCAACCTAAAATTTTTCAACTCACATTGCGGATGACAGTATCCGCTTATGGTATTTTAGGATATACCAATGTTAACAGAGAAAAATAAAATGCAAGTAAATATTAGAAACAAATATTTAAATGTGCGGTGACTGTACAACCCAGTGACAGGAAGCCTGCAGGTAAGGACTAAGAGAAGACAAAAGTGTGGAACTACTGTTATGGAGACAACCAATGGACAAAGAAAATTTTGTGCCGAGTACAGTGAAAGACAACAAAATATGATATATAACTTCTCATCCTTAACACTTTTAGCTAAACCTGTGACAAAAAAATAGACAAAAATTAATTTTGGTATTCTTCTAAAAAGAGATTATCTAAACATCAGATAAACATATCTTTACTCATGTACTTAAGTACTTTATCAGCTTTGAAACAAACCAATTGAACTATGGAATCGTTTATGCACTATTACAATTATTTTTCCACACATTTTAATACATCATTTTACACAAAAATGATATACATGGAAGGCAGAATATGGTATATAAACTTATAAAACGCATGAATAAAAACGAGAGATGCTGCGGATATTAACGTTATAAAAGAATATCAGTGAAAAAATGGGCCTACTATAAAAAGCTGCGAGATGATGAAAATGTTGACGAGGAAAATACATAGAAAATGAAAATAAAACTGTAGATTTAATTAAGATTCAAGAACTTGAAGAAGCCCTAAAAAGACAGGAAAACAACAGAACCAGACGGAATGAATGCAGAATTAATAAAATATGGATCATAGCTGAAGTTCTGTTTTCTACACTTAATAAACATGTGCTGGCAGAAATGTACTGTGCCAGAAGAATAGAACACCACAAAAGTTATATCTCTTTTCAAAAAATGAAACAAAAATGATGTATCTAATTATAAAGGCATAAGTCTCTCCAATGGGAGTTACAAAATATGTAGTAGACTTCTTAATCAACGGCTGCAAACTATTTCCGATAACATATTACTGTACCGGTATTAGATTCTTGGATTTCGTTGTCCATGACGTGTCCGTTACTTAACTAAATACAACTATTTCACTAACGACTCGGAACACAAAGTTTTTTTATGGGTAAAAACGTAAAGTTTTACCTTACAAGTACATTCTAATATTATTAAATAGAAGTACACTTGGGCTTTAGAAAAGGTCGTTCATGCATTAAGGACGTGTATAGGGTAAGGTTGCCTAAATCGCACCATTTTTCACATTATGTCTTGTAATTCAGAAACGATAACGAATATTTTAAAGGTTTTTACATAATAAAATGCTACAATATTTGCCCTTCCTAATGTAATTTTTACCCTTCTTTCTCAGTGAAAAAATGAAGAATTTTTATAAGTCTGCAAAAGGTGCGATTTAGGAAGCGTGTCTCCTAAATCGCACCACGGGTTTCCAAAATCGCACTACCATTTACTATACTGGGAAATTGATGTGGATTATGAATATAAAACAATGTTCGAGACAGATTTCAAAGATATTATAATTTTACAGACTCAAGACATTATTTTGAACATTTAACATAATAGTAGTAGTAGTAATAATAATAATAATAGTCATCATCATCTTTTTCATCACTTATCACAATAATAAAAGTAACCAAATGAAACTATGGTATAATATTTTTGAAGTTTTTTAGTTCAAATTAAAAGTACTTATAAAATTACAGAACGATAAAGTGTAGTAAGAAAAAAATGATTGAAATTTAATTAATATCTAATCATTTTGTAAACAAAAGTCACATGTGAACTCAAGTTTATCTTTCGAAACACCAGCACACGACTCATGTACCCAGCTTTTACATGGACTACACTGCACCATATCCTCTATCAAGTTTTCTTGACAAAGTTTGCAGAACCAATCGTCTTTATTTATTTCAACAATCGTTGCTGAGAAATGTAACTGACTGGAGGAATTTGATTTTGACGTCTTCTTGTTACGACTGGTCTTCTTGTTTACTTTTGGTAAGTTAGATGAAGTTGATGGTCTAGGAAGAAAAAAATTTTTAGCATATTTCTGTGAGTGTTCTTTTCGTCGTGCTTCTAGTTTATTTTTGTATGGGCTTGCTGTTAATAGCTCTGCTTTTTGAGGCTGCCTGTTATTTCTTCCGACAACAGTTGGGCAAGGCACTGGGCTGATTTCGTGAACAGTCTGTCCACAGGAGAATAAGTTCTTTTCTGAGGTGTAGTGTGCCTATTAATTTCTTCGCTTTCAGCTTCTCTTTCGTCCTCACGATCATTTACTTCTGGCGTTAATGTCTTCACTGCTACAAAATCAGTGTCCTTGAAGACCTGACGATCCACTGGCCACACACCTGTAGCCTTAAAGCCGTTCATGGCATTGCTCATAGTTGCCACTCTTACATAAGCTTCAGAGAGGATACTAGATACATGACATTGTCTCAGAGGAGGAGGATTGGTTCTGTGCCATTTGGTTACTGCCTCGTCATAGTATAGCTGAAATGGCTTGAAAACTGAGACGTCTAGAGGCTGAAGACGATGCGTGGTATGACCTGGCAGCTGCAGCAACAGCACTCCACTTTCACGCGCTAGATTAATAACGTCCAGGTTCTTCGAGTGTGTTGTGTGTCCGTCCAATAAAAGAAGCACTTTTTCTTCCTTAGATGGGCGCACATGTGCTACAAAATGCTTAAACCACTTCAGGAATAATTCGCTGTTTATGTAACCGGACTCTGAAACTTCTACAAGACTTCCTGCAGGTGCACCACTGGCTAGAGAATACTCCATTCGCGATCTTTTGAAAATAATCATTGGGGGAACAAATACACCAACTGCATTCGTACAACACACGATGGTTGTATTGACACCTCTCTCAGCACTTGTCAGAGCTCCTACACGCTTTTTCCCTTTCATTGCTAATATTTTTGGGGCCTTTTTTTGAACAGTTTGAAAACCGGATTCATCGACATTAAAATTCTAAAACCATTAAAGCCATTTTCATCTACAACTTTTTCGAGAACATCAAAAAAGTGGGAGACGTTTTCTTTGTTGAAACCTTTAGCGCGGCTTGCGGATACTTTTTCTGGCTGTCGAAGTCAGTTCTGGATGGCGCTTTAGAAATGAATAGTACCATTTTTTACCCGCAATCTTTTTTCCGTGTTGAACCGATTTTGAAGATGAGGGTTCTGGTCGAGGATCTGATATGCTAAACGTCTGACGTCCAGCGGAGTAAGTCCAAATAGACTTGACTCAAATTCTAAGATGAGTCTAACAAATTCTTCTTCGGCTTTCGGTGGTAAGGCAAGTTCTCTGCCATTCACGGAGTCTACACTAGTTCGTTCGGTTCCACGTTGAACTTCACCCCGGTGGTGGCGCAAAAATGTTTTTTTCGGAATGCCGTACTTCCGTTGTATTTCATTTAATCCTATTTTACACTCTTTGTATTCTTTGAGGGCACGATTCATTGATTCTGGGGACCATTTCCCGTATTCCCTTTTGGCCATCTCCTGTTCTCTGTAAAAAAAGAAAAGGGGTCCATTTATATCATGGCAGCCAAAAGCACAGCAGTGCGATTTAGGCAACTTCAATGGTGGTGCGATTTAGGAAATGACGTGGGGGTGCGATTTAGGAGACTGTGCCATTTTGCAAACTTTTGTTTATCTAACCTACAAACGCGACCGAAAAAAGAAGTTTAACCTGTCAACTTAATTCAAACAATATTATGGTTGTCAGAAATGATAGACAATTAAGATGTCTTACATACCTTTTGTGCAAAGTGGCTAACAAAAGTGACGAAAAATAGCAGTGATAACACAGTTTTTCTATAACAGCGAATTACGACACAGTTAAGGCGGCAAATGACTCGAGACTACTGGAGCATCATGGTAGTGGTTTGTAGTTGCTAAACAACGCAGTAGAGAGCGTGCATGTACATTAGTTAGATTTGTAGACGTGGTGGTGCGATTTAGGAGACGGTGCGATTATGGCAACCTTACCCTACGTATATAGGGCCTACTAAAGCAAAACATTGAAAAACGTCGGGAATTCAATTTAGAAACACACATAGATTTTATAGATTACGAAAAAAGCCTTTGATAGAGTTAAAACTTAGGGGATTTCTATAAGCCAGATGTATTTTGAGACACTCATTGATGCAATTAGGAGCCTATAGGCCTACTTGAACATTAGTACAGTATTGTAAAAGAATCAGTGTCAAACTGTCAAGAGAAATTGCGACGAATTAAGGTGTTTAGTACGTATAATGAAAATAATTACCATAATCATAATAACAGTAAACGTCGCAGTCTATCACAGCCTACTTCTCACTTTTCGCTGACATTTTCTTAATTCGCAGTCTGGATATCAAGCTCCAAGAAAATTTTAAAGCTCCATAACAATTTGCTTTTGAGACGATGTTGTTTAATACAGCACTAGTGTTCTGGGAAGTATAGCAAACAACCTTTGTTTACAATGTACAGTACAGCAAAAACGAGATGCTTAGTATACGCATTCCATTGTGATGTCGACAGGAGCAAGATAAAACTTGCATATTAGCGTAGTCGTTTCGGTAAAACAGTGGACAGCGCCATTCAAAGAAACGTTATCAGTCTCATTTTTTGCCATACGCTCATTCGTTATCTCATCTTTCTTCTAAGCGTGCCCATACCAGCTCAATTGAATTTAAATTACAGCTGAAGGGGGGGACTTCATGTCCGTACTTCCGTGCAATTTAATCAATAAGAAATACTCTCTTTAATATTAGAATCTTTGATAATTAGTAGTAACGCTGGAAAGAGTGAGAGTGTGTGTGTGTGAGAGAGAGAAGGAAAGAAATAAAATGGTGTGTGTGTGTGTGTGAGAGAGAGACAGAAGGAAAGAAATAAAATGGTGTGTGTGTGTGTGTGTGTGTGTGTGAGTTTCATAAAATAATGGCTTTCCCGGGCAAATATTTTAATTACGTTATTACACAAAATGAAAATTACGTACACACACCACACAAAACTCGCCCAGTCAGAAGGTTAATATTCGGAAGCATTTGTTGTCACAATGTGATCTTAATTGCGTAGCACTTTCCGAACCTGCCTCTGTACACTAATCAGATTCCGCTGTTAGTAAGATGAGATTGGTGTTTCAAATCAACAGTTATCGCTTATCGCTTTCAATGAAACCGACCAGTTCATGTGCAGAAACATCGCAACAACGTAACTACACTGACGTCAGATAAAAAAAAATTATTTACCATTTATAACAGTTGCTTTAATGCCGACTGTCGTTTTTTTTAAACGGGGAGTGTAATAGGTGGTACTAACCCGGTATTACCGTTAATCTCTGTTATATTAACAGGAAGAAAGCTAAAAATGAACCAAAACAAAGGAACTATGCAGTAACATATACCAGAAAAGTTATACAATGTTTTAAAATACGGAGTAGATGTAGCAATTAAAAATGTGAAAGAGTATTTGATAAGATAAGGAATAAAAACATAGAAAAATGCCAATCTTACAAAGAAGCGGAGTTTTTCTTAACATAAAATGCAAAAAAATGTAACAAAATGTACCTAGCGAGACAAGACGGAAATTTGAATCCAGGTTGTCTAACCATAAACGAGGAGACGGTAATAGAACAACAATTCTTTATATGCAAGGCATTTTTTAAAAGAGAATCACAAATTTCTTAATCCTCTTGAAAACTATGAGATTTCAAAAGTCGTTAATAATACAGCTGAAAGACGACACTTTATAGGAGGAGAGGGGAAACACAAGTACAAAACAGTATACTAAAACACGAAACCTATTGCAGAGCCTTTGACCACAGACATCACTGCACAAAGAATCATACCACTGTGGCAAAACACAAACAAACAATCGCATTAGACTTCAAAAAGGCTCTGGAATTAGCACATCATAAATATGTCAGACTACTATAGATATACAACATTAGCAGTGACAGGCGTAACAAGAGAGTAGCTTACTCTTACATTTGCACAAATATTTACTATTTACGTGTAATAATTTTCTATCATTTTACAGAGTTATAAATAAATGTGTGTGTGCGCGCATGTGTGTATTCATAAGCATTTGGTAATGTTTCTGTTTACCTCTGTATCTTCTATGAAACTCTTATAATTGTCCATCAAATATTAATTCATTTTTAAGTAAAATGTTTTTGTGTCAGAATTAAGCCTGCCTTTTAATTTATTTAGAAAAAAAAAGAATCTATAGGAATTGAGCTCAGTGTGTAGTTTGGGCTATATATTAACATGCACCGTGTTATATTTAAACCTTAACCAGGTGCTTAAACTCTACTCTGTGTGTGTGTGTGTGTGTGTGTGTGTGTGTGTGTGTGTGTGTGTGTGTGTGTGTGTGTGTGGTGAGTTGTGGCATTTTCCGCCGACCCGAGACCGTACTGTGGCAACGTCAATATTAGTGGCAACGTTGTAAAACGCGTGCCACTAATAAAAGTTATATTTTCGCCTAAATTAATATTTTTTTTAACCTATGTATTTGAAAGAGTATAAAACCACTCCTACTGTAACCTAGATGCAACATTTCGGCATTTCAGCATTTTTTATAGCTTTTACGGCTACTGTGCTACAAAATAGGAAAAAGCACGGTTGTGTGTGTGTATGCAATGCACCGCATCTGTGGCACATACATGCCGCTGTACACATACGAACCTAGCGTGCATTCTTGTCATCATATAATTGCAATGTTAAGGCTTCCAGACAGATTATACAACATTGCCACACTTAAATTTGCAAAATTGGCGGGAAACTAAATCTAAACTGTCCGCTGTGTGCCATATGAGTGACGCGGAGTGCTTTGATTAGTGTGACTGCAACAATGGTGCATTACAGCGTTCTTGGATTACAGCGCTTTAACCCAATAATCCAAATGGAATCAAGTTCCTTTATACAATAAAAGTCACTGTAATTTTGGTAGATACATGTTTATGGTTGCATTTATAAACTAGTGTAAGTGCCTTAACGTACATTACATGAAGTATATAAAACAATAAGCAAGAATTAGTGCCACAAATTATTACATTTGTTACGTAGACAATAAACACGTATGAAATTAGGTGTAATATACATTTTATATAAACCGTTTCCGTGCAGGTGTGAAAATCAATTGTTCACCCACATGCCAATAACCTACCAACCTAAAATTTTTCAACTCACATTGCGGATGACAGTATCCGCTTATGGTATTTTAGGATATACCAATGTTAACAGAGAAAAATAAAATGCAAGTAAATATTAGAAACAAATATTTAAATGTGCGGTGACTGTACAACCCAGTGACAGGAAGCCTGCAGGTAAGGACTAAGAGAAGACAAAAGTGTGGAACTACTGTTATGGAGACAACCAATGGACAAAGAAAATTTTGTGCCGAGTACAGTGAAAGACAACAAAATATGATATATAACTTCTCATCCTTAACACTTTTAGCTAAACCTGTGACAAAAAAATAGACAAAAATTAATTTTGGTTTTTCTTCTAAAAAGAGATTATCTAAACATCAGATAAACATATCTTTACTCATGTACTTAAGTACTTTATCAGCTTTGAAACAAACCAATTGAACTATGGAATCGTTTATGCAGTATTACAATTATTTTTCCACACATTTTAATACATCATTTTACACAAAAATGATATACATGGAAGGCAGAATATGGTATATAAACTTATAAAACGCATGAATAAAAACGAGAGATGCTGCGGATATTAACGTTATAAAAGAATATCAGTGAAAAAATGGGCCTACTATAAAAAGCTGCGAGATGATGAAAATATTGACGAGGAAAATACATAGAAAATGAAAATAAAACTGTAGATTTAATTAAGATTCAAGAACTTGAAGAAGCCCTAAAAAGACAGGAAAACAACAGAACCAGACGGAATGAATGCAGAATTAATAAAATATGGATCATAGCTGAAGTTCTGTTTTCTACACTTAATAAACATGTGCTGGCAGAAATGTACTGTGCCAGAAGAATAGAACACCACAAAAGTTATATCTCTTTTCAAAAAAGGAAACAAAAATGATGTATCTAATTATAAAGGCATAAGTCTCTCCAATGGGAGTTACAAAATATGTAGTAGACTTCTTAATCAACGGCTGCAAACTATTTCCGATAACATATTACTGTACCGGTATTAGATTCTTGGATTTCGTTGTCCATGACGTGTCCGTTACTTAACTAAATACAACTATTTCACTAACGACTCGGAACACAAAGTTTTTTTATGGGTAAAAACGTAAAGTTTTACCTTACAAGTACATTCTAATATTATTAGATAGAAGTACACTTGGGCTTTAGAAAAGGACGTTCATGCATTAAGGACGTGTATAGGGTAAGGTTGCCTAAATCGCACCATTTTTCACATTATGTCTTGTAATTCAGAAACGATAACGAATATTTTAAAGGTTTTTACATAATAAAATGCTACAATATTTGCCCTTCCTAATGTAATTTTTACCCTTCTTTCTCAGTGAAAAAATGAAGAATTTTTATAAGTCTGCAAAAGGTGCGATTTAGGAAGCGTGTCTCCTAAATCGCACCACGGGTTTCCAAAATCGCACTACCATTTACTATACTGGGAAATTGATGTGGATTATGAATATAAAACAATGTTCGAGACAGATTTCAAAGATATTATAATTTTACAGACTCAAGACATTATTTTGAACATTTAACATAATAGTAGTAGTAGTAATAATAATAATAATATTCATCATCATCTTTTTCATCACTTATCACAATAATAAAAGTAACCAAATGAAACTATGGTATAATATTTTTGAAGTTTTTTAGTTCAAATTAAAAATACTTATAAAATTACAGAACGATAAAGTGTAGTAAGAAAAAAATGATTGAAATTTAATTAATATCTAATCATTTTGTAAACAAAAGTCACATGTGAACTCAAGTTTATCTTTCGAAACACCAGCACACGACTCATATACCCAGCTTTTACATGCACTACACTGCACCATATCCTCTATCAAGTTTTCTTGACAAAGTTTGCAGAACCAATCGTCTTTATTTATTTCAACAATCGTTGCTGAGAAATGTAACTGACTGGAGGAATTTGATTTTGACGTCTTCTTGTTACGACTGGTCTTCTTGTTTACTTTTGGTAAGTTAGATGAAGTTGATGGTCTAGGAAGAAAAAAATTTTTAGCATATTTCTGTGAGTGTTCTTTTCGTCGTGCTTCTAGTTTATTTTTGTATGGGCTTGCTGTTAATAGCTCTGCTTTTTGAGGCTGCCTGTTATTTCTTCCGACAACAGTTGGGCAAGGCACTGGGCTGATTTCGTGAACAGTCTGTCCACAGGAGAATAAGTTCTTTTCTGAGGTGTAGTGTGCCTATTAATTTCTTCGCTTTCAGCTTCTCTTTCGTCCTCACGATCATTTACTTCTGGCGTTAATGTCTTCACTGCTACAAAATCAGTGTCCTTGAAGACCTGACGATCCACTGGCCACACACCTGTAGCCTTAAAGCCGTTCATGGCATTGCTCATAGTTGCCACTCTTACATAAGCTTCAGAGAGGATACTAGATACATGACATTGTCTCAGAGGAGGAGGATTGGTTCTGTGCCATTTGGTTACTGCCTCGTCATAGTATAGCTGAAATGGCTTGAAAACTGAGACGTCTAGAGGCTGAAGACGATGCGTGGTATGACCTGGCAGCTGCAGCAACAGCACTCCACTTTCACGCGCTAGATTAATAACGTCCAGGTTCTTCGAGTGTGTTGTGTGTCCGTCCAATAAAAGAAGCACTTTTTCTTCCTTAGATGGGCGCACATGTGCTACAAAATGCTTAAACCACTTCAGGAATAATTCGCTGTTTATGTAACCGGACTCTGAAACTTCTACAAGACTTCCTGCAGGTGCACCACTGGCTAGAGAATACTCCATTCGCGATCTTTTGAAAATAATCATTGGGGGAACAAATACACCAACTGCATTCGTACAACACACGATGGTTGTATTGACACCTCTCTCAGCACTTGTCAGAGCTCCTACACGCTTTTTCCCTTTCATTGCTAATATTTTTGGGGCCTTTTTTTGAACAGTTTGAAAACCGGATTCATCGACATTAAAATTCTAAAACCATTAAAGCCATTTTCATCTACAACTTTTTCGAGAACATCAAAAAAGTGGGAGACGTTTTCTTTGTTGAAACCTTTAGCGCGGCTTGCGGATACTTTTTCTGGCTGTCGAAGTCAGTTCTGGATGGCGCTTTAGAAATGAATAGTACCATTTTTTACCCGCAATCTTTTTTCCGTGTTGAACCGATTTTGAAGATGAGGGTTCTGGTCGAGGATCTGATATGCTAAACGTCTGACGTCCAGCGGAGTAAGTCCAAATAGACTTGACTCAAATTCTAAGATGAGTCTAACAAATTCTTCTTCGGCTTTCGGTGGTAAGGCAAGTTCTCTGCCATTCACGGAGTCTACACTAGTTCGTTCGGTTCCACGTTGAACTTCACCCCGGTGGTGGCGCAAAAATGTTTTTTTCGGAATGCCGTACTTCCGTTGTATTTCATTTAATCCTATTTTACACTCTTTGTATTCTTTGAGGGCACGATTCATTGATTCTGGGGACCATTTCCCGTATTCCCTTTTGGCCATCTCCTGTTCTCTGTAAAAAAAGAAAAGGGGTCCATTTATATCATGGCAGCCAAAAGCACAGCAGTGCGATTTAGGCAACTTCAATGGTGGTGCGATTTAGGAAATGACGTGGGGGTGCGATTTAGGAGACTGTGCCATTTTGCAAACTTTTGTTTATCTAACCTACAAACGCGACCGAAAAAAGAAGTTTAACCTGTCAACTTAATTCAAACAATATTATGGTTGTCAGAAATGATAGACAATTAAGATGTCTTACATACCTTTTGTGCAAAGTGGCTAACAAAAGTGACGAAAAATAGCAGTGATAACACAGTTTTTCTATAACAGCGAATTACGACACAGTTAAGGCGGCAAATGACTCGAGACTACTGGAGCATCATGGTAGTGGTTTGTAGTTGCTAAACAACGCAGTAGAGAGCGTGCATGTACATTAGTTAGATTTGTAGACGTGGTGGTGCGATTTAGGAGACGGTGCGATTATGGCAACCTTACCCTACGTATATAGGGCCTACTAAAGCAAAACATTGAAAAACGTCGGGAATTCAATTTAGAAACACACATAGATTTTATAGATTACGAAAAAAGCCTTTGATAGAGTTAAAACTTAGGGGATTTCTATAAGCCAGATGTATTTTGAGACACTCATTGATGCAATTAGGAGCCTATAGGCCTACTTGAACATTAGTACAGTATTGTAAAAGAATCAGTGTCAAACTGTCAAGAGAAATTGCGACGAATTAAGGTGTTTAGTACGTATAATGAAAATAATTACCATAATCATAATAACAGTAAACGTCGCAGTCTATCACAGCCTACTTCTCACTTTTCGCTGACATTTTCTTAATTCGCAGTCTGGATATCAAGCTCCAAGAAAATTTTAAAGCTCCATAACAATTTGCTTTTGAGACGATGTTGTTTAATACAGCACTAGTGTTCTGGGAAGTATAGCAAACAACCTTTGTTTACAATGTACAGTACAGCAAAAACGAGATGCTTAGTATACGCATTCCATTGTGATGTCGACAGGAGCAAGATAAAACTTGCATATTAGCGTAGTCGTTTCGGTAAAACAGTGGACAGCGTCATTCAAAGAAACGTTATCAGTCTCATTTTTTGCCATACGCTCATTCGTTATCTCATCTTTCTTCTAAGCGTGCCCATACCAGCTCAATTGAATTTAAATTACAGCTGAAGGGGGGGACTTCATGTCCGTACTTCCGTGCAATTTAATCAATAAGAAATACTCTCTTTAATATTAGAATCTTTGATAATTAGTAGTAACGCTGGAAAGAGTGAGAGTGTGTGTGTGTGAGAGAGAGAAGGAAAGAAATAAAATGGTGTGTGTGTGTGTGTGTGAGAGAGAGACAGAAGGAAAGAAATAAAATGGTGTGTGTGTGTGTGTGTGTGTGTGAGTTTCATAAAATAATGGCTTTCCCGGGCAAATATTTTAATTACGTTATTACACAAAATGAAAATTACGTACACACACCACACAAAACTCGCCCAGTCAGAAGGTTAATATTCGGAAGCATTTGTTGTCACAATGTGATCTTAATTGCGTAGCACTTTCCGAACCTGCCTCTGTACACTAATCAGATTCCGCTGTTAGTAAGATGAGATTGGTGTTTCAAATCAACAGTTATCGCTTATCGCTTTCAATGAAACCGACCAGTTCATGTGCAGAAACATCGCAACAACGTAACTACACTGACGTCAGATAAAAAAAAATTATTTACCATTTATAACAGTTGCTTTAATGCCGACTGTCGTTTTTTTTAAACGGGGAGTGTAATAGGTGGTACTAACCCGGTATTACCGTTAATCTCTGTTATATTAACAGGAAGAAAGCTAAAAATGAACCAAAACAAAGGAACTATGCAGTAACATATACCAGAAAAGTTATACAATGTTTTAAAATACGGAGTAGATGTAGCAATTAAAAATGTGAAAGAGTATTTGATAAGATAAGGAATAAAAACATAGAAAAATGCCAATCTTACAAAGAAGCGGAGTTTTTCTTAACATAAAATGCAAAAAAATGTAACAAAATGTACCTAGCGAGACAGGACGGAAATTTGAATCCAGGTTGTCTAACCATAAACGAGGAGACGGTAATAGAACAACAATTCTTTATATGCAAGGCATTTTTTAAAAGAGAATCACAAATTTCTTAATCCTCTTGAAAACTATGAGATTTCAAAAGTCGTTAATAATACAGCTGAAAGACGACACTTTATAGGAGGAGAGGGGAAACACAAGTACAAAACAGTATACTAAAACACGAAACCTATTGCAGAGCCTTTGACCACAGACATCACTGCACAAAGAATCATACCACTGTGGCAAAACACAAACAAACAATCGCATTAGACTTCAAAAAGGCTCTGGAATTAGCACATCATAAATATGTCAGACTACTATAGATATACAACATTAGCAGTGACAGGCGTAACAAGAGAGTAGCTTACTCTTACATTTGCACAAATATTTACTATTTACGTGTAATAATTTTCTATCATTTTACAGAGTTATAAATAAATGTGTGTGTGCGCGCATGTGTGTATTCATAAGCATTTGGTAATGTTTCTGTTTACCTCTGTATCTTCTATGAAACACTTATAATTGTCCATCAAATATTAATTCATTTTTAAGTAAAATGTTTTTGTGTCAGAATTAAGCCTGCCTTTTAATTTATTTAGAAAAAAAAAGAATCTATAGGAATTGAGCTCAGTGTGTAGTTTGGGCTATATATTAACATGCACCGTGTTATATTTAAACCTTAACCAGGTGCTTAAACACTACTCTGTGTGTGTGTGTGTGTGTGTGTGTGTGTGTGTGTGTGTGTGTGTGTGTGTGTGTGTGTGTGTGTGTGTGTGTGTGTGTGTGGTGAGTTGTGGCATTTTCCGCCGACCCGAGACCGTACTGTGGCAACGTCAATATTAGTGGCAACGTTGTAAAACGCGTGCCACTAATAAAAGTTATATTTTCGCCTAAATTAATATTTTTTTTAACCTATGTATTTGAAAGAGTATAAAACCACTCCTACTGTAACCTAGATGCAACATTTCGGCATTTCAGCATTTTTTATAGCTTTTACGGCTACTGTGCTACAAAATAGGAAAAAGCACGGTTGTGTGTGTGTATGCAATGCACCGCATCTGTGGCACATACATGCCGCTGTACACATACGAACCTAGCGTGCATTCTTGTCATCATATAATTGCAATGTTAAGGCTTCCAGACAGATTATACAACATTGCCACACTTAAATTTGCAAAATTGGCGGGAAACTAAATCTAAACTGTCCGCTGTGTGCCATATGAGTGACGCGGAGTGCTTTGATTAGTGTGACTGCAACAATGGTGCATTACAGCGTTCTTGGATTACAGCGCTTTAACCCAATAATCCAAATGGAATCAAGTTCCTTTATACAATAAAAGTCACTGTAATTTTGGTAGATACATGTTTATGGTTGCATTTATAAACTAGTGTAAGTGCCTTAACGTACATTACATGAAGTATATAAAACAATAAGCAAGAATTAGTGCCACAAATTATTACATTTGTTACGTAGACAATAAACACGTATGAAATTAGGTGTAATATACATTTTATATAAACCGTTTCCGTGCAGGTGTGAAAATCAATTGTTCACCCACATGCCAATAACCTACCAACCTAAAATTTTTCAACTCACATTGCGGATGACAGTATCCGCTTATGGTATTTTAGGATATACCAATGTTAACAGAGAAAAATAAAATGCAAGTAAATATTAGAAACAAATATTTAAATGTGCGGTGACTGTACAACCCAGTGACAGGAAGCCTGCAGGTAAGGACTAAGAGAAGACAAAAGTGTGGAACTACTGTTATGGAGACAACCAATGGACAAAGAAAATTTTGTGCCGAGTACAGTGAAAGACAACAAAATATGATATATAACTTCTCATCCTTAACACTTTTAGCTAAACCTGTGACAAAAAAATAGACAAAAATTAATTTTGGTTTTTCTTCTAAAAAGAGATTATCTAAACATCAGATAAACATATCTTTACTCATGTACTTAAGTACTTTATCAGCTTTGAAACAAACCAATTGAACTATGGAATCGTTTATGCACTATTACAATTATTTTTCCACACATTTTAATACATCATTTTACACAAAAATGATATACATGGAAGGCAGAATATGGTATATAAACTTATAAAACGCATGAATAAAAACGAGAGATGCTGCGGATATTAACGTTATAAAAGAATATCAGTGAAAAAATGGGCCTACTATAAATAGCTGCGAGATGATGAAAATATTGACGAGGAAAATACATAGAAAATGAAAATAAAACTGTAGATTTAATTAAGATTCAAGAACTTGAAGAAGCCCTAAAAAGACAGGAAAACAACAGAACCAGACGGAATTAATGCAGAATTAATAAAATATGGATCATAGCTGAAGTTCTGTTTTCTACACTTAATAAACATGTGCTGGCAGAAATGTACTGTGCCAGAAGAATAGAACACCACAAAAGTTATATCTCTTTTCAAAAAAGGAAACAAAAATGATGTATCTAATTATAAAGGCATAAGTCTCTCCAATGGGAGTTACAAAATATGTAGTAGACTTCTTAATCAACGGCTGCAAACTATTTCCGATAACATATTACTGTACCGGTATTAGATTCTTGGATTTCGTTGTCCATGACGTGTCCGTTACTTAACTAAATACAACTATTTCACTAACGACTCGGAACACAAAGTTTTTTTATGGGTAAAAACGTAAAGTTTTACCTTACAAGTACATTCTAATATTATTAGATAGAAGTACACTTGGGCTTTAGAAAAGGACGTTCATGCATTAAGGACGTGTATAGGGTAAGGTTGCCTAAATCGCACCATTTTTCACATTATGTCTTGTAATTCAGAAACGATAACGAATATTTTAAAGGTTTTTACATAATAAAATGCTACAATATTTGCCCTTCCTAATGTAATTTTTACCCTTCTTTCTCAGTGAAAAAATGAAGAATTTTTATAAGTCTGCAAAAGGTGCGATTTAGGAAGCGTGTCTCCTAAATCGCACCACGGGTTTCCAAAATCGCACTACCATTTACTATACTGGGAAATTGATGTGGATTATGAATATAAAACAATGTTCGAGACAGATTTCAAAGATATTATAATTTTACAGACTCAAGACATTATTTTGAACATTTAACATAATAGTAGTAGTAGTAATAATAATAATAATATTCATCATCATCTTTTTCATCACTTATCACAATAATAAAAGTAACCAAATGAAACTATGGTATAATATTTTTGAAGTTTTTTAGTTCAAATTAAAAATACTTATAAAATTACAGAACGATAAAGTGTAGTAAGAAAAAAATGATTGAAATTTAATTAATATCTAATCATTTTGTAAACAAAAGTCACATGTGAACTCAAGTTTATCTTTCGAAACACCAGCACACGACTCATGTACCCAGCTTTTACATGCACTACACTGCACCATATCCTCTATCAAGTTTTCTTGACAAAGTTTGCAGAACCAATCGTCTTTATTTATTTCAACAATCGTTGCTGAGAAATGTAACTGACTGGAGGAATTTGATTTTGACGTCTTCTTGTTACGACTGGTCTTCTTGTTTACTTTTGGTAAGTTAGATGAAGTTGATGGTCTAGGAAGAAAAAAATGTTTAGCATATTTCTGTGAGTGTTCTTTTCGTCGTGCTTCTAGTTTATTTTTGTATGGGCTTGCTGTTAATAGCTCTGCTTTTTGAGGCTGCCTGTTATTTCTTCCGACAACAGTTGGGCAAGGCACTGGGCTGATTTCGTGAACAGTCTGTCCACAGGAGAATAAGTTCTTTTCTGAGGTGTAGTGTGCCTATTAATTTCTTCGCTTTCAGCTTCTCTTTCGTCCTCACGATCATTTACTTCTGGCGTTAATGTCTTCACTGCTACAAAATCAGTGTCCTTGAAGACCTGACGATCCACTGGCCACACACCTGTAGCCTTAAAGCCGTTCATGGCATTGCTCATAGTTGCCACTCTTACATAAGCTTCAGAGAGGATACTAGATACATGACATTGTCTCAGAGGAGGAGGATTGGTTCTGTGCCATTTGGTTACTGCCTCGTCATAGTATAGCTGAAATGGCTTGAAAACTGAGACGTCTAGAGGCTGAAGACGATGCGTGGTATGACCTGGCAGCTGCAGCAACAGCACTCCACTTTCACGCGCTAGATTAATAACGTCCAGGTTCTTCGAGTGTGTTGTGTGTCCGTCCAATAAAAGAAGCACTTTTTCTTCCTTAGATGGGCGCACATGTGCTACAAAATGCTTAAACCACTTCAGGAATAATTCGCTGTTTATGTAACCGGACTCTGAAACTTCTACAAGACTTCCTGCAGGTGCACCACTGGCTAGAGAATACTCCATTCGCGATCTTTTGAAAATAATCATTGGGGGAACAAATACACCAACTGCATTCGTACAACACACGATGGTTGTATTGACACCTCTCTCAGCACTTGTCAGAGCTCCTACACGCTTTTTCCCTTTCATTGCTAATATTTTTGGGGCCTTTTTTTGAACAGTTTGAAAACCGGATTCATCGACATTAAAATTCTAAAACCATTAAAGCCATTTTCATCTACAACTTTTTCGAGAACATCAAAAAAGTGGGAGACGTTTTCTTTGTTGAAACCTTTAGCGCGGCTTGCGGATACTTTTTCTGGCTGTCGAAGTCAGTTCTGGATGGCGCTTTAGAAATGAATAGTACCATTTTTTACCCGCAATCTTTTTTCCGTGTTGAACCGATTTTGAAGATGAGGGTTCTGGTCGAGGATCTGATATGCTAAACGTCTGACGTCCAGCGGAGTAAGTCCAAATAGACTTGACTCAAATTCTAAGATGAGTCTAACAAATTCTTCTTCGGCTTTCGGTGGTAAGGCAAGTTCTCTGCCATTCACGGAGTCTATACTAGTTCGTTCGGTTCCACGTTGAACTTCACCCCGGTGGTGGCGCAAAAATGTTTTTTTCGGAATGCCGTACTTCCGTTGTATTTCATTTAATCCTATTTTACACTCTTTGTATTCATTGAGGGCACGATTCATTGATTCTGGGGACCATTTCCCGTATTCCCTTTTGGCCATCTCCTGTTCTCTGTAAAAAAAGAAAAGGGGTCCATTTATATCATGGCAGCCAAAAGCACAGCAGTGCGATTTAGGCAACTTCAATGGTGGTGCGATTTAGGAAATGACGTGGGGGTGCGATTTAGGAGACTGTGCCATTTTGCAAACTTTTGTTTATCTAACCTACAAACGCGACCGAAAAAAGAAGTTTAACCTGTCAACTTAATTCAAACAATATTATGGTTGTCAGAAATGATAGACAATTAAGATGTCTTACATACCTTTTGTGCAAAGTGGCTAACAAAAGTGACGAAAAATAGCAGTGATAACACAGTTTTTCTATAACAGCGAATTACGACACAGTTAAGGCGGCAAATGACTCGAGACTACTGGAGCATCATGGTAGTGGTTTGTAGTTGCTAAACAACGCAGTAGAGAGCGTGCATGTACATTAGTTAGATTTGTAGACGTGGTGGTGCGATTTAGGAGACGGTGCGATTATGGCAACCTTACCCTACGTATATAGGGCCTACTAAAGCAAAACATTGAAAAACGTCGGGAATTCAATTTAGAAACACACATAGATTTTATAGATTACGAAAAAAGCCTTTGATAGAGTTAAAACTTAGGGGATTTCTATAAGCCAGATGTATTTTGAGACACTCATTGATGCAATTAGGAGCCTATAGGCCTACTTGAACATTAGTACAGTATTGTAAAAGAATCAGTGTCAAACTGTCAAGAGAAATTGCGACGAATTAAGGTGTTTAGTACGTATAATGAAAATAATTACCATAATCATAATAACAGTAAACGTCGCAGTCTATCACAGCCTACTTCTCACTTTTCGCTGACATTTTCTTAATTCGCAGTCTGGATATCAAGCTCCAAGAAAATTTTAAAGCTCCATAACAATTTGCTTTTGAGACGATGTTGTTTAATACAGCACTAGTGTTCTGGGAAGTATAGCAAACAACCTTTGTTTACAATGTACAGTACAGCAAAAACGAGATGCTTAGTATACGCATTCCATTGTGATGTCGACAGGAGCAAGATAAAACTTGCATATTAGCGTAGTCGTTTCGGTAAAACAGTGGACAGCGCCATTCAAAGAAACGTTATCAGTCTCATTTTTTGCCATACGCTCATTCGTTATCTCATCTTTCTTCTAAGCGTGCCCATACCAGCTCAATTGAATTTAAATTACAGCTGAAGGGGGGGACTTCATGTCCGTACTTCCGTGCAATTTAATCAATAAGAAATACTCTCTTTAATATTAGAATCTTTGATAATTAGTAGTAACGCTGGAAAGAGTGAGAGTGTGTGTGTGTGAGAGAGAGAAGGAAAGAAATAAAATGGTGTGTGTGTGTGTGTGAGAGAGAGACAGAAGGAAAGAAATAAAATGGTGTGTGTGTGTGTGTGTGTGTGTGTGAGTTTCATAAAATAATGGCTTTCCCGGGCAAATATTTTAATTACGTTATTACACAAAATGAAAATTACGTACACACACCACACAAAACTCGCCCAGTCAGAAGGTTAATATTCGGAAGCATTTGTTGTCACAATGTGATCTTAATTGCGTAGCACTTTCCGAACCTGCCTCTGTACACTAATCAGATTCCGCTGTTAGTAAGATGAGATTGGTGTTTCAAATCAACAGTTATCGCTTATCGCTTTCAATGAAACCGACCAGTTCATGTGCAGAAACATCGCAACAACGTAACTACACTGACGTCAGATAAAAAAAAATTATTTACCATTTATAACAGTTGCTTTAATGCCGACTGTCGTTTTTTTTAAACGGGGAGTGTAATAGGTGGTACTAACCCGGTATTACCGTTAATCTCTGTTATATTAACAGGAAGAAAGCTAAAAATGAACCAAAACAAAGGAACTATGCAGTAACATATACCAGAAAAGTTATACAATGTTTTAAAATACGGAGTAGATGTAGCAATTAAAAATGTGAAAGAGTATTTGATAAGATAAGGAATAAAAACATAGAAAAATGCCAATCTTACAAAGAAGCGGAGTTTTTCTTAACATAAAATGCAAAAAAATGTAACAAAATGTACCTAGCGAGACAAGACGGAAATTTGAATCCAGGTTGTCTAACCATAAACGAGGAGACGGTAATAGAACAACAATTCTTTATATGCAAGGCATTTTTTAAAAGAGAATCACAAATTTCTTAATCCTCTTGAAAACTATGAGATTTCAAAAGTCGTTAATAATACAGCTGAAAGACGACACTTTATAGGAGGAGAGGGGAAACACAAGTACAAAACAGTATACTAAAACACGAAACCTATTGCAGAGCCTTTGACCACAGACATCACTGCACAAAGAATCATACCACTGTGGCAAAACACAAACAAACAATCGCATTAGACTTCAAAAAGGCTCTGGAATTAGCACATCATAAATATGTCAGACTACTATAGATATACAACATTAGCAGTGACAGGCGTAACAAGAGAGTAGCTTACTCTTACATTTGCACAAATATTTACTATTTACGTGTAATAATTTTCTATCATTTTACAGAGTTATAAATAAATGTGTGTGTGCGCGCATGTGTGTATTCATAAGCATTTGGTAATGTTTCTGTTTACCTCTGTATCTTCTATGAAACTCTTATAATTGTCCATCAAATATTAATTCATTTTTAAGTAAAATGTTTTTGTGTCAGAATTAAGCCTGCCTTTTAATTTATTTAGAAAAAAAAAGAATCTATAGGAATTGAGCTCAGTGTGTAGTTTGGGCTATATATTAACATGCACCGTGTTATATTTAAACCTTAACCAGGTGCTTAAACTCTACTCTGTGTGTGTGTGTGTGTGTGTGTGTGTGTGTGTGTGTGTGTGTGTGTGTGTGTGTGTGTGTGTGTGTGTGGTGAGTTGTGGCATTTTCCGCCGACCCGAGACCGTACTGTGGCAACGTCAATATTAGTGGCAACGTTGTAAAACGCGTGCCACTAATAAAAGTTATATTTTCGCCTAAATTAATATTTTTTTTAACCTATGTATTTGAAAGAGTATAAAACCACTCCTACTGTAACCTAGATGCAACATTTCGGCATTTCAGCATTTTTTATAGCTTTTACGGCTACTGTGCTACAAAATAGGAAAAAGCACGGTTGTGTGTGTGTATGCAATGCACCGCATCTGTGGCACATACATGCCGCTGTACACATACGAACCTAGCGTGCATTCTTGTCATCATATAATTGCAATGTTAAGGCTTCCAGACAGATTATACAACATTGCCACACTTAAATTTGCAAAATTGGCGGGAAACTAAATCTAAACTGTCCGCTGTGTGCCATATGAGTGACGCGGAGTGCTTTGATTAGTGTGACTGCAACAATGGTGCATTACAGCGTTCTTGGATTACAGCGCTTTAACCCAATAATCCAAATGGAATCAAGTTCCTTTATACAATAAAAGTCACTGTAATTTTGGTAGATACATGTTTATGGTTGCATTTATAAACTAGTGTAAGTGCCTTAACGTACATTACATGAAGTATATAAAACAATAAGCAAGAATTAGTGCCACAAATTATTACATTTGTTACGTAGACAATAAACACGTATGAAATTAGGTGTAATATACATTTTATATAAACCGTTTCCGTGCAGGTGTGAAAATCAATTGTTCACCCACATGCCAATAACCTACCAACCTAAAATTTTTCAACTCACATTGCGGATGACAGTATCCGCTTATGGTATTTTAGGATATACCAATGTTAACAGAGAAAAATAAAATGCAAGTAAATATTAGAAACAAATATTTAAATGTGCGGTGACTGTACAACCCAGTGACAGGAAGCCTGCAGGTAAGGACTAAGAGAAGACAAAAGTGTGGAACTACTGTTATGGAGACAACCAATGGACAAAGAAAATTTTGTGCCGAGTACAGTGAAAGACAACAAAATATGATATATAACTTCTCATCCTTAACACTTTTAGCTAAACCTGTGACAAAAAAATAGACAAAAATTAATTTTGGTTTTTCTTCTAAAAAGAGATTATCTAAACATCAGATAAACATATCTTTACTCATGTACTTAAGTACTTTATCAGCTTTGAAACAAACCAATTGAACTATGGAATCGTTTATGCAGTATTACAATTATTTTTCCACACATTTTAATACATCATTTTACACAAAAATGATATACATGGAAGGCAGAATATGGTATATAAACTTATAAAACGCATGAATAAAAACGAGAGATGCTGCGGATATTAACGTTATAAAAGAATATCAGTGAAAAAATGGGCCTACTATAAAAAGCTGCGAGATGATGAAAATATTGACGAGGAAAATACATAGAAAATGAAAATAAAACTGTAGATTTAATTAAGATTCAAGAACTTGAAGAAGCCCTAAAAAGACAGGAAAACAACAGAACCAGACGGAATGAATGCAGAATTAATAAAATATGGATCATAGCTGAAGTTCTGTTTTCTACACTTAATAAACATGTGCTGGCAGAAATGTACTGTGCCAGAAGAATAGAACACCACAAAAGTTATATCTCTTTTCAAAAAAGGAAACAAAAATGATGTATCTAATTATAAAGGCATAAGTCTCTCCAATGGGAGTTACAAAATATGTAGTAGACTTCTTAATCAACGGCTGCAAACTATTTCCGATAACATATTACTGTACCGGTATTAGATTCTTGGATTTCGTTGTCCATGACGTGTCCGTTACTTAACTAAATACAACTATTTCACTAACGACTCGGAACACAAAGTTTTTTTATGGGTAAAAACGTAAAGTTTTACCTTACAAGTACATTCTAATATTATTAGATAGAAGTACACTTGGGCTTTAGAAAAGGACGTTCATGCATTAAGGACGTGTATAGGGTAAGGTTGCCTAAATCGCACCATTTTTCACATTATGTCTTGTAATTCAGAAACGATAACGAATATTTTAAAGGTTTTTACATAATAAAATGCTACAATATTTGCCCTTCCTAATGTAATTTTTACCCTTCTTTCTCAGTGAAAAAATGAAGAATTTTTATAAGTCTGCAAAAGGTGCGATTTAGGAAGCGTGTCTCCTAAATCGCACCACGGGTTTCCAAAATCGCACTACCATTTACTATACTGGGAAATTGATGTGGATTATGAATATAAAACAATGTTCGAGACAGATTTCAAAGATATTATAATTTTACAGACTCAAGACATTATTTTGAACATTTAACATAATAGTAGTAGTAGTAATAATAATAATAATATTCATCATCATCTTTTTCATCACTTATCACAATAATAAAAGTAACCAAATGAAACTATGGTATAATATTTTTGAAGTTTTTTAGTTCAAATTAAAAATACTTATAAAATTACAGAACGATAAAGTGTAGTAAGAAAAAAATGATTGAAATTTAATTAATATCTAATCATTTTGTAAACAAAAGTCACATGTGAACTCAAGTTTATCTTTCGAAACACCAGCACACGACTCATATACCCAGCTTTTACATGCACTACACTGCACCATATCCTCTATCAAGTTTTCTTGACAAAGTTTGCAGAACCAATCGTCTTTATTTATTTCAACAATCGTTGCTGAGAAATGTAACTGACTGGAGGAATTTGATTTTGACGTCTTCTTGTTACGACTGGTCTTCTTGTTTACTTTTGGTAAGTTAGATGAAGTTGATGGTCTAGGAAGAAAAAAATTTTTAGCATATTTCTGTGAGTGTTCTTTTCGTCGTGCTTCTAGTTTATTTTTGTATGGGCTTGCTGTTAATAGCTCTGCTTTTTGAGGCTGCCTGTTATTTCTTCCGACAACAGTTGGGCAAGGCACTGGGCTGATTTCGTGAACAGTCTGTCCACAGGAGAATAAGTTCTTTTCTGAGGTGTAGTGTGCCTATTAATTTCTTCGCTTTCAGCTTCTCTTTCGTCCTCACGATCATTTACTTCTGGCGTTAATGTCTTCACTGCTACAAAATCAGTGTCCTTGAAGACCTGACGATCCACTGGCCACACACCTGTAGCCTTAAAGCCGTTCATGGCATTGCTCATAGTTGCCACTCTTACATAAGCTTCAGAGAGGATACTAGATACATGACATTGTCTCAGAGGAGGAGGATTGGTTCTGTGCCATTTGGTTACTGCCTCGTCATAGTATAGCTGAAATGGCTTGAAAACTGAGACGTCTAGAGGCTGAAGACGATGCGTGGTATGACCTGGCAGCTGCAGCAACAGCACTCCACTTTCACGCGCTAGATTAATAACGTCCAGGTTCTTCGAGTGTGTTGTGTGTCCGTCCAATAAAAGAAGCACTTTTTCTTCCTTAGATGGGCGCACATGTGCTACAAAATGCTTAAACCACTTCAGGAATAATTCGCTGTTTATGTAACCGGACTCTGAAACTTCTACAAGACTTCCTGCAGGTGCACCACTGGCTAGAGAATACTCCATTCGCGATCTTTTGAAAATAATCATTGGGGGAACAAATACACCAACTGCATTCGTACAACACACGATGGTTGTATTGACACCTCTCTCAGCACTTGTCAGAGCTCCTACACGCTTTTTCCCTTTCATTGCTAATATTTTTGGGGCCTTTTTTTGAACAGTTTGAAAACCGGATTCATCGACATTAAAATTCTAAAACCATTAAAGCCATTTTCATCTACAACTTTTTCGAGAACATCAAAAAAGTGGGAGACGTTTTCTTTGTTGAAACCTTTAGCGCGGCTTGCGGATACTTTTTCTGGCTGTCGAAGTCAGTTCTGGATGGCGCTTTAGAAATGAATAGTACCATTTTTTACCCGCAATCTTTTTTCCGTGTTGAACCGATTTTGAAGATGAGGGTTCTGGTCGAGGATCTGATATGCTAAACGTCTGACGTCCAGCGGAGTAAGTCCAAATAGACTTGACTCAAATTCTAAGATGAGTCTAACAAATTCTTCTTCGGCTTTCGGTGGTAAGGCAAGTTCTCTGCCATTCACGGAGTCTACACTAGTTCGTTCGGTTCCACGTTGAACTTCACCCCGGTGGTGGCGCAAAAATGTTTTTTTCGGAATGCCGTACTTCCGTTGTATTTCATTTAATCCTATTTTACACTCTTTGTATTCTTTGAGGGCACGATTCATTGATTCTGGGGACCATTTCCCGTATTCCCTTTTGGCCATCTCCTGTTCTCTGTAAAAAAAGAAAAGGGGTCCATTTATATCATGGCAGCCAAAAGCACAGCAGTGCGATTTAGGCAACTTCAATGGTGGTGCGATTTAGGAAATGACGTGGGGGTGCGATTTAGGAGACTGTGCCATTTTGCAAACTTTTGTTTATCTAACCTACAAACGCGACCGAAAAAAGAAGTTTAACCTGTCAACTTAATTCAAACAATATTATGGTTGTCAGAAATGATAGACAATTAAGATGTCTTACATACCTTTTGTGCAAAGTGGCTAACAAAAGTGACGAAAAATAGCAGTGATAACACAGTTTTTCTATAACAGCGAATTACGACACAGTTAAGGCGGCAAATGACTCGAGACTACTGGAGCATCATGGTAGTGGTTTGTAGTTGCTAAACAACGCAGTAGAGAGCGTGCATGTACATTAGTTAGATTTGTAGACGTGGTGGTGCGATTTAGGAGACGGTGCGATTATGGCAACCTTACCCTACGTATATAGGGCCTACTAAAGCAAAACATTGAAAAACGTCGGGAATTCAATTTAGAAACACACATAGATTTTATAGATTACGAAAAAAGCCTTTGATAGAGTTAAAACTTAGGGGATTTCTATAAGCCAGATGTATTTTGAGACACTCATTGATGCAATTAGGAGCCTATAGGCCTACTTGAACATTAGTACAGTATTGTAAAAGAATCAGTGTCAAACTGTCAAGAGAAATTGCGACGAATTAAGGTGTTTAGTACGTATAATGAAAATAATTACCATAATCATAATAACAGTAAACGTCGCAGTCTATCACAGCCTACTTCTCACTTTTCGCTGACATTTTCTTAATTCGCAGTCTGGATATCAAGCTCCAAGAAAATTTTAAAGCTCCATAACAATTTGCTTTTGAGACGATGTTGTTTAATACAGCACTAGTGTTCTGGGAAGTATAGCAAACAACCTTTGTTTACAATGTACAGTACAGCAAAAACGAGATGCTTAGTATACGCATTCCATTGTGATGTCGACAGGAGCAAGATAAAACTTGCATATTAGCGTAGTCGTTTCGGTAAAACAGTGGACAGCGTCATTCAAAGAAACGTTATCAGTCTCATTTTTTGCCATACGCTCATTCGTTATCTCATCTTTCTTCTAAGCGTGCCCATACCAGCTCAATTGAATTTAAATTACAGCTGAAGGGGGGGACTTCATGTCCGTACTTCCGTGCAATTTAATCAATAAGAAATACTCTCTTTAATATTAGAATCTTTGATAATTAGTAGTAACGCTGGAAAGAGTGAGAGTGTGTGTGTGTGAGAGAGAGAAGGAAAGAAATAAAATGGTGTGTGTGTGTGTGTGAGAGAGAGACAGAAGGAAAGAAATAAAATGGTGTGTGTGTGTGTGTGTGTGTGTGAGTTTCATAAAATAATGGCTTTCCCGGGCAAATATTTTAATTACGTTATTACACAAAATGAAAATTACGTACACACACCACACAAAACTCGCCCAGTCAGAAGGTTAATATTCGGAAGCATTTGTTGTCACAATGTGATCTTAATTGCGTAGCACTTTCCGAACCTGCCTCTGTACACTAATCAGATTCCGCTGTTAGTAAGATGAGATTGGTGTTTCAAATCAACAGTTATCGCTTATCGCTTTCAATGAAACCGACCAGTTCATGTGCAGAAACATCGCAACAACGTAACTACACTGACGTCAGATAAAAAAAAATTATTTACCATTTATAACAGTTGCTTTAATGCCGACTGTCGTTTTTTTTAAACGGGGAGTGTAATAGGTGGTACTAACCCGGTATTACCGTTAATCTCTGTTATATTAACAGGAAGAAAGCTAAAAATGAACCAAAACAAAGGAACTATGCAGTAACATATACCAGAAAAGTTATACAATGTTTTAAAATACGGAGTAGATGTAGCAATTAAAAATGTGAAAGAGTATTTGATAAGATAAGGAATAAAAACATAGAAAAATGCCAATCTTACAAAGAAGCGGAGTTTTTCTTAACATAAAATGCAAAAAAATGTAACAAAATGTACCTAGCGAGACAGGACGGAAATTTGAATCCAGGTTGTCTAACCATAAACGAGGAGACGGTAATAGAACAACAATTCTTTATATGCAAGGCATTTTTTAAAAGAGAATCACAAATTTCTTAATCCTCTTGAAAACTATGAGATTTCAAAAGTCGTTAATAATACAGCTGAAAGACGACACTTTATAGGAGGAGAGGGGAAACACAAGTACAAAACAGTATACTAAAACACGAAACCTATTGCAGAGCCTTTGACCACAGACATCACTGCACAAAGAATCATACCACTGTGGCAAAACACAAACAAACAATCGCATTAGACTTCAAAAAGGCTCTGGAATTAGCACATCATAAATATGTCAGACTACTATAGATATACAACATTAGCAGTGACAGGCGTAACAAGAGAGTAGCTTACTCTTACATTTGCACAAATATTTACTATTTACGTGTAATAATTTTCTATCATTTTACAGAGTTATAAATAAATGTGTGTGTGCGCGCATGTGTGTATTCATAAGCATTTGGTAATGTTTCTGTTTACCTCTGTATCTTCTATGAAACACTTATAATTGTCCATCAAATATTAATTCATTTTTAAGTAAAATGTTTTTGTGTCAGAATTAAGCCTGCCTTTTAATTTATTTAGAAAAAAAAAGAATCTATAGGAATTGAGCTCAGTGTGTAGTTTGGGCTATATATTAACATGCACCGTGTTATATTTAAACCTTAACCAGGTGCTTAAACACTACTCTGTGTGTGTGTGTGTGTGTGTGTGTGTGTGTGTGTGTGTGTGTGTGTGTGTGTGTGTGTGTGTGTGTGTGTGTGTGTGTGTGTGTGTGTGTGTGTGTGTGTGTGTGTGTGTGTGTGGTGAGTTGTGGCATTTTCCGCCGACCCGAGACCGTACTGTGGCAACGTCAATATTAGTGGCAACGTTGTAAAACGCGTGCCACTAATAAAAGTTATATTTTCGCCTAAATTAATATTTTTTTTAACCTATGTATTTGAAAGAGTATAAAACCACTCCTACTGTAACCTAGATGCAACATTTCGGCATTTCAGCATTTTTTATAGCTTTTACGGCTACTGTGCTACAAAATAGGAAAAAGCACGGTTGTGTGTGTGTATGCAATGCACCGCATCTGTGGCACATACATGCCGCTGTACACATACGAACCTAGCGTGCATTCTTGTCATCATATAATTGCAATGTTAAGGCTTCCAGACAGATTATACAACATTGCCACACTTAAATTTGCAAAATTGGCGGGAAACTAAATCTAAACTGTCCGCTGTGTGCCATATGAGTGACGCGGAGTGCTTTGATTAGTGTGACTGCAACAATGGTGCATTACAGCGTTCTTGGATTACAGCGCTTTAACCCAATAATCCAAATGGAATCAAGTTCCTTTATACAATAAAAGTCACTGTAATTTTGGTAGATACATGTTTATGGTTGCATTTATAAACTAGTGTAAGTGCCTTAACGTACATTACATGAAGTATATAAAACAATAAGCAAGAATTAGTGCCACAAATTATTACATTTGTTACGTAGACAATAAACACGTATGAAATTAGGTGTAATATACATTTTATATAAACCGTTTCCGTGCAGGTGTGAAAATCAATTGTTCACCCACATGCCAATAACCTACCAACCTAAAATTTTTCAACTCACATTGCGGATGACAGTATCCGCTTATGGTATTTTAGGATATACCAATGTTAACAGAGAAAAATAAAATGCAAGTAAATATTAGAAACAAATATTTAAATGTGCGGTGACTGTACAACCCAGTGACAGGAAGCCTGCAGGTAAGGACTAAGAGAAGACAAAAGTGTGGAACTACTGTTATGGAGACAACCAATGGACAAAGAAAATTTTGTGCCGAGTACAGTGAAAGACAACAAAATATGATATATAACTTCTCATCCTTAACACTTTTAGCTAAACCTGTGACAAAAAAATAGACAAAAATTAATTTTGGTTTTTCTTCTAAAAAGAGATTATCTAAACATCAGATAAACATATCTTTACTCATGTACTTAAGTACTTTATCAGCTTTGAAACAAACCAATTGAACTATGGAATCGTTTATGCACTATTACAATTATTTTTCCACACATTTTAATACATCATTTTACACAAAAATGATATACATGGAAGGCAGAATATGGTATATAAACTTATAAAACGCATGAATAAAAACGAGAGATGCTGCGGATATTAACGTTATAAAAGAATATCAGTGAAAAAATGGGCCTACTATAAATAGCTGCGAGATGATGAAAATATTGACGAGGAAAATACATAGAAAATGAAAATAAAACTGTAGATTTAATTAAGATTTAAGAACTTGAAGAAGCCCTAAAAAGACAGGAAAACAACAGAACCAGACGGAATTAATGCAGAATTAATAAAATATGGATCATAGCTGAAGTTCTGTTTTCTACACTTAATAAACATGTGCTGGCAGAAATGTACTGTGCCAGAAGAATAGAACACCACAAAAGTTATATCTCTTTTCAAAAAAGGAAACAAAAATGATGTATCTAATTATAAAGGCATAAGTCTCTCCAATGGGAGTTACAAAATATGTAGTAGACTTCTTAATCAACGGCTGCAAACTATTTCCGATAACATATTACTGTACCGGTATTAGATTCTTGGATTTCGTTGTCCATGACGTGTCCGTTACTTAACTAAATACAACTATTTCACTAACGACTCGGAACACAAAGTTTTTTTATGGGTAAAAACGTAAAGTTTTACCTTACAAGTACATTCTAATATTATTAGATAGAAGTACACTTGGGCTTTAGAAAAGGACGTTCATGCATTAAGGACGTGTATAGGGTAAGGTTGCCTAAATCGCACCATTTTTCACATTATGTCTTGTAATTCAGAAACGATAACGAATATTTTAAAGGTTTTTACATAATAAAATGCTACAATATTTGCCCTTCCTAATGTAATTTTTACCCTTCTTTCTCAGTGAAAAAATGAAGAATTTTTATAAGTCTGCAAAAGGTGCGATTTAGGAAGCGTGTCTCCTAAATCGCACCACGGGTTTCCAAAATCGCACTACCATTTACTATACTGGGAAATTGATGTGGATTATGAATATAAAACAATGTTCGAGACAGATTTCAAAGATATTATAATTTTACAGACTCAAGACATTATTTTGAACATTTAACATAATAGTAGTAGTAGTAATAATAATAATAATATTCATCATCATCTTTTTCATCACTTATCACAATAATAAAAGTAACCAAATGAAACTATGGTATAATATTTTTGAAGTTTTTTAGTTCAAATTAAAAATACTTATAAAATTACAGAACGATAAAGTGTAGTAAGAAAAAAATGATTGAAATTTAATTAATATCTAATCATTTTGTAAACAAAAGTCACATGTGAACTCAAGTTTATCTTTCGAAACACCAGCACACGACTCATGTACCCAGCTTTTACATGCACTACACTGCACCATATCCTCTATCAAGTTTTCTTGACAAAGTTTGCAGAACCAATCGTCTTTATTTATTTCAACAATCGTTGCTGAGAAATGTAACTGACTGGAGGAATTTGATTTTGACGTCTTCTTGTTACGACTGGTCTTCTTGTTTACTTTTGGTAAGTTAGATGAAGTTGATGGTCTAGGAAGAAAAAAATGTTTAGCATATTTCTGTGAGTGTTCTTTTCGTCGTGCTTCTAGTTTATTTTTGTATGGGCTTGCTGTTAATAGCTCTGCTTTTTGAGGCTGCCTGTTATTTCTTCCGACAACAGTTGGGCAAGGCACTGGGCTGATTTCGTGAACAGTCTGTCCACAGGAGAATAAGTTCTTTTCTGAGGTGTAGTGTGCCTATTAATTTCTTCGCTTTCAGCTTCTCTTTCGTCCTCACGATCATTTACTTCTGGCGTTAATGTCTTCACTGCTACAAAATCAGTGTCCTTGAAGACCTGACGATCCACTGGCCACACACCTGTAGCCTTAAAGCCGTTCATGGCATTGCTCATAGTTGCCACTCTTACATAAGCTTCAGAGAGGATACTAGATACATGACATTGTCTCAGAGGAGGAGGATTGGTTCTGTGCCATTTGGTTACTGCCTCGTCATAGTATAGCTGAAATGGCTTGAAAACTGAGACGTCTAGAGGCTGAAGACGATGCGTGGTATGACCTGGCAGCTGCAGCAACAGCACTCCACTTTCACGCGCTAGATTAATAACGTCCAGGTTCTTCGAGTGTGTTGTGTGTCCGTCCAATAAAAGAAGCACTTTTTCTTCCTTAGATGGGCGCACATGTGCTACAAAATGCTTAAACCACTTCAGGAATAATTCGCTGTTTATGTAACCGGACTCTGAAACTTCTACAAGACTTCCTGCAGGTGCACCACTGGCTAGAGAATACTCCATTCGCGATCTTTTGAAAATAATCATTGGGGGAACAAATACACCAACTGCATTCGTACAACACACGATGGTTGTATTGACACCTCTCTCAGCACTTGTCAGAGCTCCTACACGCTTTTTCCCTTTCATTGCTAATATTTTTGGGGCCTTTTTTTGAACAGTTTGAAAACCGGATTCATCGACATTAAAATTCTAAAACCATTAAAGCCATTTTCATCTACAACTTTTTCGAGAACATCAAAAAAGTGGGAGACGTTTTCTTTGTTGAAACCTTTAGCGCGGCTTGCGGATACTTTTTCTGGCTGTCGAAGTCAGTTCTGGATGGCGCTTTAGAAATGAATAGTACCATTTTTTACCCGCAATCTTTTTTCCGTGTTGAACCGATTTTGAAGATGAGGGTTCTGGTCGAGGATCTGATATGCTAAACGTCTGACGTCCAGCGGAGTAAGTCCAAATAGACTTGACTCAAATTCTAAGATGAGTCTAACAAATTCTTCTTCGGCTTTCGGTGGTAAGGCAAGTTCTCTGCCATTCACGGAGTCTATACTAGTTCGTTCGGTTCCACGTTGAACTTCACCCCGGTGGTGGCGCAAAAATGTTTTTTTCGGAATGCCGTACTTCCGTTGTATTTCATTTAATCCTATTTTACACTCTTTGTATTCATTGAGGGCACGATTCATTGATTCTGGGGACCATTTCCCGTATTCCCTTTTGGCCATCTCCTGTTCTCTGTAAAAAAAGAAAAGGGGTCCATTTATATCATGGCAGCCAAAAGCACAGCAGTGCGATTTAGGCAACTTCAATGGTGGTGCGATTTAGGAAATGACGTGGGGGTGCGATTTAGGAGACTGTGCCATTTTGCAAACTTTTGTTTATCTAACCTACAAACGCGACCGAAAAAAGAAGTTTAACCTGTCAACTTAATTCAAACAATATTATGGTTGTCAGAAATGATAGACAATTAAGATGTCTTACATACCTTTTGTGCAAAGTGGCTAACAAAAGTGACGAAAAATAGCAGTGATAACACAGTTTTTCTATAACAGCGAATTACGACACAGTTAAGGCGGCAAATGACTCGAGACTACTGGAGCATCATGGTAGTGGTTTGTAGTTGCTAAACAACGCAGTAGAGAGCGTGCATGTACATTAGTTAGATTTGTAGACGTGGTGGTGCGATTTAGGAGACGGTGCGATTATGGCAACCTTACCCTACGTATATAGGGCCTACTAAAGCAAAACATTGAAAAACGTCGGGAATTCAATTTAGAAACACACATAGATTTTATAGATTTCGAAAAAAGCCTTTGATAGAGTTAAAACTTAGGGGATTTCTATAAGCCAGATGTATTTTGAGACACTCATTGATGCAATTAGGAGCCTATAGGCCTACTTGAACATTAGTACAGTATTGTAAAAGAATCAGTGTCAAACTGTCAAGAGAAATTGCGACGAATTAAGGTGTTTAGTACGTATAATGAAAATAATTACCATAATCATAATAACAGTAAACGTCGCAGTCTATCACAGCCTACTTCTCACTTTTCGCTGACATTTTCTTAATTCGCAGTCTGGATATCAAGCTCCAAGAAAATTTTAAAGCTCCATAACAATTTGCTTTTGAGACGATGTTGTTTAATACAGCACTAGTGTTCTGGGAAGTATAGCAAACAACCTTTGTTTACAATGTACAGTACAGCAAAAACGAGATGCTTAGTATACGCATTCCATTGTGATGTCGACAGGAGCAAGATAAAACTTGCATATTAGCGTAGTCGTTTCGGTAAAACAGTGGACAGCGTCATTCAAAGAAACGTTATCAGTCTCATTTTTTGCCATACGCTCATTCGTTATCTCATCTTTCTTCTAAGCGTGCCCATACCAGCTCAATTGAATTTAAATTACAGCTGAAGGGGGGGACTTCATGTCCGTACTTCCGTGCAATTTAATCAATAAGAAATACTCTCTTTAATATTAGAATCTTTGATAATTAGTAGTAACGCTGGAAAGAGTGAGAGTGTGTGTGTGGGTGAGAGAGAGAAGGAAAGAAATAAAATGGTGTGTGTGTGTGTGTGTGAGAGAGAGAGAGAAGGAAAGAAATAAAATGGTGTGTGTGTGTGTGTGTGTGTGTGAGATTCATAAAATAATGGCTTTCCCGGGCAAATATTTTAATTACGTTATTACACAAAATGAAAATTACGTACACACACCACACAAAACTCGCCCAGTCAGAAGGTTAATATTCGGAAGCATTTGTTGTCACAATGTGATCTTAATTGCGTAGCACTTTCCGAACCTGCCTCTGTACACTAATCAGATTCCGCTGTTAGTAAGATGAGATTGGTGTTTCAAATCAACAGTTATCGCTTATCGCTTTCAATGAAACCGACCAGTTCATGTGCAGAAACATCGCAACAACGTAACTACACTGACGTCAGATAAAAAAAAATTATTTACCATTTATAACAGTTGCTTTAATGCCGACTGTCGTTTTTTTTAAACGGGGAGTGTAATAGGTGGTACTAACCCGGTATTACCGTTAATCTCTGTTATATTAACAGGAAGAAAGCTAAAAATGAACCAAAACAAAGGAACTATGCAGTAACATATACCAGAAAAATTATACAATGTTTTAAAAATACGGAGTAGATGTAGCAATTAAAAATGTGAAAGAGTATTTGATAAGATAAGGAATAAAAACATAGAAAAATGCCAATCTTACAAAGAAGCGGAGTTTTTCTTAACATAAAATGCAAAAAAATGTAACAAAATGTACCTAGCGAGACAGGACGGAAATTTGAATCCAGGTTGTCTAACCATAAACGAGGAGACGGTAATAGAACAACAAATTCTTTATATGCAAGACATTTTTTAAAAGAGAATCACAAATTTCTTAATCCTCTTGAAAACTATGAGATTTCAAAAGTCGTTAATAATACAGCTGAAAGACGACACTTGATAGGAGGAGAGGGGAAACACAAGTACAAAACAGTATACTAAAACACGAAACCTATTGCAGAGCCTTTGACCACAGACATCACTGCACAAAGAATCATACCACTGTGGCAAAACACAAACAAACAATCGCATTAGACTTCAAAAATGTTCTTGAATTTGCACATCATAAATATGTCAGACTACTATAGATATACAACATTAGCAGTGACAGGCGTAACAAGAGAGTAGCTTACTCTTACATTTGCACAAATATTTACTATTTACGTGTAATAATTTTCTATCATTTTACAGAATTATAAATAAATGTGTGTGTGCGCGCATGTGTGTATTCATAAGCATTTGGTAATGTTTCTGTTTACCTCTGTATCTTCTATGAAACTCTTATAATTGTCCATCAAATATTAATTCATTTTTAAGTAACATGTTTTTGTGTCAGAATTAAGCCTGGCTTTTAATTTATTTAGAAAAAAAAAGAATCTATAGGAATTGAGCTCAGTGTGTAGTTTGGGCTATATATTAACATGCACCGTGTTATATTTAAACCTTAACCAGGTGCTTAAACACTACTCTGTGTGTGTGTGTGTGTGTGTGTGTGCGTGTGTGTGTGGTGAGTTGTGGCATTTTCCGCCGACCCGAGACCGTACTGTGGCAACCTCAATATTAGTGGCAACGTTGTAAAACGCGTGCCACTAATAAAAGTTATATTTTCGCCTAAATTAAAATTTTTTTTAACCTATGTATTTGAAAGATTATAAAACCACTCCTACTGTAACCTAGATGCAACATTTCGGCATTTCAGCATTTTTTATAGCTTTTACGGCTACTGTGCTACAAAATAGGAAAAAGCACGGTTGTGTGTGTGTATGCAATGCACCGCATCTGTGGCACATACATGCCGCTGTACTCATACGAACCTAGCGTGCATTCTTGTCATCATATAATTGCAATGTTAAGGCTTCCAGACAGATTATACAACATTGCCACACTTAAATTTGCAAAATTGGCGGGAAACTAAATCTAAACTGTCCGCTGTGTGCCATATGAGTGACGCGGAGTGCTTTGATTAGTGTGACTGCAACAATGGTGCATTACAGCGTTCTTGGATTACAGCGCTTTAACCCAATAATCCAAATGGAATCAAGTTCCTTTATACAATAAAAGTCACTGTAATTTTGGTAGATACATGTTTATGGTTGCATTTATAAACTAGTGTAAGTGCCTTAACGTACATTACATGAAGTATATAAAACAATAAGCAAGAATTAGTGCCACAAATTATTACATTTGTTACGTAGACAATAAACACGTATGAAATTAGGTGTAATATACATTTTATATAAACCGTTTCCGTGCAGGTTTGAAAATCAATTGTTCACCCACATGCCAATAACCTACCAACCTAAAATTTTTCAACTCACATTGCGGATGACAGTATCCGCTTATGGTATTTTAGGATATACCAATGTTAACAGAGAAAAATAAAATGCAAGTAAATATTAGAAACAAATCTTTAAATGTGCGGTGACTGTACAACCCAGTGACAGGAAGCCTGCAGGTAAGGACTAAGAGAAGACAAAAGTGTGGAACTACTGTTATGGAGACAACCAATGGACAAAGAAAATTTTGTGCCGAGTACAGTGAAAGACAACAAAATATGATATATAACTTCTCATCCTTAACACTTTTAGCTAAACCTGTGACAAAAAAATAGACAAAAATTAATTTTGGTTTTTCTTCTAAAAAGAGATTATCTAAACATCAGATAAACATATCTTTACTCATGTACTTAAGTACTTTATCAGCTTTGAAACAAACCAATTGAACTATGGAATCGTTTATGCACTATTACAATTATTTTTCCACACATTTTAATACATCATTTTACACAAAAATGATATACATGGAAGGCAGAATATGGTATATAAACTTATAAAACGCATGAATAAAAACGAGAGATGCTGCGGATATTAACGTTATAAAAGAATATCAGTGAGAAAATGGGCCTACTATAAAAAGCTGCGAGATGATGAAAATGTTGACGAGGAAAATACATAGAAAATGAAAATAGAACTGTAGATTTAATTAAGATTTAAGAACTTGAAGAAGCCCTAAAAAGACAGGAAAACAACAGAACCAGACGGAATGAATGCAGAATTAATAAAATATGGATCATAGCTGAAGTTCTGTTTTCTACACTTAATAAACATGTGCTGGCAGAAATGAACTGTGCCAGAAGAATAGAACACCACAAAAGTTATATCTCTTTTCAAAAAAGGAAACAAAAATGATGTATCTAATTATAAAGGCATAAGTCTCTCCAATGGGAGTTACAAAATATGTAGTAGACGTCTTAATCAACGGCTGCAAACTATTTCCGATAACATATTACTGTACCGGTATTAGATTCTTGGATTTCGTTGTCCATGACGTGTCCGTTACTTAACTAAATACAACTATTTCACTAACGACTCGGAACACAAAGTTTTTTTATGGGTAAAAACGTAAAGTTTTACCTTACAAGTACATTCTAATATTATTAGATAGAAGTACACTTGGGCTTTAGAAAAGGACGTTTATGCATTAAGGACGTGTATAGGGTAAGGTTGCCTAAATCGCACCATTTTTCACATTATGTCTTGTAATTCAGAAACGATAACGAATATTTTAAAGTTTTTTACATAATAAAATGCTACAATATTTGCCCTTCCTAATGTAATTTTTACCCTTCTTTCTCAGTGAAAAAATGAAGAATTTTTATAAGTCTGCAAAAGGTGCGATTTAGGAAGCGTGTCTCCTAAATCGCACCACGGGTTTCCAAAATCGCACTACCATTTACTATACTGGGAAATTGATGTGGATTATGAATATAAAACAATGTTCGAGACAGATTTCAAAGATATTATAATTTTACAGACTCAAGACATTATTTTGAACATTTAACATAATAGTAGTAGTAGTAATAATAATAATAATAGTCATCATCATCTTTTTCATCACTTATCACAATAATAAAAGTAACCAAATGAAACTATGGTATAATATTTTTGAAGTTTTTTAGTTCAAATTAAAAATACTTATAAAATTACAGAACGATAAAGTGTAGTAAGAAAAAAATGATTGAAATTTAATTAATATCTAATCATTTTGTAAACAAAAGTCACATGTGAACTCAAGTTTATCTTTCGAAACACCAGCACACGACTCATGTACCCAGCTTTTACATGCACTACACTGCACCATATCCTCTATCAAGTTTTCTTGACAAAGTTTGCAGAACCAATCGTCTTTATTTATTTCAACAATCGTTGCTGAGAAATGTAACTGACTGGAGGAATTTGATTTTGACGTCTTCTTGTTACGACTGGTCTTCTTGTTTACTTTTGGTAAGTTAGATGAAGTTGATGGTCTAGGAAGAAAAAAATGTTTAGCATATTTCTGTGAGTGTTCTTTTCGTCGTGCTTCTAGTTTATTTTTGTATGGGCTTGCTGTTAATAGCTCTGCTTTTTGAGGCTGCCTGTTATTTCTTCCGACAACAGTTGGGCAAGGCACTGGGCTGATTTCGTGAACAGTCTGTCCACAGGAGAATAAGTTCTTTTCTGAGGTGTAGTGTGCCTATTAATTTCTTCGCTTTCAGCTTCTCTTTCGTCCTCACGATCATTTTCTTCTGGCGTTAATGTCTTCACTGCTACAAAATCAGTGTCCTTGAAGACCTGACGATCCACTGGCCACACACCTGTAGCCTTAAAGCCGTTCATGGCATTGCTCATAGTTGCCACTCTTACATAAGCTTCAGAGAGGATACTAGATACATGACATTGTCTCAGAGGAGGAGGATTGGTTCTGTGCCATTTGGTTACTGCCTCGTCATAGTATAGCTGAAATGGCTTGAAAACTGAGACGTCTAGAGGCTGAAGACGATGCGTGGTATGACCTGGCAGCTGCAGCAACAGCACTCCACTTTCACGCGCTAGATTAATAACGTCCAGGTTCTTCGAGTGTGTTGTGTGTCCGTCCAATAAAAGAAGCACTTTTTCTTCCTTAGATGGGCCCACATGTGCTACAAAATGCTTAAACCACTTCAGGAATAATTCGCTGTTTATGTAACCGGACTCTGAAACTTCTACAAGACTTCCTGCAGGTGCACCACTGGCTAGAGAATACTCCATTCGCGATCTTTTGAAAATAATCATTGGGGGAACAAATACACCAACTGCATTCGTACAACACACGATGGTTGTATTGACACCTCTCTCAGCACTTGTCAGAGCTCCTACACGCTTTTTCCCTTTCATTGCTAATATTTTTGGGGCCTTTTTTTGAACAGTTTGAAAACCGGATTCATCGACATTAAAATTTTAAAACCATTAAAGCCATTTTCATCTACAACTTTTTCGAGAACATCAAAAAAGTGGGAGACGTTTTCTTTGTTGAAACCTTTAGCGCGGCTTGCGGATACTTTTTCTGGCTGTCGAAGTCAGTTCTGGATGGCGCTTTAGAAATGAATAGTACCATTTTTTACCCGCAATCTTTTTTCCGTGTTGAACCGATTTTGAAGATGAGGGTTCTGGTCGAGGATCTGATATGCTAAACGTCTGACGTCCAGCGGAGTAAGTCCAAATAGACTTGACTCAAATTCTAAGATGAGTCTAACAAATTCTTCTTCGGCTTTCGGTGGTAAGGCAAGTTCTCTGCCATTCACGGAGTCTATACTAGTTCGTTCGGTTCCACGTTGAACTTCACCCCGGTGGTGGGGCAAAAATGTTTTTTTCGGAATGCCGTACTTCCGTTGTATTTCATTTAATCCTATTTTACACTCTTTGTATTCATTGAGGGCACGATTCATTGATTCTGGGGACCATTTCCCGTATTCCCTTTTGGCCATCTCCTGTTCTCTGTAAACAAAGAAAAGGGGTCCATTTATATCATGGCAGCCAAAAGCACAGCAGTGCGATTTAGGAAATGACGTGGGGGTGCGATTTAGGAGACTGTGCCATTTTGCAAACTTTTGTTTATCTAACCTACAAACGCGACCGAAAAAAGAAGTTTAACCTGTCAACTTAATTCAAACAATATTATGGTTGTCAGAAATGATAGACAATTAAGATGTCTTACATACCTTTTGTGCAAAGTGGCTAACAAAAGTGACGAAAAATAGCAGTGATAACACAGTTTTTCTATAACAGCGAATTACGACACAGTTAAGGCGGCAAATGACTCGAGACTACTGGAGCATCATGGTAGTGGTTTGTAGTTGCTAAACAACGCAGTAGAGAGCGTGCATGTACATTAGTTAGATTTGTAGACGTGGTGGTGCGATTTAGGAGACGGTGCGATTATGGCAACCTTACCCTACGTATATAGGGCCTACTAAAGCAAAACATTGAAAAACGTCGGGAATTCAATTTAGAAACACACATAGATTTTATAGATTACGAAAAAAGCCTTTGATAGAGTTAAAACTTAGGGGATTTCTATAAGCCAGATGTATTTTGAGACACTCATTGATGCAATTAGGAGCCTATAGGCCTACTTGAACATTAGTACAGTATTGTAAAAGAATCAGTGTCAAACTGCCAAGAGAAATTGCGACGAATTAAGGTGTTTAGTACGTATAATGAAAATAACAATTACCATAATCATAATAACAGTAAACGTCGCAGTCTATCACAGCCTACTTCTCACTTTTCGCTGACATTTTCTTAATTCGCAGTCTGGATATCAAGCTCCAAGAAAATTTTAAAGCTCCATAACAATTTGCTTTTGAGACGATGTTGTTTAATACAGCACTAGTGTTCTGGGAAGTATAGCAAACAACCTTTGTTTACAATGTACAGTACAGCAAAAACGAGATGCTTAGTATACGCATTCCATTGTGATGTCGACAGGAGCAAGATAAAACTTGCATATTAGCGTAGTCGTTTCGGTAAAACAGTGGACAGCGTCATTCAAAGAAACGTTATCAGTCTCATTTTTTGCCATACGCTCATTCGTTATCTCATCTTTCTTCTAAGCGTGCCCATACCAGCTCAATTGAATTTAAATTACAGCTGAAGGGGGGGACTTCATGTCCGTACTTCCGTGCAATTTAATCAATAAGAAATACTCTCTTTAATATTAGAATCTTTGATAATTAGTAGTAACGCTGGAAAGAGTGAGAGTGTGTGTGTGTGAGAGAGTGAAGGAAAGAAATAAAATGGTGTGTGTGTGTGTGAGTTTCATAAAATAATGGCTTTCCCGGGCAAATATTTTAATTACGTTATTACACAAAATGAAAATTACGTACACACACCACACAAAACTCGCCCAGTCAGAAGGTTAATATTCGGAAGCATTTGTTGTCACAATGTGATCTTAATTGCGTAGCACTTTCCGAACCTGCCTCTGTACACTAATCAGATTCCGCTGTTAGTAAGATGAGATTGGTGTTTCAAATCAACAGTTATCGCTTATCGCTTTCAATGAAACCGACCAGTTCATGTGCAGAAACATCGCAACAACGTAACTACACTGACGTCAGATAAAAAAAAATTATTTACCATTTATAACAGTTGCTTTAATGCCGACTGTCGTTTTTTTTAAACGGGGAGTGTAATAGGTGGTACTAACCCGGTATTACCGTTAATCTCTGTTATATTAACAGGAAGAAAGCTAAAAATGAACCAAAACAAAGGAACTATGCAGTAACATATACCAGAAAAATTGTACAATGTTTTAAAAATACGGAGTAGATGTAGCAATTAAAAATTTGAAAGAGTATTTGATAAGATAAGGAATAAAAACATAGAAAAATGCCAATCTTACAAAGAAGCGGAGTTTTTCTTAACATAAAATGCAAAAAAATGTAACAAAATGTACCTAGCGAGACAGGACGGAAATTTGAATCCAGGTTGTCTAACCATAAACGAGGAGACGGTAATAGAACAACAAATTCTTTATATGCAAGACATTTTTTAAAAGAGAATCACAAATTTCTTAATCCTCTTGAAAGCTATGAGATTTCAAAAGTCGTTAATAATACAGCTGAAAGACGACACTTGATAGGAGGAGAGGGGAAACACAAGTACAAAACAGTATACTAAAACACGAAACCTATTGCAGAGCCTTTGACCACAGACATCACTGCACAAAGAATCATACCACTGTGGCATAACACAAACAAACAATCGCATTAGACTTCAAAAAGGCTCTGGAATTTGCACATCATAAATATGTCAGACTACTATAGATATACAACATTAGCAGTGACAGGCGTAACAAGAGAGTAGCTTACTCTTACATTTGCACAAATATTTACTATTTACGTGTAATAATTTTCTATCATTTTACAGAATAATAAATAAATGTGTGTGTGCGCGCATGTGTGTATTCATAAGCATTTGGTAATGTTTCTGTTTACCTCTGTATCTTCTATGAAACACTTATAATTGTCCATCAAATATTAATTCATTTTTAAGTAACATGTTTTTGTGTCAGAATTAAACCTGCCTTTTAATTTATTTAGAAAAAAAAAAGAATCTATAGGAATTGAGCTCAGTGTGTAGTTTGGGCTATATATTAACATGCACCGTGTTATATTTAAACCTTAACCAGGTGCTTAAACACTACTCTGTGTGTGTGTGTGTGTGTGTGTGTGTGTGTGTGTGTGTGTGTGTGTGTGTGTGTGTGTGTGTGTGTGTGTGTGTGTGTGTGTGTGTGTGTGTGTGTGTGTGTGTGGTGAGTTGTGGCATTTTCCGCCGACCCGAGACCGTACTGTGGCAACCTCAATATTAGTGGCAACGTTGTAAAACGCGTGCCACTAATAAAAGTTATATTTTCGCCTAAATTAAAATTTTTTTTAACCTATGTATTTGAAAGAGTATAAAACCACTCCTACTGTAACCTAGATGCAACATTTCGGCATTTCAGCATTTTTTATAGCTTTTACGGCTACTGTGCTACAAAATAGGAAAAAGCACGGTTGTGTGTGTGTATGCAATGCACCGCATCTGTGGCACATACATGCCGCTGTACACATACGAACCTAGCGTGCATTCTTGTCATCATATAATTGCAATGTTAAGGCTTCCAGACAGATTATACAACATTGCCACACTTAAGTTTGCAAAATTGGCGGGAAACTAAATCTAAACTGTCCGCTGTGTGCCATATGAGTGACGCGGAGTGCTTTGATTAGTGTGACTGCAACAATGGTGCATTACAGCGTTCTTGGATTACAGCGCTTTAACCCAATAATCCAAATGGAATCAAGTTCCTTTATACAATAAAAGTCACTGTAATTTTGGTAGATACATGTTTATGGTTGCATTTATAAACTAGTGTAAGTGCCTTAACGTTCATTACATGAAGTATATAAAACAATAAGCCAGAATTAGTGCCACAAATTATTACATTTGTTACGTAGACAATAAACACGTATGAAATTAGGTGTAATATACATTTTATATAAACCGTTTCCGTGCAGGTGTGAAAATCAATTGTTCACCCACATGCCAATAACCTACCAACCTAAAATTTTTCAACTCACATTGCGGATGACAGTATCCGCTTATGGTATTTTAGGATATACCAATGTTAACAGAGAAAAATAAAATGCAAGTAAATATTAGAAACAAATCTTTAAATGTGCGGTGACTGTACAACCCAGTGACAGGAAGCCTGCAGGTAAGGACTAAGAGAAGACAAAAGTGTGGAACTACTGTTATGGAGACAACCAATGGACAAAGAAAATTTTGTGCCGAGTACAGTGAAAGACAACAAAATATGATATATAACTTCTCATCCTTAACACTTTTAGCTAAACCTGTGATAAAAAAATAGACAAAAATTAATTTTGGTATTCTTCTAAAAAGAGATTATCTAAACATCAGATAAACATATCTTTACTCATGTACTTAAGTACTTTATCAGCTTTGAAACAAACCAATTGAACTGTGGAATCGTTTATGCAGTATTACAATTATTTTTCCACACATTTTAATACATCATTTTACACAAAAATGATATACATGGAAGGCAGAATATGGTATATAAACTTATAAAACGCATGAATAAAAACGAGAGATGCTGCGGATATTAACGTTATAAAAGAATATCAGTGAAAAAATGGGCCTACTATTAAAAGCTGCGAGATGATGAAAATGTTGACGAGGAAAATACATAGAAAATGAAAATAAAACTGTAGATTTAATTAAGATTTAAGAACTTGAAGAAGCCCTAAAAAGACAGGAAAACAACAGAACCAGACGGAATGAATGCAGAATTAATAAAATATGGATCATAGCTGAAGTTCTGTTTTCTACACTTAATAAACATGTGCTGGCAGAAATGTACTGTGCCAGAAGAATAGAACACCACAAAAGTTATATCTCTTTTCAAAAAAGGAAACAAAAATGATGTATCTAATTATAAAGGCATAAGTCTCTCCAATGGGAGTTACAAAATATGTAGTAGACTTCTTAATCAACGGCTGCAAACTATTTCCGATAACATATTACTGTACCGGTATTAGATTCTTGGATTTCGTTGTCCATGAAGTGTCCGTTACTTAACTAAATACAACTATTTCACTAACGACTCGGAACACAAAGTTTTTTTATGGGTAAAAACGTAAAGTTTTACCTTACAAGTACATTCTAATATTATTAGATAGAAGTACACTTGGGCTTTAGAAAAGGACGTTCATGCATTAAGGACGTGTATAGGGTAAGGTTGCCTAAATCGCACCATTTTTCACATTATGTCTTGTAATTCAGAAACGATAACGAATATTTTAAAGGTTTTTACATAATAAAATGCTACAATATTTGCCCTTCCTAATGTAATTTTTACCCTTCTTTCTCAGTGAAAAAATGAAGAATTTTTATAAGTCTGCAAAAGGTGCGATTTAGGAAGCGTGTCTCCTAAATCGCACCACGGGTTTCCAAAATCGCACTACCATTTACTATACTGGGAAATTGATGTGGATTATGAATATAAAACAATGTTCGAGACAGATTTCAAAGATATTATAATTTTACAGACTCAAGACATTATTTTGAACATTTAACATAATAGTAGTAGTAGTAGTAGTAATAATAATAATAGTCATCATCATCTTTTTCATCACTTATCACAATAATAAAAGTAACCAAATGAAACTATGGTATAATATTTTTGAAGTTTTTTAGTTCAAATTAAAAATACTTATAAAATTACAGAACGATAAAGTGTAGTAAGAAAAAAATGATTGAAATTTAATTAATATCTAATCATTTTGTAAACAAAAGTCACATGTGAACTCAAGTTTATCTTTCGAAACACCAGCACACGACTCATGTACCCAGCTTTTACATGCACTACACTGCACCATATCCTCTATCAAGTTTTCTTGACAAAGTTTGCAGAACCAATCGTCTTTATTTATTTCAACAATCGTTGCTGAGAAATGTAACTGACTGGAGGAATTTGATTTTGACGTCTTCTTGTTACGACTGGTCTTCTTGTTTACTTTTGGTAAGTTAGATGAAGTTGATGGTCTAGGAAGAAAAAAATGTTTAGCATATTTCTGTGAGTGTTCTTTTCGTCGTGCTTCTAGTTTATTTTTGTATGGGCTTGCTGTTAATAGCTCTGCTTTTTGAGGCTGCCTGTTATTTCTTCCGACAACAGTTGGGCAAGGCACTGGGCTGATTTCGTGAACAGTCTGTCCACAGGAGAATAAGTTCTTTTCTGAGGTGTAGTGTGCCTATTAATTTCTTCGCTTTCAGCTTCTCTTTCGTCCTCACGATCATTTTCTTCTGGCGTTAATGTCTTCACTGCTACAAAATCAGTGTCCTTGAAGACCTGACGATCCACTGGCCACACACCTGTAGCCTTAAAGCCGTTCATGGCATTGCTCATAGTTGCCACTCTTACATAAGCTTCAGAGAGGATACTAGATACATGACATTGTCTCAGAGGAGGAGGATTGGTTCTGTGCCATTTGGTTACTGCCTCGTCATAGTATAGCTGAAATGGCTTGAAAACTGAGACGTCTAGAGGCTGAAGACGATGCGTGGTATGACCTGGCAGCTGCAGCAACAGCACTCCACTTTCACGCGCTAGATTAATAACGTCCAGGTTCTTCGAGTGTGTTGTGTGTCCGTCCAATAAAAGAAGCACTTTTTCTTCCTTAGATGGGCGCACATGTGCTACAAAATGCTTAAACCACTTCAGGAATAATTCGCTGTTTATGTAACCGACTCTGAAACTTCTACAAGACTTCCTGCAGGTGCACCACTGGCTAGAGAATACTCCATTCGCGATCTTTTGAAAATAATCATTGGGGGAACAAATACACCAACTGCATTCGTACAACACACGATGGTTGTATTGACACCTCTCTCAGCACTTGTCAGAGCTCCTACACGCTTTTTCCCTTTCATTGCTAATATTTTTGGGGCCTTTTTTTGAACAGTTTGAAAACCGGATTCATCGACATTAAAATTTTAAAACCATTAAAGCCATTTTCATCTACAACTTTTTCGAGAACATCAAAAAAGTGGGAGACGTTTTCTTTGTTGAAACCTTTAGCGCGGCTTGCGGATACTTTTTCTGGCTGTCGAAGTCAGTTCTGGATGGCGCTTTAGAAATGAATAGTACCATTTTTTACCCGCAATCTTTTTTCCGTGTTGAACCGATTTTGAAGATGAGGGTTCTGGTCGAGGATCTGATATGCTAAACGTCTGACGTCCAGCGGAGTAAGTCCAAATAGACTTGACTCAAATTCTAAGATGAGTCTAACAAATTCTTCTTCGGCTTTCGGTGGTAAGGCAAGTTCTCTGCCATTCACGGAGTCTATACTAGTTCGTTCGGTTCCACGTTGAACTTCACCCCGGTGGTGGCGCAAAAATGTTTTTTTCGGAATGCCGTACTTCCGTTGTATTTCATTTAATCCTATTTTACACTCTTTGTATTCATTGAGGGCACGATTCATTGATTCTGGGGACCATTTCCCGTATTCCCTTTTGGCCATCTCCTGTTCTCTGTAAACAAAGAAAAGGGGTCCATTTATATCATGGCAGCCAAAAGCACAGCAGTGCGATTTAGGCAACTTCAATGGTGGTGCGATTTAGGAAATGACGTGGGGGTGCGATTTAGGAGACTGTGCCATTTTGCAAACTTTTGTTTATCTAACCTACAAACGCGACCGAAAAAAGAAGTTTAACCTGTCAACTTAATTCAAACAATATTATGGTTGTCAGAAATGATAGACAATTAAGATGTCTTACATACCTTTTGTGCAAAGTGGCTAACAAAAGTGACGAAAAATAGCAGTGATAACACAGTTTTTCTATAACAGCGAATTACGACACAGTTAAGGCGGCAAATGACTCGAGACTACTGGAGCATCATGGTAGTGGTTTGTAGTTGCTAAACAACGCAGTAGAGAGCGTGCATGTACATTAGTTAGATTTGTAGACGTGGTGGTGCGATTTAGGAGACGGTGCGATTATGGCAACCTTACCCTACGTATATAGGGCCTACTAAAGCAAAACATTGAAAAACGTCGGGAATTCAATTTAGAAACACACATAGATTTTATAGATTACGAAAAAAGCCTTTGATAGAGTTAAAACTTAGGGGATTTCTATAAGCCAGATGTATTTTGAGACACTCATTGATGCAATTAGGAGCCTATAGGCCTACTTGAACATTAGTACAGTATTGTAAAAGAATCAGTGTCAAACTGCCAAGAGAAATTGCGACGAATTAAGGTGTTTAGTACGTATAATGAAAATAATTACCATAATCATAATAACAGTAAACGTCGCAGTCTATCACAGCCTACTTCTCACTTTTCGCTGACATTTTCTTAATTCGCAGTCTGGATATCAAGCTCCAAGAAAATTTTAAAGCTCCATAACAATTTGCTTTTGAGACGATGTTGTTTAATACAGCACTAGTGTTCTGGGAAGTATAGCAAACAACCTTTGTTTACAATGTACAGTACAGCAAAAACGAGATGCTTAGTATACGCATTCCATTGTGATGTCGACAGGAGCAAGATAAAACTTGCATATTAGCGTAGTCGTTTCGGTAAAACAGTGGACAGCGTCATTCAAAGAAACGTTATCAGTCTCATTTTTTGCCATACGCTCATTCGTTATCTCATCTTTCTTCTAAGCGTGCCCATACCAGCTCAATTGAATTTAAATTACAGCTGAAGGGGGGGACTTCATGTCCGTACTTCCGTGCAATTTAATCAATAAGAAATACTCTCTTTAATATTAGAATCTTTGATAATTAGTAGTAACGCTGGAAAGAGTGAGAGTGTGTGTGTGTGAGAGAGAGAAGGAAAGAAATAAAATGGTGTGTGTGTGTGTGAGTTTCATAAAATAATGGCTTTCCCGGGCAAATATTTTAATTACGTTATTACACAAAATGAAAATTACGTACACACACCACACAAAACTCGCCCAGTCAGAAGGTTAATATTCGGAAGCATTTGTTGTCACAATGTGATCTTAATTGCGTAGCACTTTCCGAACCTGCCTCTGTACACTAATCAGATTCCGCTGTTAGTAAGATGAGATTGGTGTTTCAAATCAACAGTTATCGCTTATCGCTTTCAATGAAACCGACCAGTTCATGTGCAGAAACATCGCAACAACGTAACTACACTGACGTCAGATAAAAAATATTATTTACCATTTATAACAGTTGCTTTAATGCCGACTGTCGTTTTTTTTAAACGGGGAGTGTAATAGGTGGTACTAACCCGGTATTACCGTTAATCTCTGTTATATTAACAGGAAGAAAGCTAAAAATGAACCAAAACAAAGGAACTATGCAGTAACATATACCAGAAAAATTATACAATGTTTTAAAAATACGGAGTAGATGTAGCAATTAAAAATTTGAAAGAGTATTTGATAAGATAAGGAATAAAAACATAGAAAAATGCCAATCTTACAAAGAAGCGGAGTTTTTCTTAACATAAAATGCAAAAAAATGTAACAAAATGTACCTAGCGAGACAGGACGGAAATTTGAATCCAGGTTGTCTAACCATAAACGAGGAGACGGTAATAGAACAACAAATTCTTTATATGCAAGACATTTTTTAAAAGAGAATCACAAATTTCTTAATCCTCTTGAAAGCTATGAGATTTCAAAAGTCGTTAATAATACAGCTGAAAGACGACACTTGATAGGAGGAGAGGGGAAACACAAGTACAAAACAGTATACTAAAACACGAAACCTATTGCAGAGCCTTTGACCACAGACATCACTGCACAAAGAATCATACCACTGTGGCAAAACACAAACAAACAATCGCATTAGACTTCAAAAAGGCTCTGGAATTTGCACATCATAAATATGTCAGACTACTATAGATATACAACATTAGCAGTGACAGGCGTAACAAGAGAGTAGCTTATTCTTACATTTGCACAAATATTTACTATTTACGTGTAATAATTTTCTATCATTTTACAGAATTATAAATAAATGTGTGTGTGCGCGCATGTGTGTATTCATAAGCATTTGGTAATGTTTCTGTTTACCTCTGTATCTTCTATGAAACTCTTATAATTGTCCATCAAATATTAATTCATTTTTAAGTAACATGTTTTTGTGTCAGAATTAAGCCTGCCTTTTAATTTATTTAGAAAAAAAAAGAATCTATAGGAATTGAGCTCAGTGTGTAGTTTGGGCTATATATTAACATGCACCGTGTTATATTTAAACCTTAACCAGGTGCTTAAACACTACTCTGTGTGTGTGTGTGTGTGTGTGTGTGTGTGTGTGTGTGTGTGTGTGTGTGTGTGTGTGTGTGGTGAGTTGTGGCATTTTCCGCCGACCCGAGACCGTACTGTGGCAACCTCAATATTAGTGGCAACGTTGTAAAACGCGTGCCACTAATAAAAGTTATATTTTCGCCTAAATTAAAATTTTTTTTAACCTATGTATTTGAAAGAGTATAAAACCACTCCTACTGTAACCTAGATGCAACATTTCGGCATTTCAGCATTTTTTATAGCTTTTACGGCTACTGTGCTACAAAATAGGAAAAAGCACGGTTGTGTGTTTGTATGCAATGCACCGCATCTTTGGCACATACATGCCGCTGTACTCATACGAACCTAGCGTGCATTCTTGTCATCATATAATTGCAATGTTAAGGCTTCCAGACAGATTATACAACATTGCCACACTTAAGTTTGCAAAATTGGCGGGAAACTAAATCTAAACTGTCCGCTGTGTGCCATATGAGTGACGCGGAGTGCTTTGATTAGTGTGACTGCAACAATGGTGCATTACAGCGTTCTTGGATTACAGCGCTTTAACCCAATAATCCAAATGGAATCAAGTTCCTTTATACAATAAAAGTCACTGTAATTTTGGTAGATACATGTTTATGGTTGCATTTATAAACTAGTGTAAGTGCCTTAACGTACATTACATGAAGTATATAAAACAATAAGCCAGAATTAGTGCCACAAATTATTACATTTGTTACGTAGACAATAAACACGTATGAAATTAGGTGTAATATACATTTTATATAAACCGTTTCCGTGCAGGTGTGAAAATCAATTGTTCACCACATGCCAATAACCTACCAATCTAAAATTTTTCAACTCACATTGCGGATGACAGTATCCGCTTATGGTATTTTAGGATATACCAATGTTAACAGAGAAAAATAAAATGCAAGTAAATATTAGAAACAAATCTTTAAATGTGCGGTGACTGTACAACCCAGTGACAGGAAGCCTGCAGGTAAGGACTAAGAGAAGACAAAAGTGTGGAACTACTGTTATGGAGACAACCAATGGACAAAGAAAATTTTGTGCCGAGTACAGTGAAAGACAACAAAATATGATATATAACTTCTCATCCTTAACACTTTTAGCTAAACCTGTGACAAAAAAATAGACAAAAATTAATTTTGGTATTCTTCTAAAAAGAGATTATCTAAACATCAGATAAACATATCTTTACTCATGTACTTAAGTACTTTATCAGCTTTGAAACAAACCAATTGAACTATGGAATCGTTTATGCACTATTACAATTATTTTTCCACACATTTTAATACATCATTTTACACAAAAATGATATACATGGAAGGCAGAATATGGTATATAAACTTATAAAACGCATGAATAAAAACGAGAGATGCTGCGGATATTAACGTTATAAAAGAATATCAGTGAAAAAATGGGCCTACTATAAAAAGCTGCGAGATGATGAAAATGTTGACGAGGAAAATACATAGAAAATGAAAATAAAACTGTAGATTTAATTAAGATTCAAGAACTTGAAGAAGCCCTAAAAAGACAGGAAAACAACAGAACCAGACGGAATGAATGCAGAATTAATAAAATATGGATCATAGCTGAAGTTCTGTTTTCTACACTTAATAAACATGTGCTGGCAGAAATGTACTGTGCCAGAAGAATAGAACACCACAAAAGTTATATCTCTTTTCAAAAAAGGAAACAAAAATGATGTATCTAATTATAAAGGCATAAGTCTCTCCAATGGGAGTTACAAAATATGTAGTAGACTTCTTAATCAACGGCTGCAAACTATTTCCGATAACATATTACTGTACCGGTATTAGATTCTTGGATTTCGTTGTCCATGACGTGTCCGTTACTTAACTAAATACAACTATTTCACTAACGACTCGGAACACAAAGTTTTTTTATGGGTAAAAACGTAAAGTTTTACCTTACAAGTACATTCTAATATTATTAGATAGAAGTACACTTGGGCTTTAGAAAAGGACGTTCATGCATTAAGGACGTGTATAGGGTAAGGTTGCCTAAATCGCACCATTTTTCACATTATGTCTTGTAATTCAGAAACGATAACGAATATTTTAAAGGTTTTTACATAATAAAATGCTACAATATTTGCCCTTCCTAATGTAATTTTTACCCTTCTTTCTCAGTGAAAAAATGAAGAATTTTTATAAGTCTGCAAAAGGTGCGATTTAGGAAGCGTGTCTCCTAAATCGCACCACGGGTTTCCAAAATCGCACTACCATTTACTATACTGGGAAATTGATGTGGATTATGAATATAAAACAATGTTCGAGACAGATTTCAAAGATATTATAATTTTACAGACTCAAGACATTATTTTGAACATTTAACATAATAGTAGTAGTAGTAGTAATAATAATAATAGTCATCATCATCTTTTTCATCACTTATCACAATAATAAAAGTAACCAAATGAAACTATGGTATAATATTTTTGAATTTTTTTAGTTCAAATTAAAAATACTTATAAAATTACAGAACGATAAAGTGTAGTAAGAAAAAAATGATTGAAATTTAATTAATATCTAATCATTTTGTAAACAAAAGTCACATGTGAACTCAAGTTTATCTTTCGAAACACCAGCACACGACTCATGTACCCAGCTTTTACATGCACTACACTGCACCATATCCTCTATCAAGTTTTCTTGACAAAGTTTGCAGAACCAATCGTCTTTATTTATTTCAACAATCGTTGCTGAGAAATGTAACTGACTGGAGGAATTTGATTTTGACGTCTTCTTGTTACGACTGGTCTTCTTGTTTACTTTTGGTAAGTTAGATGAAGTTGATGGTCTAGGAAGAAAAAAATTTTTAGCATATTTCTGTGAGTGTTCTTTTCGTCGTGCTTCTAGTTTATTTTTGTATGGGCTTGCTGTTAATAGCTCTGATTTTTGAGGCTGCCTGTTATTTCTTCCGACAACAGTTGGGCAAGGCACTGGGCTGATTTCGTGAACAGTCTGTCCACAGGAGAATAAGTTCTTTTCTGAGGTGTAGTGTGCCTATTAATTTCTTCGCTTTCAGCTTCTCTTTCGTCCTCACGATCATTTTCTTCTGGCGTTAATGTCTTCACTGCTACAAAATCAGTGTCCTTGAAGACCTGACGATCCACTGGCCACACACCTGTAGCCTTAAAGCCGTTCATGGCATTGCTCATAGTTGCCACTCTTACATAAGCTTCAGAGAGGATACTAGATACATGACATTGTCTCAGAGGAGGAGGATTGGTTCTGTGCCATTTGGTTACTGCCTCGTCATAGTATAGCTGAAATGGCTTGAAAACTGAGACGTCTAGAGGCTGAAGACGATGCGTGGTATGACCTGGCAGCTGCAGCAACAGCACTCCACTTTCACGCGCTAGATTAATAACGTCCAGGTTCTTCGAGTGTGTTGTGTGTCCGTCCAATAAAAGAAGCACTTTTTCTTCCTTAGATGGGCGCACATGTGCTACAAAATGCTTAAACCACTTCAGGAATAATTCGCTGTTTATGTAACCGGACTCTGAAACTTCTACAAGACTTCCTGCAGGTGCACCACTGGCTAGAGAATACTCCATTCGCGATCTTTTGAAAATAATCATTGGGGGAACTAATACACCAACTGCATTCGTACAACACACGATGGTTGTATTGACACCTCTCTCAGCACTTGTCAGAGCTCCTACACGCTTTTTCCCTTTCATTGCTAATATTTTTGGGGGCTTTTTTTGAACAGTTTGAAAACCGGATTCATCGACATTAAAATTCTAAAACCATTAAAGCCATTTTCATCTACAACTTTTTCGAGAACATCAAAAAAGTGGAAGACGTTTTCTTTGTTGAAACCTTTAGCGCGGCTTGCGGATACTTTTTCTGGCTGTCGAAGTCAGTTCTGGATGGCGCTTTAGAAATGAATAGTACCATTTTTTACCCGGAATCTTTTTTCCGTGTTGAACCGATTTTGAAGATGAGGGTTCTGGTCGAGGATCTGATATGCTAAACGTCTGACGTCCAGCGGAGTAAGTCCAAATAGACTTGACTCAAATTCTAAGATGAGTCTAACAAATTCTTCTTCGGCTTTCGGTGGTAAGGCAAGTTCTCTGCCATTCACGGAGTCTATACTAGTTCGTTCGGTTCCACGTTGAACTTCACCCCGGTGGTGGCGCAAAAATGTTTTTTTCGGAATGCCGTACTTCCGTTGTATTTCATTTAATCCTATTTTACACTCTTTGTATTCATTGAGGGCACGATTCATTGATTCTGGGGACCATTTCCCGTATTCCCTTTTGGCCATCTCCTGTTCTCTGTAAAAAAAGAAAAGGGGTCCATTTATATCATGGCAGCCAAAAGCACAGCAGTGCGATTTAGGCAACTTCAATGGTGGTGCGATTTAGGAAATGACGTGGGGGTGCGATTTAGGAGACTGTGCCATTTTGCAAACTTTTGTTTATCTAACCTACAAACGCGACCGAAAAAAGAAGTTTAACCTGTCAACTTAATTCAAACAATATTATGGTTGTCAGAAATGATAGACAATTAAGATGTCTTACATACCTTTTGTGCAAAGTGGCTAACAAAAGTGACGAAAAATAGCAGTGATAACACAGTTTTTCTATAACAGCGAATTACGACACAGTTAAGGCGGCAAATGACTCGAGACTACTGGAGCATCATGGTAGTGGTTTGTAGTTGCTAAACAACGCAGTAGGGAGCGTGCATGTACATTAGTTAGATTTGTAGACGTGGTGGTGCGATTTAGGAGACGGTGCGATTATGGCAACCTTACCCTACGTATATAGGGCCTACTAAAGCAAAACATTGAAAAACGTCGGGAATTCAATTTAGAAACACACATAGATTATATAGATTACGAAAAAAGCCTTTGATAGAGTTAAAACTTAGGGGATTTCTATAAGCCAGATGTATTTTGAGACACTCATTGATGCAATTAGGAGCCTATAGGCCTACTTGAACATTAGTACAGTATTGTAAAAGAATCAGTGTCAAACTGTCAAGAGAAATTGCGACGAATTAAGGTGTTTAGTACGTATAATGAAAATAATTACCATAATCATAATAACAGTAAACGTCGCAGTCTATCACAGCCTACTTCTCACTTTTCGCTGACATTTTCTTAATTCGCAGTCTGGATATCAAGCTCCAAGAAAATTTTAAAGCTCCATAACAATTTGCTTTTGAGACGATGTTGTTTAATACAGCACTAGTGTTCTGGGAAGTATAGCAAACAAACTTTGTTTACAATGTACAGTACAGAAAAAACGAGATGCTTAGTATACGCATTCCATTGTGATGTCGACAGGAGCAAGATAAAACTTGCATATTAGCGTAGTCGTTTCGGTAAAACAGTGGACAGCGTCATTCAAAGAAACGTTATCAGTCTCATTTTTTGCCATACGCTCATTCGTTATCTCATCTTTCTTCTAAGCGTGCCCATACCAGCTCAATTGAATTTAAATTACAAATGAAGGGGGGGACTTCATGTCCGTACTTCCGTGCAATTTAATCAATAAGAAATACTCTCTTTAATATTAGAATCTTTGATAATTAGTAGTAACGCTGGAAAGAGTGAGAGTGTGTGTGTGTGAGAGAGAGAAGGAAAGAAATAAAATGGTGTGTGTGTGTGTGAGTTTCATAAAATAATGGCTTTCCCGGGCAAATATTTTAATTACGTTATTACACAAAATGAAAATTACGTACACACACCACACAAAACACGCCCAGTCAGAAGGTTAATATTCGGAAGCATTTGTTGTCACAATGTGATCTTAATTGCGTAGCACTTTCCGAACCTGCCTCTGTACACTAATCAGATTCCGCTGTTAGTAAGATGAGATTGGTGTTTCAAATCAACAGTTATCGCTTATCGCTTTCAATGAAACCGACCAGTTCATGTGCAGAAACATCGCAACAACGTAACTACACTGACGTCAGATAAAAAAAAATTATTTACCATTTATAACAGTTGCTTTAATGCCGACTGTCGTTTTTTTTAAACGGGGAGTGTAATAGGTGGTACTAACCCGGTATTACCGTTAATCTCTGTTATATTAACAGGAAGAAAGCAAAAATGAACCAAAACAAAGGAACTATGCAGTAACATATACCAGAAAAATTATACAATGTTTTAAAAATACGGAGTAGATGTAGCAATTAAAAATGTGAAAAAGTATTTGAAAAGATAAGGAATAAAAACATAGAAAAATGCCAATCTTACAAAGAAGCGGAGTTTTTCTTAACATAAAATGCAAAAAAATGTAACAAAATGTACCTAGCGAGACAGGACGGAAATTTGAATCCAGGTTGTCTAACCATAAACGAGGAGACGGTAATAGAACAACAAATTCTTTATATGCAAGACATTTTTTAAAAGAGAATCACAAATTTCTTAATCCTCTTGAAAACTATGAGATTTCAAAAGTCGTTAATAATACAGCTGAAAGACGACACTTGATAGGAGGAGAGGGGAAACACAAGTACAAAACAGTATACTAAAACACGAAACCTATTGCAGAGCCTTTGACCACAGACATCACTGCACAAAGAATCATACCACTGTGGCAAAACACAAACAAACAATCGCATTAGACTTCAAAAAGGCTCTGGAATTTGCACATCATAAATATGTCAGACTACTATAGATATACAACATTAGCAGTGACAGGCGTAACATGAGAGTAGCTTACTCTTACATTTGCACAAATATTTACTATTTACGTGTAATAATTTTCTATCATTTTACAGAATTATAAATAAATGTGTGTGTGCGCGCATGTGTGTATTCATAAGCATTTGGTAATGTTTCTGTTTACCTCTGTATCTTCTATGAAACTCTTATAATTGTCCATCAAATATTAATTCATTTTTAAGTAACATGTTTTTGTGTCAGAATTCAGCCTGCCTTTTAATTTATTTAGAAAAAAAAAGAATCTATAGGAATTGAGCTCAGTGTGTAGTTTGGGCTATATATTAACATGCACCGTGTTATATTTAAACCTTAACCAGGTGCTTAAACACTACTCTGTGTGTGTGTGTGTGTGTGTGTGTGTGTGTGTGTGTGTGTGTGTGTGTGGTGAGTTGTGGCATTTTCCGCCGACCCGAGACCGTACTGTGGCAACCTCAATATTAGTGGCAACGTTGTAAAACGCGTGCCACTAATAAAAGTTATATTTTCGCCTAAATTAACATTTTTTTTAACCTATGTATTTGAAAGAGTATAAAACCACTCCTACTGTAACCTAGATGCAACATTTCGGCATTTCAGCATTTTTTATAGCTTTTACGGCTACTGTGCTACAAAATAGGAAAAAGCACGGTTGTGTGTGTGTATGCAATGCACCGCATCTGTGGCACATACATGCCGCTGTACTCATACGAACCTAGCGTGCATTCTTGTCATCATATAATTGCAATGTTAAGGCTTCCAGACAGATTATACAACATTGCCACACTTAAATTTGCAAAATTGGCGGGAAACTAAATCTAAACTGTCCGCTGTGTGCCATATGAGTGACGCGGAGTGCTTTGATTAGTGTGACTGCAACAATGGTGCATTACAGCGTTCTTGGATTACAGCGCTTTAACCCAATAATCCAAATGGAATCAAGTTCCTTTATACAATAAAAGTCACTGTAATTTTGGTAGATACATGTTTATGGTTGCATTTATAAACTAGTGTAAGTGCCTTAACGCACATTACATGAAGTATATAAAACAATAAGCAAGAATTAGTGCCACAAATTATTACATTTGTTACGTAGACAATAAACACGTATGAAATTAGGTGTAATATACATTTTATATAAACCGTTTCCGTGCAGGTGTGAAAATCAATTGTTCACCCACATGCCAATAACCTACCAACCTAAAATTTTTCAACTCACATTGCGGATGACAGTATCCGCTTATGGTATTTTAGGATATACCAATGTTAACAGAGAAAAATAAAATGCAAGTAAATATTAGAAACAAATCTTTAAATGTGCGGTGACTGTACAACCCAGTGACAGGAAGCCTGCAGGTAAGGACTAAGAGAAGACAAAAGTGTGGAACTACTGTTATGGAGACAACCAATGGACAAAGAAAATTTTGTGCCGAGTACAGTGAAAGACAACAAAATATGATATATAACTTCTCATCCTTAACACTTTTAGCTAAACCTGTGACAAAAAAATAGACAAAAATTAATTTTGGTTTTTCTTCTAAAAAGAGATTATCTAAACATCAGATAAACATATCTTTACTCATGTACTTAAGTACTTTATCAGCTTTGAAACAAACCAATTGAACTATGGAATCGTTTATGCACTATTACAATTATTTTTCCACACATTTTAATACATCATTTTACACAAAAATGATATACATGGAAGGCAGAATATGGTATATAAACTTATAAAACGCATGAATAAAAACGAGAGATGCTGCGGATATTAACGTTATAAAAGAATATCAGTGAAAAAATGGGCCTACTATTAAAAGCTGCGAGATGATGAAAATGTTGACGAGGAAAATACATAGAAAATGAAAATAAAACTGTAGATTTAATTAAGATTCAAGAACTTGAAGAAGCCCTAAAAAGACAGGAAAACAACAGAACCAGACGGAATGAATGCAGAATTAATAAAATATGGATCATAGCTGAAGTTCTGTTTTCTACACTTAATAAACATGTGCTGGCAGAAATGTACTGTGCCAGAAGAATAGAACACCACAAAAGTTATATCTCTTTTCAAAAAAGGAAACAAAAATGATGTATCTAATTATAAAGGCATAAGTCTCTCCAATGGGAGTTACAAAATATGTAGTAGACTTCTTAATCAACGGCTGCAAACTATTTCCGATAACATATTACTGTACCGGTATTAGATTCTTGGATTTCGTTGTCCATGACGTGTCCGTTACTTAACTAAATACAACTATTTCACTAACGACTCGGAACACAAAGTTTTTTTATGGGTAAAAACGTAAAGTTTTACCTTACAAGTACATTCTAATATTATTAGATAGAAGTACACTTGGGCTTTAGAAAAGGACGTTCATGCATTAAGGACGTGTATAGGGTAAGGTTGCCTAAATCGCACCATTTTTCACATTATGTCTTGTAATTCAGAAACGATAACGAATATTTTAAAGGTTTTTACATAATAAAATGCTACAATATTTGCCCTTCCTAATGTAATTTTTACCCTTCTTTCTCAGTGAAAAAATGAAGAATTTTTATAAGTCTGCAAAAGGTGCGATTTAGGAAGCGTGTCTCCTAAATCGCACCACGGGTTTCCAAAATCGCACTACCATTTACTATACTGGGAAATTGATGTGGATTATGAATATAAAACAATGTTCGAGACAGATTTCAAAGATATTATAATTTTACAGACTCAAGACATTATTTTGAACATTTAACATAATAGTAGTAGTAGTAATAATAATAATAATAGTCATCATCATCTTTTTCATCACTTATCACAATAATAAAAGTAACCAAATGAAACTATGGTATAATATTTTTGAAGTTTTTTAGTTCAAATTAAAAATACTTATAAAATTACAGAACGATAAAGTGTAGTAAGAAAAAAATGATTGAAATTTAATTAATATCTAATCATTTTGTAAACAAAAGTCACATGTGAACTCAAGTTTATCTTTCGAAACACCAGCACACGACTCATGTACCCAGCTTTTACATGCACTACACTGCACCATATCCTCTATCAAGTTTTCTTGACAAAGTTTGCAGAACCAATCGTCTTTATTTATTTCAACAATCGTTGCTGAGAAATGTAACTGACTGGAGGAATTTGATTTTGACGTCTTCTTGTTACGACTGGTCTTCTTGTTTACTTTTGGTAAGTTAGATGAAGTTGATGGTCTAGGAAGAAAAAAATTTTTAGCATATTTCTGTGAGTGTTCTTTTCGTCGTGCTTCTAGTTTATTTTTGTATGGGCTTGCTGTTAATAGCTCTGCTTTTTGAGGCTGCCTGTTATTTCTTCCGACAACAGTTGGGCAAGGCACTGGGCTGATTTCGTGAACAGTCTGTCCACAGGAGAATAAGTTCTTTTCTGAGGTGTAGTGTGCCTATTAATTTCTTCGCTTTCAGCTTCTCTTTCGTCCTCACGATCATTTTCTTCTGGCGTTAATGTCTTCACTGCTACAAAATCAGTGTCCTTGAAGACCTGACGATCCACTGGCCACACACCTGTAGCCTTAAAGCCGTTCATGGCATTGCTCATAGTTGCCACTCTTACATAAGCTTCAGAGAGGATACTAGATACATGACATTGTCTCAGAGGAGGAGGATTGGTTCTGTGCCATTTGGTTACTGCCTCGTCATAGTATAGCTGAAATGGCTTGAAAACTGAGACGTCTAGAGGCTGAAGACGATGCGTGGTATGACCTGGCAGCTGCAGCAACAGCACTCCACTTTCACGTGCTAGATTAATAACGTCCAGGTTCTTCGAGTGTGTTGTGTGTCCGTCCAATAAAAGAAGCACTTTTTCTTCCTTAGATGGGCGCACATGTGCTACAAAATGCTTAAACCACTTCAGGAATAATTCGCTGTTTATGTAACCGGACTCTGAAACTTCTACAAGACTTCCTGCAGGTGCACCACTGGCTAGAGAATACTCCATTCGCGATCTTTTGAAAATAATCATTGGGGGAACAAATACACCAACTGCATTCGTACAACACACGATGGTTGTATTGACACCTCTCTCAGCACTTGTCAGAGCTCCTACACGCTTTTTCCCTTTCATTGCTAATATTTTTGGGGCCTTTTTTTGAACAGTTTGAAAACCGGATTCATCGACATTAAAATTCTAAAACCATTAAAGCCATTTTCATCTACAACTTTTTCGAGAACATCAAAAAAGTGGAAGACGTTTTCTTTGTTGAAACCTTTAGCGCGGCTTGCGGATACTTTTTCTGGCTGTCGAAGTCAGTTCTGGATGGCGCTTTAGAAATGAATAGTACCATTTTTTACCCGCAATCTTTTTTCCGTGTTGAACCGATTTTGAAGATGAGGGTTCTGGTCGAGGATCTGATATGCTAAACGTCTGACGTCCAGCGGAGTAAGTCCAAATAGACTTGACTCAAATTCTAAGATGAGTCTAACAAATTCTTCTTCGACTTTCGGTGGTAAGGCAAGTTCTCTGCCATTCACGGAGTCTACACTAGTTCGTTCGGTTCCACGTTGAACTTCACCCCGGTGGTGGCGCAAAAATGTTTTTTTCGGAATGCCGTACTTCCGTTGTATTTCATTTAATCCTATTTTACACTCTTTGTATTCTTTGAGGGCACGATTCATTGATTCAGGGGACCATTTCCCGTATTCCCTTTTGGCCATCTCCTGTTCTCTGTAAAAAAAGAAAAGGGGTCCATTTATATCATGGCAGCCAAAAGCACAGCAGTGCGATTTAGGCAACTTCAATGGTGGTGCGATTTAGGAAATGACGTGGGGGTGCGATTTAGGAGACTGTGCCATTTTGCAAACTTTTGTTTATCTAACCTACAAACGCGACCGAAAAAAGAAGTTTAACCTGTCAACTTAATTCAAACAATATTATGGTTGTCAGAAATGATAGACAATTAAGATGTCTTACATACCTTTTGTGCAAAGTGGCTAACAAAAGTGACGAAAAATAGCAGTGATAACACAGTTTTTCTATAACAGCGAATTACGACACAGTTAAGGCGGCAAATGACTCGAGACTACTGGAGCATCATGGTAGTGGTTTGTAGTTGCTAAACAACGCAGTAGAGAGCGTGCATGTACATTAGTTAGATTTGTAGACGTGGTGGTGCGATTTAGGAGACGGTGCGCGATTATGGCAACCTTACCCTACGTATATAGGGCCTACTAAAGCAAAACATTGAAAAACGTCGGGAATTCAATTTAGAAACACACATAGGTTTTATAGATTACGAAAAAAGCCTTTGATAGAGTTAAAACTTAGGGGATTTCTATAAGCCAGATGTATTTTGAGACACTCATTGATGCAATTAGGAGCCTATAGGCCTACTTGAACATTAGTACAGTATTGTAAAAGAATCAGTGTCAAACTGTCAAGAGAAATTGCGACGAATTAAGGTGTTTAGTACGTATAATGAAAATAATTACCATAATCATAATAACAGTAAACGTCGCAGTCTATCACAGCCTACTTCTCACTTTTCGCTGACATTTTCTTAATTCGCAGTCTGGATATCAAGCTCCAAGAAAATTTTAAAGCTCCATAACAATTTGCTTTTGAGACGATGTTATTTAATACAGCACTAGTGTTCTGGGAAGTACAGCAAACAACCTTTGTTTACAATGTACAGTACAGCAAAAACGAGATGCTTAGTATACGCATTCCGTTGTGATGTCGACAGGAGCAAGATAAAACTTGCATATTAGCGTAGTCGTTTCGGTAAAACAGTGGACAGCGTCATTCAAAGAAACGTTATCAGTCTCATTTTTTGCCATACGCTCATTCGTTATCTCATCTTTCTTCTAAGCGTGCCCATACCAGCTCAATTGAATTTAAATTACAGCTGAAGGGGGGGACTTCATGTCCGTACTTCCGTGCAATTTAATCAATAAGAAATACTCTCTTTAATATTAGAATCTTTGATAATTAGTAGTAACGCTGGAAAGAGTGAGAGTGTGTGTGTGGGTGAGAGAGAGAAGGAAAGAAATAAAATGGTGTGTGTGTGTGTGTGTGTGAGAGAGAGAGAGAAGGAAAGAAATAAAATGGTGTGTGTGTGTGTGTGTGAGTTTCATAAAATAATGGCTTTCCCGGGCAAATATTTTAATTACGTTATTACACAAAATGAAAATTACGTACACACACCACACAAAACTCGCCCAGTCAGAAGGTTAATATTCGGAAGCATTTGTTGTCACAATGTGATCTTAATTGCGTAGCACTTTCCGAACCTGCCTCTGTACACTAATCAGATTCCGCTGTTAGTAAGATGAGATTGGTGTTTCAAATCAACAGTTATCGCTTATCGCTTTCAATGAAACCGACCAGTTCATGTGCAGAAACATCGCAACAACGTAACTACACTGACGTCAGATAAAAAAAAAATTATTTACCATTTATAACAGTTGCTTTAATGCCGACTGTCGTTTTTTTTAAACGGGGAGTGTAATAGGTGGTACTAACCCGGTATTACCGTTAATCTCTGTTATATTAACAGGAAGAAAGCTAAAAATGAACCAAAACAAAGGAACTATGCAGTAACATATACCAGAAAAATTATACAATGTTTTAAAAATACGGAGTAGATGTAGCAATTAAAAATGTGAAAGAGTATTTGATAAGATAAGGAATAAAAACATAGAAAAATGCCAATCTTACAAAGAAGCGGAGTTTTTCTTAACATAAAATGCAAAAAAATGTAACAAAATGTACCTAGCGAGACAGGACGGAAATTTGAATCCAGGTTGTCTAACCATAAACGAGGAGACGGTAATAGAACAACAAATTCTTTATATGCAAGACATTTTTTAAAAGAGAATCACAAATTTCTTAAGTCGATTAAGAGAGATTTCAAAAGTCGTTAATAATACAGCTGAAAGACGACACTTTATAGGAGGAGAGGGGAAACACAAGTACAAAACAGTTTACTAAAGCACGAAACCTATTGCAGAGCCTTTGACCACAGACATCACTGCACAAAGAATCATACCACTGTGGCAAAACACAAACAAACAATCACATTAGACTTCAAAAAGGCTCTGGAATTTGCACATCATAAATATGTCAGACTACTATAGATATACAACATTAGCAGTGACAGGCGTAACAAGAGAGTAGCTTACTCTTACATTTGCACAAATATTTACTATTTACGTGTAATAATTTTCTATCATTTTACAGAATTATAAATAAATGTGTGTGTGCGCGCATGTGTGTATTCATAAGCATTTGGTAATGTTTCTGTTTACCTCTGTATCTTCTATGAAACTCTTATAATTGTCCATCAAATATTAATTCATTTTTAAGTAACATGTTTTTGTAAGGATCTATAAAAGGGAGTATTCGCACTCGCCATCTTTGTTCCGAGACTGACATAATATTATAGTGCCGCTTGTGTATACATGGGACGCAGTATAAGTTTGTTTTCGATATTACATAAACTATTATAGTTTTTCGTGCAAAAAATATAATTTCAAAGTGTGAAATTATGTCCCACGTCCTTAAAAATATGGAAATAATAGTTTTCATCTTAAAACTTACTGATTCAGACCATAGTAAGAGGAGAATAATTTTGTCTATAAAACAACAAATACCATGGATTTCGTTGTCCATGACGTGCCAGTTACTTAACTATAAATATCACTATAGTATTGACGACTCGGAACACTAAGTTTTTTATAAGTAAAAACCTAAAGTTTTACCTTACAGCCTAAACCGGCTTTCACCTTTAGAAGGCTTCATCAGATCCTGCCATAGGTAGCGTTGTCCGTCTTGTTGTTGGCGACGGGATAGTTATTCGAAAGATTGAAGCTGTGTGTGTGTGGTGAGATGTGTTCGAATAATGCGTGCGATTTGAATTGTGTCTGTTCGTTTAGGATGTCGTTTTTATTTGTTTTTGTGTGTTTGTATATTTCTAATTGTTCTAGAGTGTCTAGTTTTCGGCCTTTTGTGTGTACGTGTAGAATGTTCATGTTATTGTCGATGTTTTTATATGTGTGGTTTGCTTCAATGAGGTGGTTTGCAAAGGTAGATTCTGTAGTGGTGTGGAGTGCTTTTGTGTGTTCAATGTATCTCTGTTTGAAGCTACGTCCTGTCTGGCCTATGTAGAATTTATTGCAATTTGAGCAATTTAGCTTGTATACACCAGGTAGATCGAATTTGTTTTGTGCTTTGGGCATGCGTTTTGATAGTGTGTGTTCTGTTTTGTTAGTAGTTTTGTAAGCGATTCTGTATCCTACTTTTTTGAATGTGTGGGCAATTTTTTCAGTTTGTTTGTTGATGTATGTTAGTGTTATGAATTTGTTGTTTTCAGTCTTTGTCTGTTGTTTGTTTTGTGTTTTGTGTAGGAGTTTACTGACTATTGTTCTGTCATAACCGTTAGATTCTGCTAGATATTTTATCGTGTTTAGTTTGTCTTTGTAGTCTATTTCATCTAAGGGGATGTTGTTAAGTCTATGTATCATGGTTCTAAAAGCAGCTAGTTTGTGTTGTATTGGGTGATTGGAGGTGTTGTGTATTAGTGTGTCAGTTGTAGTTGGTTTTCTGTATATACTGAATTTGTGCCTGTGTTCTAGTTTTGTGATGGAGAGGTCTAAGAAGTTTATGGTATTGTTGTGTTCGTATTCGGCAGTGAAGGTTATGTTTTTATGTATTTTGTTTATGTGCGTTAGTAACTGTTCGCATTGTCTTTTGTTTCCCCTGTATAGTATTAGAATGTCATCAACGTATCTGTGCCAATATAGTATTTTATGTGAGTGTCTGTCATTGTTTGTGAGTATTTTTGTTTTTTCTAAGTGTTGGAGGAAGACTTCTGCTAGAATGCTGGATATGGGGGAGCCCATGGGTAAGGCCATCGTTCTGTGTGTAGTATTTATTGTTATAAGTAAAGTAGTTTTGTTTTGTGATAATGTTCAGAGTTCAGAGTTAGTGTTCCGAGTCGTCAATACTATAGTGATATTTAACAAATACCAATCGTTACCACTTACCACTTTGTTAGGTATATATTCTCAGATTTTACTTTTATTCCTGTTTATAATAGATGGCTGTTGAATTAATGTTTACTAAACTTCGTTTGTCCAAAAGTCCAAATAAAGTTACTAAAACTATTTTTAATAAACACGAATTTACATTTTTAACTTACTTACTATTAAGTTTATATTCAGGTTTTTCGCTTAACATTTAGTTAAAATTAATAATAAAAAGTTTAGCTTAACATTTTATTAAAATTAACAATAATGTATTTTTCATTGCACTAGACATTTTATAGTCAAAAGCATTTTTCTCGGTTAGTAGGAAGGGTTAAACTTTGTTAGTACAGGCAAAAAATTTGCAAGTTACAACTTCTCACGGCCATATCTTGAAAACAACTCGTGGATTAAAACCCGGCCAAAACGCATTTTGTTTGTTATTTCGTATAGAATAATTTTGGTCCTATTCATTTTACTTCCATATTCCTTAAGGAATGGAAGTATGGTGATGGCAAAAAAAATCGCGTTCGAGATTATTGCAGATTCTGATTCTACTACGCTCAAAACATGAAAAAAAGTAGTTTTCCGAAAAGTGTCTGTGTGTGTGTCTGTCTGTAGATTTTTTTTTCTATGGCAAACGATAACAGCCGCAAATTCAAACAGAATCAAATAATTTTTTGCATACAGCCCTGATCTGTAGAGTACTCACGACCTATTGTTTTTGGTGAAGATCGGTTGAGGGAAAGGGGTAGTTTCCCTGCAACGGTTTTTTTTATCAAGGGAATTTTTTTTTTTGGCAAACGATAACAGCCGCAAATTCAAACAGAATCAAATAATGTTTCGTATACAGCCCTGAATTGTAGAGTTCTCAAGACCTGTTGTTTTTGGTGAAGATCGGTTAAGGGAAAGGGGTAGTTTACCAGTAACATTTTATGTTTTAACAAGGGTATTTCCTATGGCAAACGATAACAGCCGCAAATTCAAACAGAATCAAAAGATTATTTGCATACAGCCCTAAATTGTAGAGTTCTCAAGACATATTGTTTTTGGTGAAGATCGGTTGAGGGAAAGGGGTAGTTTACCTGCAACGTTTTTTTAACAAGGGTATTTTCTATGGCAAACGATAACAGCCGCAAATTCAAACAGAATCAAATAATGTTTTGCATACAGCCCTGATTTGTAGAGTACTCAAGACCTATTGTTTTTGGTAAAGATCGGTTAAGGGGAAGGGGTAGTTTACCTGCAACGTTTTTTTATCAAGCGTATTTTCTATGGCAAACGATAACAGCCGCAAATTCAAACAGAATCAAATAATGTTTTGCATACGTCCCTGAATTGTAGAGGACTCAAGGAATTTTGATTTTGGTGAAGATCGATTAAGGGGAAGGGGTAGTTTACCTGTAACATTTTATGTTTTAACAAGGGTATTTCCTATGGCAAACGATAACAGCCGCAAATTCAAACAGAATCAAAAGATTATTTGCATACAGCCCTAAATTGTAGAGTTCTCAAGACATATTGTTTTTGGTGAAGATCGGTTGAGGGAAAGGGGTAGTTTACCTGCAACGTTTTTTTAACAAGGGTATTTTCTATGGCAAACGATAACAGCCGCAAATTCAAACAGAATCAAATAATGTTTTGCATACAGCCCTGATTTGTAGAGTACTCAAGACCTATTGTTTTTGGTAAAGATCGGTTAAGGGGAAGGGGTAGTTTACCTGCAACGTTTTTTTATCAAGCGTATTTTCTATGGCAAACGATAACAGCCGCAAATTCAAACAGAATCAAATAATGTTTTGCATACGTCCCTGAATTGTAGAGGACTCAAGGAATTTTGATTTTGGTGAAGATCGATTAAGGGGAAGGGGTAGTTTACCTGCAACCTTTTACGTTTTAACAAGAGTAAAGTACTTGAAAATTTATTTAAACTTTTTGAAACAATGGTAATTGTTAAAAATAAAATAATTTTGTTGCCAGGCAATAAAATTATAGTTTTTTCATTTATGTATTTTTTCTCAGTTATGTACTGTTTACGTTTCCATTTTATTATTATGACTACCGCAATGAAAAGGCAGGGAACACACACACACACACACACACACACACACACACACACACACACACACACACACACAATTCGCGTTATTTCTGGCCTCATTCATGTTTATTTTCTTACATTTGCACGGTTTTTAAATGGAAAGTGCCGAACCCATACCAACATAACGCATGCAAGCCGAAAAAGTGTCCAGCGTGGATAGCGATTTGCTTCCTGTGTATCGCTGGGCAGTGTAACTGCACGTGTTTACAGAGGAACGATTCATAGACAGACTTTTCGTCTTTAGGGAATCAACCCTCTGCAAGATGCTGAGGGTCCATGAGTGACTTCGGAGCGCTCCTTCTTTTCCGCGTGTTTGTTCTGTGATACGTACACTGTAGATTCACAGCTTTATTCAAATCAATGCTCAATAGGAAATGTTGAAAATTTTTGTCCACGGTGTACCCTCATACACACTAAACCTGCTCTGATGTTTTAATTACGGACATCATAATATTAAAACTTTGGAAACTTGAGCACTACTTAATGGAGATCAATCATTAACTTATACAGGCCATTAATTTTATGCATATTTTTTATATATATGTGTACAACGTTATCGGCAACAAAGAAGTAGTTTTTGTTAAAATTCCTTCCCGGGATATTTGGCCGTAGTCCAATGTTTTCTACAAAGCCAGACGTTTCGGCAATGCCATCGACTTCCATCATCAGTGAAAATCGAGTGCGATAACGTGAGGTGGTATATGTTAGTGACCACAGTACTGTGGTTAAGGCTGAAGCAGTAAGTAGAAAGAAGTAGTTTCTATGGTAATATTTCATTTCGAAAATGATTTTAAATATAAATCTTAGAATATGGAAGTCATGTATGGTTCTCCATACCGATATTTTACTATAAACTCAAACGTTTTTTAGTTATTCGCTAAAAATTACGCTAAAATCCTGTTTTTTGGGGGGTAAAAATCGAAAATGTTGTTTTGGAATAACTCGAAAACAACGCATTTTTCAAAACAGTTGCGTACTGACTTTTTTGCTTAGAATTTGATTCTCTATTGGATCCCGGGGTTAATTTTTTTTTATCAATCACCCTTGAAAAAGGGGTGGTTCTCACCCCCAAATAAAAAGCGTACAGTTTAACTTTGTTCTAGAGTGCATATAGAACATACATATCAAATTTCGTGAAATTCCATCGACAGTCAAAGTTTTGTTACGTCAAAAGCTGCGCTTACTGGACTAGAATTTCTTCGTGCTGATTTTGTTCTCGACTTTGTTTACGATCTGCGCGTATGTTTCGCGCTTGGCTGTCGCGCAGCTGATTTTCGAAAAACAGGTAAATGTGCAATTTTGTGCATTAAAACTACAGAATGTGCAATTTTATGCAGTAACCCCCAAAACGTGCAATTTTGTGCAAAATAAAATGTATGTTAAAATGACGTACACGTCCCGATTCGGATAAATAACTTGTCACTGGCCGTTTACGAACTAGCAAAAAAAAAAGATGCAATTGCACGTGAATCCGGGCTTTAGTTATAACATTATATTTATAATTAATGGATTAAAAAAATAAACCACCTTGTACAGTGATCTGCGTGGAACTGGGCCGATCCTAGGAGGTGGATTTGGTACGTCAAACAAAGTCGGTATGGCATTAGGCTTCAGTTTTTCCAACCATCTACTCGTGCCTGTTCAAACTGTGAACTTTCAAAATGAACCTAAAAGTGAAAAAGTGTATTACATTTTTAGTCGTTATGATTAACATTCACAAACTTTTAAGGAACAACCATTAAATTTACCTCACACAGACGCATTCCCTTGCTTAGTATAAATTTGTCTCGTCTCATATTTTGAATCCATTTTGCACATCGAATAGGGTCTGCCGGAAATTTGAATGTTCTAAACTTAGTTTCTGTTCGATTTTTGCAATTTACAGCACAACAACCAGTCATTATGATTATGAGATGTAGTACAACAATCTGCAAAACATACTACATAACATTAATAATATCTCTAACACCAGTATTTATAACATTGTTTTCACTGACAAGATGAGATGATTATTATACATATTCGTGTGTAATACATAAATCAAATTAGTACACTAAGGTTATAACCCTGATATGTAAAAATATTAATATTTACATACATAATTTACATTAAATAATCCAACGCACAGCGTGCTTACATTGCTCCCGCCACATTACATTTAAAAGTCTCGGAGCAAAGATGGCGGGTGCGTTTACCTATATTATAGAGCTCTAGTTTTTGTGTCAGAATTAAGCCTGCCTTTTAATTTATTTAGAAAAAAAAAGAATCTATAGGAATTGAGCTCAGTGTGTAGTTTGGGCTATATATTAACATGCACCGTGTTATATTTAAACCTTAACCAGGTGCTTAAACACTACTCTGTGTGTGTGTGTGTGTGTGTGTGTGTGTGTGTGTGTGTGTGTGTGTGTGTGTGTGTGTGTGTGTGTGTGTGTGTGTGTGTGTGTGGTGAGTTGTGGCATTTTCCGCCGACCCGAGACCGTACTGTGGCAACCTCAATATTAGTGGCAACGTTGTAAAACGCGTGCCACTAATAAAAGTTATATTTTCGCCTAAATTAAAATTTTTTTTTAACCTATGTATTTGAAAGAGTATAAAACCACTCCTACTGTAACCTAGATGCAACATTTCGGCATTTCAGCATTTTTTATAGCTTTTACGGCTACTGTGCTACAAAATAGGAAAAAGCACGGTTGTGTGTGTGTATGCAATGCACCGCATCTGTGGCACATACATGCCGCTGTACTCATACGAACCTAGCGTGCATTCTTGTCATCATATAATTGCAATGTTAAGGCATCCAGACAGATTATACAACATTGCCACACTTAAATTTGCAAAATTGGCGGGAAACTAAATCTAAACTGTCCGCTGTGTGCCATATGAGTGACGCGGAGTGCTTTGATTAGTGTGACTGCAACAATGGTGCATTACAGCGTTCTTGGATTACAGCGCTTTAACCCAATAATCCAAATGGAATCAAGTTCCTTTATACAATAAAAGTCACTGTAATTTTGGTAGATACATGTTTATGGTTGCATTTATAAACTAGTGTAAGTGCCTTAACGTACATTACATGAAGTATATAAAACAATAAGCAAGAATTAGTGCCACAAATTATTACATTTGTTACGTAGACAATAAACACGTATGAAATTAGGTGTAATATACATTTTATATAAACCGTTTCCGTGCAGGTGTGAAAATCAATTGTTCACCCACATGCCAATAACCTACCAACCTAAAATTTTTCAACTCACATTGCGGATGACAGTATCCGCTTATGGTATTTTAGGATATACCAATGTTAACAGAGAAAAATAAAATGCAAGTAAATATTAGAAACAAATCTTTAAATGTGCGGTGACTGTACAACCCAGTGACAGGAAGCCTGCAGGTAAGGACTAAGAGAAGACAAAAGTGTGGAACTACTGTTATGGAGACAACCAATGGACAAAGAAAATTTTGTGCCGAGTACAGTGAAAGACAACAAAATATGATATATAACTTCTCATCCTTAACACTTTTAGCTAAACCTGTGACAAAAAAATAGACAAAAATTAATTTTGGTTTTTCTTCTAAAAAGAGATTATCTAAACATCAGATAAACATATCTTTACTCATGTACTTAAGTACTTTATCAGCTTTGAAACAAACCAATTGAACTATGGAATCGTTTATGCACTATTACAATTATTTTTCCACACATTTTAATACATCATTTTACACAAAAATGATATACATGGAAGGCAGAATATGGTATATAAACTTATAAAACGCATGAATAAAAACGAGAGATGCTGCGGATATTAACGTTATAAAAGAATATCAGTGAAAAAATGGGCCTACTATTAAAAGCTGCGAGATGATGAAAATGTTGACGAGGAAAATACATAGAAAATGAAAATAAAACTGTAGATTTAATTAAGATTCAAGAACTTGAAGAAGCCCTAAAAAGACAGGAAAACAACAGAACCAGACGGAATGAATGCAGAATTAATAAAATATGGATCATAGCTGAAGTTCTGTTTTCTACACTTAATAAACATGTGCTGGCAGAAATGTACTGTGCCAGAAGAATAGAACACCACAAAAGTTATATCTCTTTTCAAAAAAGGAAACAAAAATGATGTATCTAATTATAAAGGCATAAGTCTCTCCAATGGGAGTTACAAAATATGTAGTAGACTTCTTAATCAACGGCTGCAAACTATTTCCGATAACATATTACTGTACCGGTATTAGATTCTTGGATTTCGTTGTCCATGACGTGTCCGTTACTTAACTAAATACAACTATTTCACTAACGACTCGGAACACAAAGTTTTTTTATGGGTAAAAACGTAAAGTTTTACCTTACAAGTACATTCTAATATTATTAGATAGAAGTACACTTGGGCTTTAGAAAAGGACGTTCATGCATTAAGGACGTGTATAGGGTAAGGTTGCCTAAATCGCACCATTTTTCACATTATGTCTTGTAATTCAGAAACGATAACGAATATTTTAAAGGTTTTTACATAATAAAATGCTACAATATTTGCCCTTCCTAATGTAATTTTTACCCTTCTTTCTCAGTGAAAAAATGAAGAATTTTTATAAGTCTGCAAAAGGTGCGATTTAGGAAGCGTGTCTCCTAAATCGCACCACGGGTTTCCAAAATCGCACTACCATTTACTATACTGGGAAATTGATGTGGATTATGAATATAAAACAATGTTCGAGACAGATTTCAAAGATATTATAATTTTATAGACTCAAGACATTATTTTGAACATTTAACATAATAGTAGTAGTAGTAATAATAATAATAATAGTCATCATCATCTTTTTCATCACTTATCACAATAATAAAAGTAACCAAATGAAACTATGGTATAATATTTTTGAAGTTTTTTAGTTCAAATTAAAAATACTTATAAAATTACAGAACGATAAAGTGTAGTAAGAAAAAAATGATTGAAATTTAATTAATATCTAATCATTTTGTAAACAAAAGTCACATGTGAACTCAAGTTTATCTTTCGAAACACCAGCACACGACTCATGTACCCAGCTTTTACATGCACTACACTGCACCATATCCTCTATCAAGTTTTCTTGACAAAGTTTGCAGAACCAATCGTCTTTATTTATTTCAACAATCGTTGCTGAGAAATGTAACTGACTGGAGGAATTTGATTTTGACGTCTTCTTGTTACGACTGGTCTTCTTGTTTACTTTTGGTAAGTTAGATGAAGTTGATGGTCTAGGAAGAAAAAATGTTTAGCATATTTCTGTGAGTGTTCTTTTCGTCGTGCTTCTAGTTTATTTTTGTATGGGCTTGCTGTTAATAGCTCTGCTTTTTGAGGCTGCCTGTTATTTCTTCCGACAACAGTTGGGCAAGGCACTGGGCTGATTTCGTGAACAGTCTGTCCACAGGAGAATAAGTTCTTTTCTGAGGTGTAGTGTGCCTATTAATTTCTTCGCTTTCAGCTTCTCTTTCGTCCTCACGATCATTTTCTTCTGGCGTTAATGTCTTCACTGCTACAAAATCAGTGTCCTTGAAGACCTGACGATCCACTGGCCACACACCTGTAGCCTTAAAGCCGTTCATGGCATTGCTCATAGTTGCCACTCTTACATAAGCTTCAGAGAGGATACTAGATACATGACATTGTCTCAGAGGAGGAGGATTGGTTCTGTGCCATTTGGTTACTGCCTCGTCATAGTATAGCTGAAATGGCTTGAAAACTGAGACGTCTAGAGGCTGAAGACGATGCGTGGTATGACCTGGCAGCTGCAGCAACAGCACTCCACTTTCACGCGCTAGATTAATAACGTCCAGGTTCTTCGAGTGTGTTGTGTGTCCGTCCAATAAAAGAAGCACTTTTTCTTCCTTAGATGGGCGCACATGTGCTACAAAATGCTTAAACCACTTCAGGAATAATTCGCTGTTTATGTAACCGGACTCTGAAACTTCTACAAGACTTCCTGCAGGTGCACCACTGGCTAGAGAATACTCCATTCGCGATCTTTTGAAAATAATCATTGGGGGAACAAATACACCAACTGCATTCGTACAACACACGATGGTTGTATTGACACCTCTCTCAGCACTTGTCAGAGCTCCTACACGCTTTTTCCCTTTCATTGCTAATATTTTTGGGGCCTTTTTTTGAACAGTTTGAAAACCGGATTCATCGACATTAAAATTCTAAAACCATTAAAGCCATTTTCATCTACAACTTTTTCGAGAACATCAAAAAAGTGGAAGACGTTTTCTTTGTTGAAACCTTTAGCGCGGCTTGCGGATACTTTTTCTGGCTGTCGAAGTCAGTTCTGGATGGCGCTTTAGAAATGAATAGTACCATTTTTTACCCGCAATCTTTTTTCCGTGTTGAACCGATTTTGAAGATGAGGGTTCTGGTCGAGGATCTGATATGCTAAACGTCTGACGTCCAGCGGAGTAAGTCCAAATAGACTTGACTCAAATTCTAAGATGAGTCTAACAAATTCTTCTTCGGCTTTCGGTGGTAAGGCAAGTTCTCTGCCATTCACGGAGTCTATACTAGTTCGTTCGGTTCCACGTTGAACTTCACCCCGGTGGTGGCGCAAAAATGTTTTTTTCGGAATGCCGTACTTCCGTTGTATTTCATTTAATCCTATTTTACACTCTTTGTATTCATTGAGGGCACGATTCATTGATTCTGGGGACCATTTCCCGTATTCCCTTTTGGCCATCTCCTGTTCTCTGTAAAAAAAGAAAAGGGGTCCATTTATATCATGGCAGCCAAAAGCACAGCAGTGCGATTTAGGCAACTTCAATGGTGGTGCGATTTAGGAAATGACGTGGGGGTGCGATTTAGGAGACTGTGCCATTTTGCAAACTTTTGTTTATCTAACCTACAAACGCGACCGAAAAAAGAAGTTTAACCTGTCAACTTAATTCAAACAATATTATGGTTGTCAGAAATGATAGACAATTAAGATGTCTTACATACCTTTTGTGCAAAGTGGCTAACAAAAGTGACGAAAAATAGCAGTGATAACACAGTTTTTCTATAACAGCGAATTACGACACAGTTAAGGCGGCAAATGACTCGAGACTACTGGAGCATCATGGTAGTGGTTTGTAGTTGCTAAACAACGCAGTAGAGAGCGTGCATGTACATTACTTAGATTTGTAGACGTGGTGGTGCGATTTAGGAGACGGTGCGCGATTATGGCAACCTTACCCTACGTATATAGGGCCTACTAAAGCAAACCATTGAAAAACGTCGGGAATTCAATTTAGAAACACACATAGGTTTTATAGATTACGAAAAAAGCCTTTGATAGAGTTAAAACTTAGGGGATTTCTATAAGCCAGATGTATTTTGAGACACTCATTGATGCAATTAGGAGCCTATAGGCCTACTTGAACATTAGTACAGTATTGTAAAAGAATCAGTGTCAAACTGTCAAGAGAAATTGCGACGAATTAAGGTGTTTAGTACGTATAATGAAAATAATTACCATAATCATAATAACAGTAAACGTCGCAGTCTATCACAGCCTACTTCTCACTTTTCGCTGACATTTTCTTAATTCGCAGTCTGGATATCAAGCTCCAAGAAAATTTTAAAGCTCCATAACAATTTGCTTTTGAGACGATGTTATTTAATACAGCACTAGTGTTCTGGGAAGTACAGCAAACAACCTTTGTTTACAATGTACAGTACAGCAAAAACGAGATGCTTAGTATACGCATTCCATTGTGATGTCGACAGGAGCAAGATAAAACTTGCATATTAGCGTAGTCGTTTCGGTAAAACAGTGGACAGCGTCATTCAAAGAAACGTTATCAGTCTCATTTTTTGCCATACGCTCATTCGTTATCTCATCTTTCTTCTAAGCGTGCCCATACCAGCTCAATTGAATTTAAATTACAGCTGAAGGGGGGGACTTCATGTCCGTACTTCCGTGCAATTTAATCAATAAGAAATACTCTCTTTAATATTAGAATCTTTGATAATTAGTAGTAACGCTGGAAAGAGTGAGAGTGTGTGTGTGGGTGAGAGAGAGAAGGAAAGAAATAAAATGGTGTGTGTGTGTGTGTGTGAGAGAGAGAGAGAAGGAAAGAAATAAAATGGTGTGTGTGTGTGTGAGTTTCATAAAATAATGGCTTTCCCGGGCAAATATTTTAATTACGTTATTACACAAAATGAAAATTACGTACACACACCACACAAAACTCGCCCAGTCAGAAGGTTAATATTCGGAAGCATTTGTTGTCACAATGTGATCTTAATTGCGTAGCACTTTCCGAACCTGCCTCTGTACACTAATCAGATTCCGCTGTTAGTAAGATGAGATTGGTGTTTCAAATCAACAGTTATCGCTTATCGCTTTCAATGAAACCGACCAGTTCATGTGCAGAAACATCGCAACAACGTAACTACACTGACGTCAGATAAAAAAAAATTATTTACCATTTATAACAGTTGCTTTAATGCCGACTGTCGTTTTTTTTAAACGGGGAGTGTAATAGGTGGTACTAACCCGGTATTACCGTTAATCTCTGTTATATTAACAGGAAGAAAGCTAAAAATGAACCAAAACAAAGGAACTATGCAGTAACATATACCAGAAAAATTATACAATGTTTTAAAAATACGGAGTAGATGTAGCAATTAAAAATGTGAAAGAGTATTTGATAAGATAAGGAATAAAAACATAGAAAAATGCCAATCTTACAAAGAAGCGGAGTTTTTCTTAACATAAAATGCAAAAAAATGTAACAAAATGTACCTAGCGAGACAGGACGGAAATTTGAATCCAGGTTGTCTAACCATAAACGAGGAGACGGTAATAGAACAACAAATTCTTTATATGCAAGACATTTTTTAAAAGAGAATCACAAATTTCTTAAGTCGATTAAGAGAGATTTCAAAAGTCGTTAATAATACAGCTGAAAGACGACACTTTATAGGAGGAGAGGGGAAACACAAGTACAAAACAGTTTACTAAAGCACGAAACCTATTGCAGAGCCTTTGACCACAGACATCACTGCACAAAGAATCATACCACTGTGGCAAAACACAAACAAACAATCACATTAGACTTCAAAAAGGCTCTGGAATTTGCACATCATAAATATGTCAGACTACTATAGATATACAACATTAGCAGTGACAGGCGTAACAAGAGAGTAGCTTACTCTTACATTTGCACAAATATTTACTATTTACGTGTAATAATTTTCTATCATTTTACAGAATTATAAATAAATGTGTGTGTGCGCGCATGTGTGTATTCATAAGCATTTGGTAATGTTTCTGTTTACCTCTGTATCTTCTATGAAACTCTTATAATTGTCCATCAAATATTAATTCATTTTTAAGTAACATGTTTTTGTAAGGATCTATAAAAGGGAGTATTCGCACTCGCCATCTTTGTTCCGAGACTGACATAATATTATAGTGCCGCTTGTGTATACATGGGACGCAGTATAAGTTTGTTTTCGATATTACATAAACTATTATAGTTTTTCGTGCAAAAAATATAATTTCAAAGTGTGAAATTATGTCCCACGTCCTTAAAAATATGGAAATAATAGTTTTCATCTTAAAACTTACTGATTCAGACCATAGTAAGAGGAGAATAATTTTGTCTATAAAACAACAAATACCATGGATTTCGTTGTCCATGACGTGCCAGTTACTTAACTATAAATATCACTATAGTATTGACGACTCGGAACACTAAGTTTTTTATAAGTAAAAACCTAAAGTTTTACCTTACAGCCTAAACCGGCTTTCACCTTTAGAAGGCTTCATCAGATCCTGCCATAGGTAGCGTTGTCCGTCTTGTTGTTGGCGACGGGATAGTTATTCGAAAGATTGAAGCTGTGTGTGTGTGGTGAGATGTGTTCGAATAATGCGTGCGATTTGAATTGTGTCTGTTCGTTTAGGATGTCGTTTTTATTTGTTTTTGTGTGTTTGTATATTTCTAATTGTTCTAGAGTGTCTAGTTTTCGGCCTTTTGTGTGTACGTGTAGAATGTTCATGTTATTGTCGATGTTTTTATATGTGTGGTTTGCTTCAATGAGGTGGTTTGCAAAGGTAGATTCTGTAGTGGTGTGGAGTGCTTTTGTGTGTTCAATGTATCTCTGTTTGAAGCTACGTCCTGTCTGGCCTATGTAGAATTTATTGCAATTTGAGCAATTTAGCTTGTATACACCAGGTAGATCGAATTTGTTTTGTGCTTTGGGCATGCGTTTTGATAGTGTGTGTTCTGTTTTGTTAGTAGTTTTGTAAGCGATTCTGTATCCTACTTTTTTGAATATGTGGGCAATTTTTTCAGTTTGTTTGTTGATGTATGTTAGTGTTATGAATTTGTTGTTTTCAGTCTTTGTCTGTTGTTTGTTTTGTGTTTTGTGTAGGAGTTTACTGACTATTGTTCTGTCATAACCGTTAGATTCTGCTAGATATTTTATCGTGTTTAGTTTGTCTTTGTAGTCTATTTCATCTAAGGGGATGTTGTTAAGTCTATGTATCATGGTTCTAAAAGCAGCTAGTTTGTGTTGTATTGGGTGATTGGAGGTGTTGTGTATTAGTGTGTCAGTTGTAGTTGGTTTTCTGTATATACTGAATTTGTGCCTGTGTTCTAGTTTTGTGATGGAGAGGTCTAAGAAGTTTATGGTATTGTTGTGTTCGTATTCGGCAGTGAAGGTTATGTTTTTATGTATTTTGTTTATGTGCGTTAGTAACTGTTCGCATTGTCTTTTGTTTCCCCTGTATAGTATTAGAATGTCATCAACGTATCTGTGCCAATATAGTATTTTATGTGAGTGTCTGTCATTGTTTGTGAGTATTTTTGTTTTTTCTAAGTGTTGGAGGAAGACTTCTGCTAGAATGCTGGATATGGGGGAGCCCATGGGTAAGGCCATCGTTCTGTGTGTAGTATTTATTGTTATAAGTAAAGTAGTTTTGTTTTGTGATAATGTTCAGAGTTCAGAGTTAGTGTTCCGAGTCGTCAATACTATAGTGATATTTAACAAATACCAATCGTTACCACTTACCACTTTGTTAGGTATATATTCTCAGATTTTACTTTTATTCCTGTTTATAATAGATGGCTGTTGAATTAATGTTTACTAAACTTCGTTTGTCCAAAAGTCCAAATAAAGTTACTAAAACTATTTTTAATAAACACGAATTTACATTTTTAACTTACTTACTATTAAGTTTATATTCAGGTTTTTCGCTTAACATTTAGTTAAAATTAATAATAAAAAGTTTAGCTTAACATTTTATTAAAATTAACAATAATGTATTTTTCATTGCACTAGACATTTTATAGTCAAAAGCATTTTTCTCGGTTAGTAGGAAGGGTTAAACTTTGTTAGTACAGGCAAAAAATTTGCAAGTTACAACTTCTCACGGCCATATCTTGAAAACAACTCGTGGATTAAAACCCGGCCAAAACGCATTTTGTTTGTTATTTCGTATAGAATAATTTTGGTCCTATTCATTTTACTTCCATATTCCTTAAGGAATGGAAGTATGGTGATGGCAAAAAAAATCGCGTTCGAGATTATTGCAGATTCTGATTCTACTACGCTCAAAACATGAAAAAAAGTAGTTTTCCGAAAAGTGTCTGTGTGTGTGTCTGTCTGTAGATTTTTTTTTCTATGGCAAACGATAACAGCCGCAAATTCAAACAGAATCAAATAATTTTTTGCATACAGCCCTGATCTGTAGAGTACTCACGACCTATTGTTTTTGGTGAAGATCGGTTGAGGGAAAGGGGTAGTTTCCCTGCAACGGTTTTTTTTATCAAGGGAATTTTTTTTTTTGGCAAACGATAACAGCCGCAAATTCAAACAGAATCAAATAATGTTTCGTATACAGCCCTGAATTGTAGAGTTCTCAAGACCTGTTGTTTTTGGTGAAGATCGGTTAAGGGAAAGGGGTAGTTTACCTGTAACATTTTATGTTTTAACAAGGGTATTTCCTATGGCAAACGATAACAGCCGCAAATTCAAACAGAATCAAAAGATTATTTGCATACAGCCCTAAATTGTAGAGTTCTCAAGACATATTGTTTTTGGTGAAGATCGGTTGAGGGAAAGGGGTAGTTTACCTGCAACGTTTTTTTAACAAGGGTATTTTCTATGGCAAACGATAACAGCCGCAAATTCAAACAGAATCAAATAATGTTTTGCATACAGCCCTGATTTGTAGAGTACTCAAGACCTATTGTTTTTGGTAAAGATCGGTTAAGGGGAAGGGGTAGTTTACCTGCAACGTTTTTTTATCAAGCGTATTTTCTATGGCAAACGATAACAGCCGCAAATTCAAACAGAATCAAATAATGTTTTGCATACGTCCCTGAATTGTAGAGGACTCAAGGAATTTTGATTTTGGTGAAGATCGATTAAGGGGAAGGGGTAGTTTACCTGTAACATTTTATGTTTTAACAAGGGTATTTCCTATGGCAAACGATAACAGCCGCAAATTCAAACAGAATCAAAAGATTATTTGCATACAGCCCTAAATTGTAGAGTTCTCAAGACATATTGTTTTTGGTGAAGATCGGTTGAGGGAAAGGGGTAGTTTACCTGCAACGTTTTTTTAACAAGGGTATTTTCTATGGCAAACGATAACAGCCGCAAATTCAAACAGAATCAAATAATGTTTTGCATACAGCCCTGATTTGTAGAGTACTCAAGACCTATTGTTTTTGGTAAAGATCGGTTAAGGGGAAGGGGTAGTTTACCTGCAACGTTTTTTTATCAAGCGTATTTTCTATGGCAAACGATAACAGCCGCAAATTCAAACAGAATCAAATAATGTTTTGCATACGTCCCTGAATTGTAGAGGACTCAAGGAATTTTGATTTTGGTGAAGATCGATTAAGGGGAAGGGGTAGTTTACCTGCAACCTTTTACGTTTTAACAAGAGTAAAGTACTTGAAAATTTATTTAAACTTTTTGAAACAATGGTAATTGTTAAAAATAAAATAATTTTGTTGCCAGGCAATAAAATTATAGTTTTTTCATTTATGTATTTTTTCTCAGTTATGTACTGTTTACGTTTCCATTTTATTATTATGACTACCGCAATGAAAAGGCAGGGAACACACACACACACACACACACACACACACACACACAATTCGCGTTATTTCTGGCCTCATTCATGTTTATTTTCTTACATTTGCACGGTTTTTAAATGGAAAGTGCCGAACCCATACCAACATAACGCATGCAAGCCGAAAAAGTGTCCAGCGTGGATAGCGATTTGCTTCCTGTGTATCGCTGGGCAGTGTAACTGCACGTGTTTACAGAGGAACGATTCATAGACAGACTTTTCGTCTTTAGGGAATCAACCCTCTGCAAGATGCTGAGGGTCCATGAGTGACTTCGGAGCGCTCCTTCTTTTCCGCGTGTTTGTTCTGTGATACGTACACTGTAGATTCACAGCTTTATTCAAATCAATGCTCAATAGGAAATGTTGAAAATTTTTGTCCACGGTGTACCCTCATACACACTAAACCTGCTCTGATGTTTTAATTACGGACATCATAATATTAAAACTTTGGAAACTTGAGCACTACTTAATGGAGATCAATCATTAACTTATACAGGCCATTAATTTTATGCATATTTTTTATATATATGTGTACAACGTTATCGGCAACAAAGAAGTAGTTTTTGTTAAAATTCCTTCCCGGGATATTTGGCCGTAGTCCAATGTTTTCTACAAAGCCAGACGTTTCGGCAATGCCATCGACTTCCATCATCAGTGAAAATCGAGTGCGATAACGTGAGGTGGTATATGTTAGTGACCACAGTACTGTGGTTAAGGCTGAAGCAGTAAGTAGAAAGAAGTAGTTTCTATGGTAATATTTCATTTCGAAAATGATTTTAAATATAAATCTTAGAATATGGAAGTCATGTATGGTTCTCCATACCGATATTTTACTATAAACTCAAACGTTTTTTAGTTATTCGCTAAAAATTACGCTAAAATCCTGTTTTTTGGGGGGTAAAAATCGAAAATGTTGTTTTGGAATAACTCGAAAACAACGCATTTTTCAAAACAGTTGCGTACTGACTTTTTTGCTTAGAATTTGATTCTCTATTGGATCCCGGGGTTAATTTTTTTTTATCAATCACCCTTGAAAAAGGGGTGGTTCTCACCCCCAAATAAAAAGCGTACAGTTTAACTTTGTTCTAGAGTGCATATAGAACATACATATCAAATTTCGTGAAATTCCATCGACAGTCAAAGTTTTGTTACGTCAAAAGCTGCGCTTACTGGACTAGAATTTCTTCGTGCTGATTTTGTTCTCGACTTTGTTTACGATCTGCGCGTATGTTTCGCGCTTGGCTGTCGCGCAGCTGATTTTCGAAAAACAGGTAAATGTGCAATTTTGTGCATTAAAACTACAGAATGTGCAATTTTATGCAGTAACCCCCAAAACGTGCAATTTTGTGCAAAATAAAATGTATGTTAAAATGACGTACACGTCCCGATTCGGATAAATAACTTGTCACTGGCCGTTTACGAACTAGCAAAAAAAAAAGATGCAATTGCACGTGAATCCGGGCTTTAGTTATAACATTATATTTATAATTAATGGATTAAAAAAATAAACCACCTTGTACAGTGATCTGCGTGGAACTGGGCCGATCCTAGGAGGTGGATTTGGTACGTCAAACAAAGTCGGTATGGCATTAGGCTTCAGTTTTTCCAACCATCTACTCGTGCCTGTTCAAACTGTGAACTTTCAAAATGAACCTAAAAGTGAAAAAGTGTATTACATTTTTAGTCGTTATGATTAACATTCACAAACTTTTAAGGAACAACCATTAAATTTACCTCACACAGACGCATTCCCTTGCTTAGTATAAATTTGTCTCGTCTCATATTTTGAATCCATTTTGCACATCGAATAGGGTCTGCCGGAAATTTGAATGTTCTAAACTTAGTTTCTGTTCGATTTTTGCAATTTACAGCACAACAACCAGTCATTATGATTATGAGATGTAGTACAACAATCTGCAAAACATACTACATAACATTAATAATATCTCTAACACCAGTATTTATAACATTGTTTTCACTGACAAGATGAGATGATTATTATACATATTCGTGTGTAATACATAAATCAAATTAGTACACTAAGGTTATAACCCTGATATGTAAAAATATTAATATTTACATACATAATTTACATTAAATAATCCAACGCACAGCGTGCTTACATTGCTCCCGCCACATTACATTTAAAAGTCTCGGAGCAAAGATGGCGGGTGCGAATACCTATATTATAGAGCTCTAGTTTTTGTGTCAGAATTAAGCCTGCCTTTTAATTTATTTAGAAAAAAAAAGAATCTATAGGAATTGAGCTCAGTGTGTAGTTTGGGCTATATATTAACATGCACCGTGTTATATTTAAACCTTAACCAGGTGCTTAAACACTACTCTGTGTGTGTGTGTGTGTGTGTGTGTGTGTGTGTGTGTGTGTGTGTGTGTGTGTGTGTGTGTGTGTGTGTGTGTGTGTGTGTGTGTGTGTGTGTGTGGTGAGTTGTGGCATTTTCCGCCGACCCGAGACCGTACTGTGGCAACGTTGTAAAACGCGTGCCACTAATAAAAGTTATATTTTCGCCTAAATTAAAATTTTTTTTTAACCTATGTATTTGAAAGAGTATAAAACCACTCCTACTGTAACCTAGATGCAACATTTCGGCATTTCAGCATTTTTTATAGCTTTTACGGCTACTGTGCTACAAAATAGGAAAAAGCACGGTTGTGTGTGTGTATGCAATGCACCGCATCTGTGGCACATACATGCCGCTGTACTCATACGAACCTAGCGTGCATTCTTGTCATCATATAATTGCAATGTTAAGGCTTCCAGACAGATTATACAACATTGCCACACTTAAATTTGCAAAATTGGCGGGAAACTAAATCTAAACTGTCCGCTGTGTGCCATATGAGTGACGCGGAGTGCTTTGATTAGTGTGACTGCAACAATGGTGCATTACAGCGTTCTTGGATTACAGCGCTTTAACCCAATAATCCAAATGGAATCAAGTTCCTTTATACAATAAAAGTCACTGTAATTTTTGGTAGATACATGTATATGGTTGCATTTATAAACTAGTGTAAGTGCCTTAACGTACATTACATGAAGTATATAAAACAATAAGCAAGAATTAGTGCCACAAATTATTACATTTGTTACGTAGACAATAAACACGTATGAAATTAGGTGTAATATACATTTTATATAAACCGTTTCCGTGCAGGTGTGAAAATCAATTGTTCACCCACATGCCAATAACCTACCAACCTAAAATTTTTCAACTCACATTGCGGATGACAGTATCCGCTTATGGTATTTTAGGATATACCAATGTTAACAGAGAAAAATAAAATGCAAGTAAATATTAGAAACAAATCTTTAAATGTGCGGTGACTGTACAACCCAGTGACAGGAAGCCTGCAGGTAAGGACTAAGAGAAGACAAAAGTGTGGAACTACTGTTATGGAGACAACCAATGGACAAAGAAAATTTTGTGCCGAGTACAGTGAAAGACAACAAAATATGATATATAACTTCTCATCCTTAACACTTTTAGCTAAACCTGTGACAAAAAAATAGACAAAAATTAATTTTGGTATTCTTCTAAAAAGAGATTATCTAAACATCAGATAAACATATCTTTACTCATGTACTTAAGTACTTTATCAGCTTTGAAACAAACCAATTGAACTATGGAATCGTTTATGCACTATTACAATTATTTTTCCACACATTTTAATACATCATTTTACACAAAAATGATATACATGGAAGGCAGAATATGGTATATAAACTTATAAAACGCATGAATAAAAACGAGAGATGCTGCGGATATTAACGTTATAAAAGAATATCAGTGAAAAAATGGGCCTACTATTAAAAGCTGCGAGATGATGAAAATGTTGACGAGGAAAATACATAGAAAATGAAAATAGAACTGTAGATTTAATTAAGATTCAAGAACTTGAAGAAGTCCTAAAAAGACAGGAAAACAACAGAACCAGACGGAATGAATGCAGAATTAATAAAATATGGATCATAGCTGAAGTTCTGTTTTCTACACTTAATAAACATGTGCTGGCAGAAATGTACTGTGACAGAAGAATAGAACACCACAAAAGTTATATCTCTTTTCAAAAAAAAACAAAAATGATGTATCTAATTATAAAGGCATAAGTCTCTCCAATGGGAGTTACAATATATGTAGTAGACTTCTTAATCAACGGCTGCAAACTATTTCCGATAACATATTACTGTACCGGTATTAGATTCTTGGATTTCGTTGTCCATGACGTGTCCGCTACTTAACTAAATACAACTATTTTACTAACGACTCGGAACACAAAGTTTTTTTATGGGTAAAAACGTAAAGTTTTACCTTACAAGTACATTCTAATATTATTAGATAGAAGTACACTTGGGCTTTAGAAAAGGACGTTCATGCATTAAGGACGTGTATAGGGTAAGGTTGCCTAAATCGCACCATTTTTCACATTATGTCTTGTAATTCAGAAACGATAACGAATATCTTAAAGGTTTTTACATAATAAAATGCTACAATATTTGCCCTTCCTAATGTAATTTTTACCCTTCTTTCTCAGTGAAAAAATGAAGAATTTTTATAAGTCTGCAAAAGGTGCGATTTAGGAAGCGTGTCTCCTAAATCTCACCACGGGTTTCCAAAATCGCACTACCATTTACTATACTGGGAAATTGATGTGGATTATGAATATAAAACAATGTTCGAGACAGATTTCAAAGATATTATAATTTTACAGACTCAAGACATTATTTTGAACATTTAACATAATAGTAGTAGTAGTAATAATAATAATAATAGTCATCATCATCTTTTTCATCACTTATCACAATAATAAAAGTAACCAAATGAAACTATGGTATAATATTTTTGAAGTTTTTTAGTTCAAATTAAAAATACTTATAAAATTACAGAACGATAAAGTGTAGTAAGAAAAAAATGATTGAAATTTAATTAATATCTAATCATTTTGTAAACAAAAGTCACATGTGAACTCAAGTTTATCTTTCGAAACACCAGCACACGACTCATGTACCCAGCTTTTACATTATTAATTTCTTCGCTTTCAGCTTCTCTTTCGTCCTCACGATCATTTTCTTCTGGCGTTAATGTCTTCACTGCTACAAAATCAGTGTCCTTGAAGACCTGACGATCCACTGGCCACACACCTGTAGCCTTGAAGCCGTTCATGGCATTGCTCATAGTTGCCACTCTTACATAAGCTTCAGAGAGGATACTAGATACATGACATTGTCTCAGAGGAGGAGGATTGGTTCTGTGCCATTTGGTTACTGCCTCGTCATAGTATAGCTGAAATGACTTGAAAACTGAGACGTCTAGAGGCTGAAGACGATGCGTGGTATGACCTGGCAGCTGCAGCAACAGCACTCCACTTTCACGCGCTACATTAATAACGTCCAGGTTCTTCGAGTGTATTGTGTGTCCGTCCAATAAAAGAAGCACTTTTTCTTCCTTAGATGGGCGCACATGTGCTACAAAATGCTTAAACCACTTCAGGAATAATTCGCTGTTTATGTAACCGGACTCTGAAACTTCTACAAGACTTCCTGCAGGTGCACCACTGGCTAGAGAATACTCCATTCGCGATCTTTTGAAAATAATCATTGGGGGAACAAATACACCAACTGCATTCGTACAACACACGATGGTTGTATTGACACCTCTCTCAGCACTTGTCAGAGCTCCTACACGCTTTTTCCCTTTCATTGCTAATATTTTTGGGGCCTTTTTTTGAACAGTTTGAAAACCGGATTCATCGACATTAAAATTCTAAAACCATTAAAGCCATTTTCATCTACAACTTTTTCGAGAACATCAAAAAAGTGGGAGACGTTTTCTTTGTTGAAACCTTTAGCGCGGCTTGCGGATACTTTTTCTGGCTGTCGAAGTCAGTTCTGGATGGCGCTTTAGAAATGAATAGTACCATTTTTTACCCGCAATCTTTTTTCCGTGTTGAACCGATTTTGAAGATGAGGGTTCTGGTCGAGGATCTGATATGCTAAACGTCTGACGTCCAGCGGAGTAAGTCCAAATAGACTTGACTCAAATTCTAAGATGAGTCTTACAAATTCTTCTTCGGCTTTCGGTGGTAAGGCAAGTTCTCTGCCATTCACGGAGTCTACACTAGTTCGTTCGGTTCCACGTTGAACTTCACCCCGGTGGTGGCGCAAAAATGTTTTTTTCGGAATGCCGTACTTCCGTTGTATTTCATTTAATCCTATTTTACACTCTTTGTATTCTTTGAGGGCACGATTCATTGATTCTGGGGACCATTTCCCGTATTCCCTTTTGGCCATCTCCTGTTCTCTGTAAAAAAAGAAAAGGGGTCCATTTATATCATGGCAGCCAAAAGCACAGCAGTGCGATTTAGGCAACTTCAATGGTGGTGCGATTTAGGAAATGACGTGGGGGTGCGATTTAGGAGACTGTGCCATTTTGCAAACTTTTGTTTATCTAACCTACAAACGCGACCGAAAAAAGAAGTTTAACCTGTCAACTTAATTCAAACAATATTATGGTTGTCAGAAATGATAGACAATTAAGATGTCTTACATACCTTTTGTGCAAAGTGGCTAACAAAAGTGACGAAAAATAGCAGTGATAACACAGTTTTTCTATAACAGCGAATTACGACACAGTTAAGGCGGCAAATGACTCGAGACTACTGGAGCATCATGGTAGTGGTTTGTAGTTGCTAAACAACGCAGTAGAGAGCGTGCATGTACATTAGTTAGATTTGTAGAAGTGGTGGTGCGATTTAGGAGACGGTGCGATTATGGCAACCTTACCCTACGTATATAGGGCCTACTAAAGCAAAACATTGAAAAACGTCGGGAATTCAATTTAGAAACACACATAGATTTTATAGATTACGAAAAAACTTTGATAGAGTTAAAACTTAGGGGATTTCTATAAGCCAGATGTATTTTGAGACACTCATTGATGCAATTAGGAGCCTATAGGCCTACTTGAACATTAGTACAGTATTGTAAAAGAATCAGTGTCAAACTGTCAAGAGAAATTGCGACGAATTAAGGTGTTTAGTACGTATAATGAAAATAACAATTACCATAATCATAATAACAGTAAACGTCGCAGTCTTTCACAGCCTACTTCTCACTTTTCGCTGACATTTTCTTAATTCGCAGTCTGGATATCAAGCTCCAAGAAAATTTTAAAGCTCCATAACAATTTGCTTTTGAGACGATGTTGTTTAATACAGCACTAGTGTTCTGGGAAGTATAGCAAACAACCTTTGTTTACAATGTACAGTACAGCAAAAACGAGATGCTTAGCATACGCATTCCATTGTGATGTCGACAGGAGCAAGATAAAACTTGCATATTAGCGTAGTCGTCTCGGTAAAACAGTGGACAGCGTCATTCAAAGAAACGTTATCAGTCTCATTTTTTGCCATACGCTCATTCGTTATCTCATCTTTCTTCTAAGCGTGCCCATACCAGCGCAATTGAATTTAAATTACAGCTGAAGGGGGGGGGACTTCATGTCCGTACTTCCGTGCAATTTAATCAATAAGAAATACTCTCTTTAATATTAGAATCTTTGATAATTAGTAGTAACGCTGGAAAGAGTGAGAGTGTGTGTGTGTGAGAGAGAGAAGGAAAGAAATAAAATGGTGTGTGTGTGTGTGTGTGTGTGTGTGTGTGTGTGTGTGTGTGTGTGTGTGTGTGTGTGTGTGTGTGTGTGTGTGTGTGTGTGTGTGTGTGTGTGTGTGTGTGTGTGTGTGTGTGTGTGTGTGTGTGTGTGTGTGAGAGAAGGAAAGAAATAAAATGGTGTGTGTGTGTGTGTGAGTTTCATAAAATAATGGCTTTCCCGGGCAAATATTTTAATTACGTTATTACACAAAATGAAAATTACGTACACACACCACACAAAACTCGCCCAGTCAGAAGGTTAGTATTCGGAAGCATTTGTTGTCACAATGTGATCTTAATTGCGTAGCACTTTTCGAACCTGCCTCTGTACACTAATCAGATTCCGCTGTTAGTAAGATGAGATTGGTGTTTCAAATCAACAGTTATCGCTTATCGCTTTCAATGAAACAGACCAGTTCATGTGCAGAAACATCGCAACAACGTAACTACACTGACGTCAGATAAAAAAAAATTATTTACCATTTATAACTGTTGCTTTAATGCCGACTGTCGTTTTTTTTAAACGGGGAGTGTAATAGGTGGTACTAACCCGGTATTACCGTTAATCTCTGTTATATTAACAGGAAGAAAGCTAAAAATGAACCAAAACAAAGGAACTATGCAGTAACATATACCAGAAAAATTATACAATGTTTTAAAAATACGGAGTAGATGTAGCAATTAAAAATGTGAAAGAGTATTTGATAAGATAAGGAATAAAAACATAGAAAAATGCCAATCTTACAAAGAAGCGGAGTTTTTCTTAACATAAAATGCAAAAAAATGTAACAAAATGTACCTAAGCGAGACAGGACGGAAATTTGAATGCAGGTTGTCTAACCATAAACGAGGAGACGGTAATAGAACAACAAATTCTTTATATGCAAGACATTTTTTAAAAGAGAATCACAAATTTCTTAATCCTCTTGAAAACTATGAGATTTCAAAAGTCGTTAATAATACAGCTGAAAGACGACACTTGTTAAGAGGAGAGGGGAAACACAAGTACAAAACAGTATACTAAAACACGAAACCTATTGCAGAGCCTTTGACCACAGACATCACTGCACAAAGAATCATACCACTGTGGCAAAACACAAACAAACAATCGCATTAGACTTCAAAAAGGCTCTGGAATTTGCACATCACAAATATGTCAGACTACTATAGATATACAACAGTAGCAGTGACAGGCGTAACAAGAGAGTAGCCTAACGCCTGCTGCCGCAGGTAATTAACTTTCACCGTAAGGGGCTGGAAATTTTTGCCAACCACGTGGTTCTGTAACAACTGAGTCTAAGAATTTCTTTATTTATTATTGACACAGTTTCCTCTGTGCAACAATAAGTCTCTTCTGAGCAGCAATTGGTGTCAATTCTTTCTCGCAAAACAACGCAGTGGACCAGAATACCCGCACCACTGACATTAGGCAACGCCAAGGTCACAAGCAATACACAGCTAACGGACCACCACCTTATACACAAATTTTTGTTTCGAATCTTAGTTGATTGCTCTGCCCCGTCACTTGTTTCCCTTATCCTATATGATTTTTTTATTCCTGCTGCACGTATGCTGTCGTTTGTAACCATGCAAATGAAGAGCTTTTCATCTTTGATAGTATTCCATGTTGCGACAGGTGCGTCGCTAACGTTCCAAAGCTGAATAAATAAATAAAGCTGTTCTTCAAGTACAACTTAAATAAAGTGGGTGCTATAGCACAACCTTGTCGCAATTCCTTGGTGACTGAAGGTTCATCAGATAGTCTTGACCCTATCTTTGTGGTTATAGTAATGTTGGTGTATAGCGCTTCCACAGCTCTAACGTATACAGGCATCTACACCACATTTAATAACACCGACATAGCTTATTCCGTGGAACACTGGCATATGTTCTTGAAGTCTATAAGTAGTAAATTGGTGTTTAAATATTTTGTCATTCTTCTTTGAAGAAGCTGTTTCAATGTGGAGGAATAATCTATAGAAGATTGACCTGCACGAAATCCATATTCTCATATTGGTTTTCAAATCTTGCTTTGAAAATTTTGCATATAAATTTGAGATGGAATTGGTTGCACTTGCTCCAATACTGTAATTCGAAAGTATCGTTTTGCTGCCTTTTTTTGTGGAGATTGGAAATACACGCAGTCTTCCATTCAAGAGGGAGCTGTTCACTTTTCAAAAAGTGATTGAAACATATCCCAAAAGTCCAAAAGAAGGTCTGCCTCATTTTTAAAGAGCTTATACGGAGTCCATTTGGGCCTGGTGCCCGCCCATTTTTCACGGTTTTTAGAGCATTCTTAACCTCGGTAACAGGAAATTTGTCTTCCTCAAACAACAACACATCAGAGAGATCAATCTTGTGGTCATTTAATATGAAAGTTAATTTCTAAATTTGTGTTATTATTTTATAAAAAGCAAATTATTTCGTACGTATTCCATAAACCGCGCTCAGGGCGAAATAGGTAGGTTGGGGAAATTTATGAATCTAGTACAACTAAGTGTTTTTTAATATTTTATGTAACATATCTATATAAAATTATTTTTGACTTAGCAGACTGCCATGGGCCGCTCACTCAGCGGTAAATCACTTAGAATGTATAATACCGACATATTAATTTTTGGGACAGGCACTGTTACCTTCAGTGACAAACGGTTGTTTAGGCTGTGAATGCTTATGTATATTAATAAAAAGCATAATTTTTTAGTAAACATAACACAACAGAAATTAAACGAATAAAACAAAAATATTTAGATGCCAAAAGGCATCCGTTTATACTGTTCGAAAGGATCGTTCCGAAACGCGTGACAAAGCTACTAGAAGAAGTCACAAGATGAAACTGAAATAAGAGAATATATTAAGTAAATAAAATGTTGCCTGGCGCGCATCTTTCATAGACCCCAAGAGTTGCCTCCATGCGCGCCTTGTAGGCTATAAACCTTTTTGAGGTTGTAAAGTGTCCTTTCAAAATCCTTGACCGCCGCGCGCACCTTGTATAAACCCTGTAACGCTGTCAACTTGTTAAAAGGAATTATTCTCTATACCTTATAATGAAATGGAAATGAAAACCAAACTAACCTTAAATTTCTCATGGGATGGATTTAATGACAGGTTTACTACTTACGAGGGTGCCTGGACACCAAACATAAACAAACAGTTACAATACAAATAACGAAAATTTGAGCTGTACTACAAAATAAGTAGGCTAACTTATAACTGTTTAATACTTTATTGTGTGCAATGTAAGAAGTTTTTAAACACTGAAGCAATTTAATCTGTGACAATGATTCCAATCACTTTAAATGATTTTGTAAGATTTAAGTTTAAATATCCGTAATCTTTAATTTACTTGGTACAGGCCTATGTGTACACGTGTTGAATACTATGTAACGATGACGTAACAGAAAGCAAAAGCCAATTTTATAGTTTACCAGTATCATTTCAAATTGAGACCAATACAGTTTTTCTTTTATTTCGACACTCAAAAGCCTATGTTATCAGACGGAGGTTTAGCTATTTTCGTATGTCATAAAGTCTTCTTATTTTGAAGTGTATAACCCAGAGTACTTTTAAAGCATCTAACCCGTGATGATACCTTCTGCTCGTATTGCCTTGTTACAACCAACGTCTCTAGAACGTACATTACTACTGGAATATTTGTTACTTTGTACAGTTTTAAACGCTTTTTATGCTTAAAATATCTTTCATAATGTTCATATTTGCTTTAACATTTTCTATAGAATTGCCCGATTTTATCGAGTAATTTGTTTCCACTATAATATTTTTTCATTAAAGATATTTATCTAAAACGTCTTTGTTTTCCATTTTATAACAGATACCCATAACCCAAATTGAGCTAAAATATTTGAATTAATATAACAACCGCTTTTGTAATTATTCCCATTTGCCTAGAAGATAATGTTATTAGCCTATTTCCATGAAACTGAAAAGTGAAAAATACTCCCCCCCATAGTTGAGTTTGGAACTCTACTTTATATTTACATACTCTAAATACTTCATCAATACAATAATTTAAAAACGTAGATGACATTTGGCTCTCCCATGGCACCCTTTTGTTATTTGAAATGTTTCTCATTACTTTAATAGCATATTATGATTTAAGGTAGCAGTCGTTCCATCATACAAACAGTAAATATACTCATAAATGTTCATACTTTTCTTGTATATGTATTTTATATTATTTTATTTATTTTTTTTTTTTTACATGAACAGGCCAGCCGTGGACCACGCAAATATTATTTCCTTTTCTTCTCCTCCAGAAGACCCTCATTCGCACACTATGCGCCACCTTCCTTTCCACTGTCCACCCCTTTCTCGTCTTCTTCTCACCGGAGTGAACCTCAAGATTTTGAATTTTGTTTCTGCATGTATTTCTATCCATACAGTCGTGCAAGGAGATACCCAGTTTCATCATTTCCTCCTTGAGTTGTTTGGTGTCTCCGTTTAGACTGGAAAGATGCCAAATATAGTTGAAAATTTGTTTATTTAATCTGGACCGCTCCATCCAAACCATATGTCCAAGGAATCTCACTCTTTTGCTTCGGAAAGCCGTTTCCAGATCCCTGTACAGCTCTTCTTTGGGTATATGGCTGTACCCATCTTTAGTTTTCTTGGGGCTATAAATTTTCCGAAGAATTCTTCGTTCAATTTTAAGAAGAGGTTCCAAATTTTGAAAGAACATTGTTTTCACTCCATACATGAACAACGGATATAATTTTAAATCTGGTGATGATAGTTGAATACTATCAAAACACTGTAATTCACAAAATAAAAAAAAAGTATACTTGTAAAAAGTTTTGTTATTATTAATAATAATATAAAACAGTAAATAATAGACATTAAATTACCCAAAAATGCTGTGTTCTAAAATCTGTATAAGACAGGCCCACTTCTACTGTTAAAATACTTTGTCTGTCTGTAAAAATCTAAGTGGGTCTTGAATTTATGCTAAGATTACAACCTTTCTCCATTACTTGTTATGACATAAAAATTGCGTTTGTACAATATTTTCCTTTCTTAAAGCCAGTCTGCTTACTGATATGAAAACATACAAAACTTATTTTAATCTTTTAGACTATTTACTATTTTAGTATGAAGTTTGTGTTACGTTTGTGGATGGAAGACTGATTCCTCTATAATATTGGTTTTATTGGATCCCCATTTTGTACAATCATAACAGTAAGCCGTACAAATATTTTTGTGTGGATTTCTTGCGTTCAGCAGTAGGCTACATATTGACAAAATGGAGTATTAGCATTGAACTAGTTACTTATACTTCAGCAGCTGCAAATTGATATCACTTAAACAAGGCGCACTATGATTTTTTGTGTCATCTACAAGCATTTATCAACTCTTCCAAATTAACACTATGTAAACGTACTAGGTACATTTTGTTTTGTTAAAATTCTCTTCATATCCGTTATGTCAGCATTGAGTCTATGGATTTTCCCATTCTTTCTCGTATATACGTGTACTTAAATACTACTCTCGCCTTCACATCCGTGATAATTGTCTTCATTACACTATGGATAGCTGACTGATGACTATGAATGTAGGCCTAATTTTACAAAGTTACAAAAGACCTCTTCTTTGTGTTTCAACCTAAGAATTTTATTTGCAGCAGTTATGGGTTTGCCACATATTCGATATATTTGCTGCCTCTTATAAGTACACCCTCTTTCACATTCGTAAGCTTTAAACTTGTTTACTTTAATCTTAGTTACTACACTTAAAATTTATTAATAGCGATTACAATTTTAGAGGTAGAATTTGCTTTTACTTTAAATGAGAGTAAATTATCAAGACAAGCCTGTGAATAAGTTGCTGAAGGTAGCCAATCAACGTAAGCTATACTATCAATCGGAAAAGAAATCGAACTTTGTTTACTTCAATCGGATTAATCAATTTCGAGTAGTTTCAAATTCTATGACAGCGAATAGTCGTTTCAGGATATCTTTTCTTAGTAAATTCTTTTATAGAGTTTGTTTTTTATTTAAACTGAACAACGTAGATACACATATCACATAAATTACTTATATATTATATATAAACTATCACGTTTGCTTCAGCGGTATTGCTAATGTGTAATTTCGTAATCACTCTGCTACACTAAAATAAAAAATCCTTTATGTAACGATTGTGGCCTCTAAAACGTTTAGCAACAAAAACAGATACAAATAGGTGGTAATAGAGCCCTATTTTAGTGTCTCAAAGCTTGTACAGGTCACCAAAATTTCGTACGTTTTAAATTCAAATAATAACCTTCTATATAATAAATTAATAACCAAATTTTAATACTGCAGTATTTTATGGTTCATTGATAACATATTATATATTTTTATTGACTTTTACAAAACTTACAAAGTAAATCAGACTGTTATATTTCCAATATTTTGCTTTTTGAAGAAACAGTAGAAGTGTAAAATGAGCAGCTTTTGTTCAGGACAGCAGTTCAGATAAACATGGAACGTTCTCAGTAGCCTACACAAAACATTCAGTGCCAGCACCAATTCAAGTAGACGTAAACACAATCTACTTTTTGGCGGGATTTTTAGCTGATTTCAGGGAATGAGAGTTAGTCCAAACAAATGAGCTGTTACGAAGAGTATATAAATTGTGTAATTTCTAATTGAAGTAGACGTATGTTGAAATGATAAATAAACCGCGCTACTAGCATCTTCAAACTACACAAAATATTATTTAAATATTCTCTGTCCTTCAATGAGAATACTGAAGGTATTTGGCATACTGGCTTTCCGTTTCCGAATTTTTCACACTGCTATTAATTTGAAATTAAAAAGTATCGAGAAAGTTGTAATAGCGTCTGTTATCATACGTAACTTTCTAAATTTACGTTCAAGCTCACAATATCTGTCTGTGGATGCACTTTACTCAGAGAACATTGAATATGGAACAATAAGTACAGGGCTGATTACTGATGACTCTAATCTTAGTGATTTACAGTGTGGGTTGAATAGAAATTCTTCAAACGAAGCAAAGAAAGTGAGAAATGAATTTGTTGAATATTTTAATAACGAAGGTTCTTTACCTTTGTGTAGAAAGAGTTCTCAAGATTAAACACTCTTTAATTTTTAAAAAGAACAGTTTATAAATAATAAACAATGCATACTATAAGAATTATGATTGTATCTTATAAAAAATTATAATAAAATGATAGGCCTATTCCAATTATAGTATAAATTATAGTATACTACTACTAATAATAATTAATTATTCATTGCTTATTAAAAATTCATTTAATTAAAAATAAAAGTAATTTTTGAAAGTTGTGGTTTTATTTGTTTTAATACCTGATGTTTTGCGTTTATCAGAAAATACATTATTCATATTGTATTACCTGCAGAAGGTATTTCTTCACCAAAGAAAAACATGTATAGACTATCTTACCTCTTCAATATTTGAGGTGGAGTCCCTTGGAAGTTCTTGGTCTTTAATGAATCAAAGTTGATCAAAGTGCCATAACTTCGGCTGGTATACCTCATCTTCACCGGCTCCCGACTTAATAGATGATCGTACCTTCTTTGCCTCTTTAAGGGAGTTCATCTTTTTTATTATCACATCACGGGTTACACTCTTGTCAACTTCATTAAATTTTTCTATTAATTCTGTCCACGCCTTCTCTTTGGCTACACGAATGTTTTTTATAAATTTCAATTATTTCACTTATTAGCTCTTTTGAATATACTCGAAGATCTGCCATATCTTACGCAAAACGAAATACAATTTTTCAGTACTAATCTTCAGCGTGTGAATATTTAATTGCTATATATTCGTACTCTGTGGTTGAGTTGGTTATGTGAAAGCGCGGGAAGGCAGTAGGCGGAGGCGCATGCGCAGTACGTAATCTGTTCCCTGCTTTCTGACGGACGTGTTACACTTGTTATCTTTCTGTTCAGCCTATCCGATAATATCAAACGAGTTGGATATGCGAGCTGCAATCTGACGTGCCTTCTGACGAGGTCTTTCTGATGGGTTTGCTGTATTACATTTGTCAGCGCTGCTTTCTGATAAATGTAATACGGCCTTTAAAGTGGGCCCCCGGCGAGAATCGTATCGGCGCTGCAACGCTTCACCCCCCCTTCAAATCTTACTGGTTCACGAGCTGTTCAATGGATGTATCCGGCTCCATTACTTCCCCAGCCTGTGGAAACGTGCAAAAATTGCCATGATTCCCTAACCTCGTAAGCTGGTATACTTTCCGAGAATCATCGCCCAATATCTCTATTGCCAGTCATCTCGAAGGCGTTCGAACGGCACCTGCACAGCCGATATGCGCCACTGTTGGATGGTTTCATTCGGCAGGAGCAATTCGGCTTTCGCAGAGAGCACTCAAGGACCCTTCAACTCTTCAGGGTTGTTACCCAACTGACGGACGCCGAGAACAAGAGTCAGTCCACCGTCGCTGTATTGCTCGATGTAAGTAAAGCCTTCTATCGAGTCTGGCACGAAGGCCTTCTCTACAAACTGGCCCAATCTCCTCTCCCTGCATCTTTCGTTCATCTTTGCGACCGCGTCTTTAGAGTATGCGTAGATGGGTCGTACCCATCCGTTCGACCGATCGCCGCAGGCGTTCTTTAGGGATCTGTTCTAGGCCACGTTCTGTACCTACTCTACACGAACGACCTGTCTGTACAGCCTGGAGTCATCTATCGCTCTATGCGATGACGCCATGTTTCACGCTAGCTCAGTGATCCTTGGTTTCGCCGCTGGCCTCGTGCAACGTCAACTCGTCCTGCTTCCAGAGTGTCTTTGGAAGTGGAGAATGGCGATCAATGCGGAGAAAACCGAGGCCCGCTGCTAGTCCTCGGTAAATTTACTTCCCGTTGCCAGTCCCTCTCCCTAGAAGGGAGTCCATTCTTATGGAAACGGTCTGTAAAATACTTGGGCGTCACTGTTGACCGGCGCCTAAGCTTTGCAACCCACGTCTCCCAGAGTCTCGAGTGTGCCCACGGCGTCAAACCCAAAATATATCCCTTTCTCACTCATCGGAGTTCAGTTCCTGTGCGCACTAAACTCACCATCTATTTGCTCTTTCTCAGAGCAATACTAACATCGGCAGCCCCTGCCTTTTGGGCATTATTCAGCCCAAAGATTGTCGCCCGTTTGGAAGCTCCCGATCTCAGGTCCTCTGGTACATCTCAAACTCTGCCTGGTTTGTCAGAAATGATGCTATCAGGCAAGGGTTGAATGTTCCTTCTCTCACCGAATTCGTTTTGTCCATAGCCTTTAATATCTTTGCCCGAGCCTCTGTATTCATTTCAAGGCGGGAAGTTTTTTAAATTTTTTAATAAGCTTTTAACTTTATTTTAAGGCCTTGTTTTCTGAGTTACTGCGATGTATTAATCTCTTGCACCAATGAGAATTAGATTTGACGAAAAAGATCTGTAACGCTGTTTATGCAGCTGACTGGAATAAAGTGTACACACCTTGTAATACTGACACAGCAGCTTACTATCTAAACAAGACCTTGTCTGCTATTATTACAAAGCACGCATCAGTAAGGAAATTACTGTAAAAGAAGGATTCAGCTTGGTTTTCTAACTAGACCTTAGCCCCTGACGCATACGGACTGCTTCGTTTACTTCCGTATCTCTTCGCAGAACTGAATAAGGCGCGAATATCCAATTTTTGCCCAATGCTATGAGCAGGTATGAAATCCTCCGATGTTGAATTAGGCGGGAAATGTACAGTAGAAGACACAACGTGCTGTTTAATGTAGGCCTATTGTGCGTGTGTTAAGTAATAGTGTGTCGGTAATCATAGTACAGCAACACCAGCGTGTTTGTAAATAAAACGTGACAGTAGTTCACGTTTAAAATATTACTTTATTGCTTCAGTTTAATTATCTGTGCGTGTGGTAATTAACAGTGTGTGACAATCATCTATTAATTATAATTTTATTCTTTAATATCACTGTGACTATCAAATAAAACTGTCTTTGTAGTTCGTTTTATAATATACATTTTTATTTCATTTACACTATCCGTCCGTGTGTTTATCGATTTTGCTGTGTAACATTCATTTGTTAATTTGTGTGTGTCATAATCTAGTTTTTATAGGCTACCCTTTTTATTTACGGTTTATTAAAATCAGTGAGCTTAAACAATACTTATGTTTGTAGTGCGGTAAGAATTGTGAAAATGTAGGTAACCTTAGCCACCATTCGATACTACATTCCCGAAAAAGTAAACAGTGAAGTCCCGGTTTTGAGCAACTTGAAGTCACGTACACAACAATGTAACATCTGTGATAAACAGTTTAAGCACAGATACACATTTAAGCGTCATGAACGCAAATCCCACGGTGCAGAGGTATCAGCACGGAATACAGTTAAGTGCCCCTTATGTATTCTTGCGGCAGCGAAGGAACTTGAACACTTCGAATTGCAGCACAACATGTCAGTGAAGCCTGAAATTAAAGAATTTAAATCCTTAGAAAGTTTCTTGGAGTAGAAACAAGAGATTGAAAAAGAAACATTTTCAAGATACGTTAAAAAGCGTGGCTCTCATTCTGCTACCGACAGCACAAAGAGACATTATTATATATGCTGTAGGTCCGGGAAATTTGTGTCTGAAAGTATAGGTAGACGGCACTTAAAATTACAGGGAAGTAACAAAATAAATGCTGTCTGTCCTGCAAGCATTCGCGTCACTGAAAATGAAGCTGTTACCTGCAAGACTACATAAGTAGTCTTATGTCATTTAGGTCACCTAAATGACTTAAGCCATTTAGGTCTCACAGACAGCGAAAGAAAAAGTCTAGCTGTGGATACTGCAAATCAGATACCACTTCAAGCAATACTTAATAAAATATGCGATTCCGTGACAGGCTGTAAATTAGAAAGAATTCATTTATTAACGAAGCAAGACCTGTACAACATGGAGCACGCATATAATTTATGCTCTAAGTCGGTGAGACGTCAAGAAGATGGTACAAGTGTTGAAGCGTTAGTCAATGAGGTAATTTCCAGTGATCAGCCTTATGTATTATTTTATAAGCCTCAAGGGGTCGTCAGAGAAACTGACCAAACTTTAAAAACAGACGATTTTGTTTAATTATAATGAACAATGTACAGAGTGAAATACTGAAGAAATATGGCAGTGATTGCATATGCATTGATGGCACGCACAGCTTGAACAGTCCGATTCGTACGACCTTCGGAAGTGGCTCATTCTTCATGTCATATTTCCAGGACCTCAGTAAAAATACAGTTTTTCTTAAAGTATCAAGTTTAATTAAATATAAAATAGTTATCATATTTCACAGTACGCAGATACCCTGTAGTGTTGAACATATCATTATGTCAAACATAAACACCAGATTTATAGTTTTACATTAAAAAATAAATAATATTTTGTTTTCAACAAGAATACATTTTTGACTATTTATTACACTGTTTCAACAGTTTTATTATACATTACTGTCATCTTCAGGAACAGAATGTGCAAAGAAATAGTTATACAAATTTTAAATCTATTGTTTATAAAAGCTGTTTTTTATGTAAGGCTATATGATATATATGTTTTATATTTATAAATGGTACATGTGTGTGTATACATTTTTCTATCATAATGTATCAAAATGGCGTCTTTTCAAAATGTATACGTTTTGGCGTCTACCTGAAAACGAAGAGTATATTGAAATTTTATTGTAACATTACGTTCTTGTGAATATGTTATTTGTTTTGCATTTTATATTTCAATGTAGGCTACTCTTAAAAGAAGCAAATAATATTTTTTTACAAAACGCTGTCATTATGGCATCTTTTCATAATTACGACAATAGGGCGTCTTTTCAATTTCCCAACAATTAAGCATCTGAAATGTATAGGCTACTTTTTTCGAATTTTCGCCGTTTTTGCTTCCAGCGACGTTTGCCAGTTTTCAACCCCGGGTATTGCACAGTTTCGTTGACGCTTGTTTGTTTTTATGAAAGAGTGACTAACTGCAGGCGAATGACCTGGCAGTTATTTTTTTTCCTTCGTTCACCCCCTAACTTTACATCATAATTTTAACTATTCTAGTAGTGTCAAATATTTATCAACAATTTTTAAACTTCACAATCCAATTCTATTAACCGTGGTAATATAATTACTGTGTTTTACGAAGCATGAGCATGACAACATAGCGTACTGGCCTTTCGAATTATGTAAAAATTGACCACTTCTCGTAGGACCAAATAACATAATTAACGGGGATGTTAATATTTTCTCACATCCATTGACACCGGGTGATAATGTAACTTTGATCTCATTGACTAGAGAAATTTCCTATGCATATTGGCAGTCAAAAATAATAAATGTAATGCCAAACGTTATGAACTTATACTAGTTATACAAAAAATATAATCAGTTATATTTTTTGTCAATATTGTAGCTGACAGATAATCCACTTAAATCAATTACCAGATGATCATTAGTAAAAATCAACTATATGGAATATCCAGAAAGATCCAAATGAAAACCAAATAAAAAGCACAATAAATTACCATTATAACAAGAAAAAGTAAACATAAAGAAAAAAATCTGCAAATAATATGAATGTACAACAAAATAAAACCACAGAAAACTAAAATTAAAATAACAATAATGCCCAGGTAGGATAGGAGTAGGTAAGGAAGCTACCCAGACCAAGTAAACAGCCCAGTATAAACAAAAGTAAATAATAACGAAATGGTACTGAAGAAACCAAGAATGAAGAAGGAAGATATCCAAAACAAACAAAGATACCTAATGAACAGGGACAAGTGAAGATCACATAGAATAGAGGAAGTAGAACACGACCAATACCCAAAAGAAACCCAATAGGGAGAAAACAAAAACCCCTAAAGAAAGTAAATGTCACTATAGAAAGTATAACACCCCAACAAACCATAAACTCATGTAAAACTAATAAAACAAAAAGTGTTTAAAGTGCTAAGTAGAAGTGCACCCAAGAAAGTTATTGTATAATTTAAATAGACAAATCTTAACAGTTCCCCCATGGTTAAACAATTTGATATTATAAAACTATGAAAGGACTAGTGATAGTATCAAGAAATAACCAGGGACAAGTGCAAGTTATTAGATTATCATAAATAAACTTTGAGAAGTTACATGAATTACTGTACATTTAAATAACTTTAAGTGTTTTTTAAAATAGTATCATGAATGATATTTAATCAAATAATATGGTGAAGGAGCAATGAATACTCTTTCTAATAAAATGCCACTGTTTATATGAGAACATTCAATGGAATAAATAATATAAATAGATAGCTTGGAGTTAGTACATAAAGTGACGGGGAATACATCCCTAAAATTAAGGAAAAACAGATAAGACTGTAACCAAATAGTTTTAAGGGAGTGTTAAAAATTTAATGGAACAAAATGTTAGGTTCCAATTTCAATATATGAACTCTATAAATAAGATTTAGAAATAGAGATTAATCCTTGTATTTATAAAATGTTATTTTGTTTAGTAGTTTGAATTAGGAATGCCATATCTGAATGTGTATATCATTCCTATATAGTAAAATGTTTTTTAGAAGTTACTGTAAGTAATCAGTACAAAAAAAGGTATGATTCTAAATACCAGATTTAATGTTAAATAATTGTTATGTTTTAATTGTTTAAAATCAATACTAAAGGTTATAGTAGTAAAAGAAGAAATATTAATGAATATTATATTAGAATAGAAGGTCAGAAAAGGGTATGAACTAACTGTATTATTAAAAACTTTGTAAGTAACAACAGATAAAATCTAGGCCAGATAGTAAATTTAGACTACATTATAATTGACAAATCTAGTCCTATAAACCAACTAAACTGATGAAATTTATGTAAGATAAACCCACCATATAGTAATACAATGTAACTTATACTTTATAAAGATATTGTCAGAAGATAAGTAAAATTATAAATAAAAATGAAATGTATAAACTAAAATTTCAGAGGAGGAGTCATAGATAAATGAATTATATTTAAAAACAATAACTAATGAACAAAATTGCAAGAAATTAAGGAAAGATAAACAATTATATCAATCTTAGATTCAGTATAATAATAATTATATCAGAGAAAATGGCTATTATCTGGACAAGGACAGGAAACCCAAATTTAAGCCTACTTTTCCAACATGAAAGAAATATAACTTTTTTAAATAAAAACTTTGTAAAACTATATTAATTAGTATCAAAATAAGCAAAATAGATTAAAGAAACCGAATATGTATTTAGTATTTCATACGGTTAAATAATAACGAAAATATTTTCCGTGTATGATGTATTCAAATAAAATGTATCGGGAGCTAAGATAATTTGAAACAATGTATGATCTATATTAAATTGGCTAAGAATTTCAGGAGACGAAGGAAATGAGAACAGTTAATTATTATCCGTTGAAGCGAACACTTAAACGAGGTTTTGCTCCGTATAACCTATGTTAATGGTGTGCGATACTTAAATCGAGTGCAGTGCAATTTTTGTAAATTTTTAATTTTTAATTTTAACTTGAGAAGCAGTGAAAACAAACAATAAACAGTGAACTACAGATAAACAGAACCACATACGCCTAAATAATTGAACTAACACCACTACAAATAAATTTTACGGACGAAACAAAAAGGGTTATATACGACACATTTAACCAAAGTGAAATAGACATAATAACACACATTTACACCAAGTGAACTAATAAACACTACACCAGGAACACTCATTTAACTCCAGAAATAATATCCACAATTGCTGAGACGAAGAAACGGTGAAAGGACATCTTTATTGTAAGAAATATTCGTCGAGGTGATTGACATTCAACTACGCATACTTCTGTCGGCCATTTTGATTTTCCCAGCATTCTATTCGAGGTGGAACAAATGAACGTCTAGTCTGCATTGGTTGAATATTATACTATATAAACTTTCTATATTGATTAATAACTTTGTAATTGTTCGTTTTAAGACATTTTTATTGTAAATGTTATACTTTCTTGGCCCTACCCTTCTCTGGCTATTCTAACATAACTGTTAAAAGAACAATATTTTATATACACTATTAATGTAAAGTTTTTGTCGACCGGCCCTGGGTAACGAGTCGATACTGTTGTCAACGATCGATTACTATCGATATTTTTAATAAATTGTTAATAAACACTCTAATTCTGCAAATTGGTTGAATTTTACTTTAAATATAATTAAAGAATAAGTTAATTCAAGAACACGGACTAACCGAAAGGCGGTATTTACGAAAATAAGGAGCATATTGAAGAAGAAGAAGAGCCGTCTATCGACCAGTACCGGAGTTAACCATATTAACTTAGAAGTTAATCATAGAAAGTGACACCACAACACTATCAACCATAATATAATTAAAATTTTTACACCAGACAATAACAAAAATTATTTCCTAAATACAGATAACAAAAAACCCAAAACAAATATTTTTTCAGAAAAAACAAAATTTTTATTTTAAAATAAAATATTTTTTTTATTTCAAATTTTAACAAATTATAACATTATTATTTTGTAACCACGAAAATAACGTTACAAAATTGACGAATCCAACGTGGGGCATAATACTACGGGGAATAATAATAATAATAATAACGTTACAAAATTGGCGTCCAACTAAAGGGCTTTAATTAGGGATTGAAGGACTAATATAACTCGCCCAATTTCTAATTCAAGCTTGGCAGCGGTTATCCAGCCAGAGAGAAAGGAAAAATGCAACGTCGTGCCACATCCAAGAAAAGGGCGGCAGAGGCCGAAAAAGAAATTAATATGGAGGATAAGGAGGCGACCCCAGTGGAGGACATAGAAACGTTATTACCCCCAATGGAACCAAACCCACCAGCACAACCAAAGGAACAACCGGAAATGCCCACACAAACAGGGGAAATTAATGTCCGGAAGCAACAAGGAGAAAAATCCACACGAACAGAGAAAGAGGACATGCAAGAAATGTTCCGATTAATAATGGCGAAGATGGATGCCACAAAGGAAGAATTAAGGAAGGACATAGGAGAGACCAGTAAAAAGATGGATGCCACAAAGGAAGAATTAAGGAAGGACATAGGAGAGACCAGTAAGAAGATGGATGCCACAAAGGAAGACAACCAGTCCTTGAAGGAAGATTTAAGTGAAATAAATAAGAACATAGAATCCACGAAAGAAGGATTAAGGAAGAACATAGAGGCAACAAAAGAAGAATTGAAGAAGGACAACCAAGCTACAAAAGAAGAATTGAAGAAGGACAACCAGGCAACAAAAGAAGAATTGTGTAATAAAATTGAAAACACCAATCAAAAATTGATGAAACTAGGAAGAAGATAGAAAACGACATCCAACGATTGAAGGAAGAGTTGAGGGAGAATAGCAAGAAGATGGAAGAGAAAATGGAGGAGAATAACAAGAAAATGGAAGATAAGATGGGGGAGAGGTTGGAAGAATTAAGAGAGGATAACCAACTATTAAGGGAAGAATTACGGGAAGTTAACCAGGAGAATCTAGACAAGTTAGACGAACGAATGGAACTATTAAGAAAAGAAATGAACAAAGAACTCAAGGATAATAAGAAATCTATGAATAAAAAGTTGGAAGAAGAAACAATAATTATAAATCAACAGATCAGAGAAGTTGATGAAAGATGTCGGCTAACTGAAGGGGAAGTACAAGAATTCAAGGAAGTGGTAAACACCAAGGTCACGAATATCGAAGAATATAGTCGCAAGAAGGCAGAAGAGAACCGAAAAGAAAGCCAGGAAGAACTAAGTAAGGTACGTACCCAATTTACTGAAAGGTGCGACGGAATGGAGGTAGTAATGATGAACATCACTGGTCAAGTGCGGCAGAGCCAGGAGGAAATGGAAGCAATTCGGAACCGACCAACCAACTTCACAAATATCCCCATCAACGAAAATAGGGCATGGCTGAACTTCCGCCAATATAAAAGGAAGCCAATGGAGTTCTTGGCCCGGATCGAGGAATACATGGTCAAACATAGAGGAAATAGATGGTTAAATAATCGAGAGCTGTTGGACGAATCATTCCGTGAAATGACGGACAACTGGTGGATGGCAAACCGGAGTGAAATAGAGGATTACCAACAATTTAAGAATTTGTTCAAGGCCAAGTATTGGTCGGAGACCACCCAAAATCTAATAGGGACAACATCTGCCATGGCCGATACAAGACACAATTTGGTAATACGATGACCGTGTACTTCCTTGGGAAGGTATGCCTGGCGAAGCACCTGGAACCGGCCATACCAGAAGAATGCCTTGTAAATAAGCTCTCCTACCATTATGATGAAGAGGTCATACGAGCAAGAAGGGGTAGCCAAATAAAGACCATCCAGGCGATGATGGAACTCTTAGAAAACTATGAGAATGAGGAATACTATAGGCAAAGCAGAAGAAGGAATGAGCGGCCAGAATTCCGAAGTAATCCGTACCCGAATAACAATAATCATCAGAACAGCAGTGGGTACCAAGGGAACCGATATAATCCCAATTATAATAATCAGAATAATGCCAATGGTAGTAATAATAATAATAATAACGGTAATGTGAATCAAAATATTAACAGAAATAATAACGGGTACCCCGGTAATTGAGCCAATTATTACCCAAATCCAAATATGAATAGCCAGAGAAACACAAACCATACTAATAATACCGAACGGTATTATAATAACAATAGGGGTTACCCAAATAACAATACTAATAACAACAACAGGTTCTCCCGACCCCGGGTAAATTTTATACGCGCCGAAGGAAACAATCAACGCAGATACAACCATCAACGGCGGAACAGTTTCCATGAATACGAAGACCGACCCAGAAGCCGAGAACGTGATAATTCAAGGTATAATCCGCCTAGGCGAATTACCCAGATTTTGGCCTAGTCTAGATGACCCAGAGCGGCAACCAAATAGAGAACAAATATACGAACAGCGAACGGAACGGCTGGAACCCACTCAAGGTTTCCCGACTGACGCCTCCGTTGGTCCAAATATTAATAACCAGGATAATGAGAATTTAAACGGGAGGAGGCAGTAATAAATAGTCAGGACCTTTTGCTGCTCCTATTGCCTGGGTATAAAAGAGAATTGCCAAGAGCAAATAATGATAACAATATTACAATTATTAGTTGTAATTACTTAAAAAACATACGAAACGAACTACTGGAGGAGGACGACACTCTCCTCCATAGTATAAATAATGAAATAATTTATGTTAATGCCGAAATAGAAGGAACCTTCGCACAGCTAATTATTGATACAGGTGCAAATGTATCTATTATCAACTCAATAGAATTGGAGAGAATCCAAGAGAAATGTGGTCAATTATTGCCGACTTTACCTATCAATAATATCGTATTAATCGGTGCCACTGGTCCCCAAAACAAAACTATACGAAAGCAAGTATCGTTAAACATGATTAGTAAGGGTATAGCACTAAACATGATCTTCCTAATTGCGGCAGGATTACCTTTCAATATATTAGTGGGATGCGATGTGCTGAGAAAAAACTCTGCTATCATCGATTTATGCTCAGAGAAAGTATCGCTGTTTACCGGAGGTCTGACCTGGACGGCCGATTTAGTCGGTAGCGAGATAGCACTTCCCAGCAGTATCCACCAGCAAGATCGTAACATTAACTATATGAAAAATAACACAATAATTAACCCCATAATATACGACAACACGGACGAAGATTTATGGTCCCAAAAAATACAAGAGATAAGGGATTTCCGGAGCGGAATTACGAGGGAGAAATTGCCCATTAATCAAGCGAATCAATTGATCAGAATTTATGAAAGGTACCGCTCAGTATTTTCAGACGAGCCAGACAAGGTAAAAAATTACCAATGTACCCTTAAGTTCAGAGATACAGTGGAGTTTAATAGAAAATCCTACCCTATTGCGCATTCACGAAAGGAGGCTGTAAGAGCGGAAATAAACCGGATGATTAATAGCGATATAATATAAAATAGCCAATCCCCATACACCAGCCCTATTGTGGCTATTCCCAAGAAAAACGGCCAAGTCCGGCTTTGCTTGGATGCACGGGAAATAAACAAAAAGATAATAAATGATAGAACATCGCCCGGTGAGATTGAAGAATTCCTGAAACATTTCCACGGTACCAAGTACTTCAGTACCTGGGACACGGTGTGCGGTTACTGGCAGGTGGAGTTACACCCACGGAGTCACCAGTATCTGGCTTTCATATTCGAGGGGCGCAATTACCAATTCAAAAGACTGCCCTTCGGACTTGTAAACTCAGTTGCCATCTTTGTGACCTGCATGGACCAGATATTGGGACAGGAAGCACTTCAGTTTACCACCGTGTATGTAGATGATCTACTAATAACATCAGAAACGTGGGAGGAACACTGCTACCGTGTGGAACACGTGCTCGAGAAGTTATCTGTCAGTAACATCACGCTGAAGTTAGAAAAGTCTAAGTTTATTGCCAGAGAAGTGCAATTTTTGGGTTTTAACTTGGACGATCAAGGAATATCACCGTCGGCAGAAAAGGTGGAAGCAATCCAGAAATTCCCGGCACCCAAAAACAGAAAGCAATTACAATCATTCCTGGGACTCTGTAATTACTATCGCAAGTTCCAGGAACAATATTTGGAATTAACCGCAAAATTTCAAACTCAATTGTCATCAAAAAATAAATGGATATGGTGTCAAGAGCAGGATGTGATATTCCAACTTATTAAGGACAAATTTCTGGCAACAATAATACTTCGCCACCCAAATTTTAAACTACCATTTTTTATGAATTGCGATGCCAGCAACATCAGTCTGGGAACGACATTATAGCAAGAAGACGAGAAGGGTCAACACCAAGTAATTAGCTTCGCTAGCAGATCTTTGAACCAGTGCGAGAGAAACTACATGGTAACTGAAAAAGAATTACTGAGCGTAGTATTTGCTTGCGGTAAGTTCCGTACTTACATCTTGGGTTACCCTGTAACAGTCTGAACAGACCATAAATCTATTTCGTTCCTAAAAAGATGCAAATTGAATCATGGCAGACTAACAAGGTGGATACTTGCCCTTCAAGAATACCATCTAAAATGGGAATACATCCCAGGTAAAAAGAATGTCGTAGCCGATGTGTTATCCCGTGTCAATGTGGAAGAGCAAACTTTTGAAGGGGAGAAGGAAAGCATACTAAAAATATACCATCTTCTTAGCACCAGAGCCGACTTAACAACAATATTAACAAATATGAGCACCCACCAACAAGCAGACCCGAAATTGAGAAACCTTAAAACTCGATTAGAAGAAGGAAACGAAACCGTTGCTCAATATTACCAACTAAACAAACAAATCTTTTCGTTAAAACATCACTGAAGGAGGAGACCTGGAAGGTGGTTGTTCCAACCCAGATCAAAAAAGAATTAATAGTAAACTACCACATACGATATGGGCATATGGGCGCCTTAAAGGTGATAAAAGCTCTGGAGGAGAGCTGCCAGATAAAAAACATAAACAGAAAGGTCCGAATGTATATTAAAAGCTGTAAAATCTGCCAGCTCGTAAAAACAAATAACGAGAAGAAGGAAGGTGTTATGATTCCTATAACCTCCCAAGCAAAATTGGAAAAGGTATTCCTAGACATCTGCGGACCATTTTCCCGTAGTGGCGGTCGACACCAATATCGATACTTAACAATCATAATGGACCACTTCACAAAGTTTGTTAAGCTATACCCTACTAATCGAGCAACTACCCGGAAAATTCTGGGGATATTAACGGAGCAGTATATCCCAAACATGGGGAAACCATCTTCGATCATCACTGATCATGGAACTCAGTTTAAGGGTAGAAAATGGCGTGATACCTTATTATCAATGGGCATTCGTACATACAAAACCTCGGTCTACCACCCGAGCAGTAATCCGGCAGAGAGGGTGTTACGAGAAGTGGGGAGGATCCTAAGAACTTATTGTCACCATCAACAAAAAAGGTGGCAAGACTATCTAGAAGCCACAGAGGAATTCCTCAACTTGGCATACCATCCAGCTATAGGAATAACCCCATACTCCGCCATGTACGAAAAACCACCCCCACGAGAGATCGCAGAAATCCTAGAGTTCCCCATAAACAATATTTACCAATTTGACAAAGTAAAATTCTACAACAAGGTGGCAGAAGACCAGGAAAAACGGCAAAATAAGTATCGAAAGGCTAGTGGTAAATTAATAACTTATGAAAAGGGAGAAAAAATCTTATTAAAAAATCGTGAACTACCCAGCACACTGGAAGGAATAACGAAGAAGTTATTGCTGTTATACACCGGACCATATGTAATCTCCAATATAAAAAACAATAATACTTATGAAGTAAAGGAAATGGATTCAGAAAGGATCAAGGGTGTATATAACCAGGCTTCCATGAAAAAATATTATGAGTAATTGAATGTATATAAAAGAATTTATGCGTAAAACATATAAATTCAAAAACAATGTAAGCACAACTTACTACCTAATATTTATGAAATGACTTTTGGAATAAAAAATAAAAAGAAGAGAGTTAAACATATAAATTCAAAAACAATGTAAGCACAACTTACTACCTAATATTTATGAAACGACTTTTGGAATAAAAAATAAAAAAAAGAAGAGAATTAGAACAAACGAATTCAAAAACAATGTAAGCACAACTTACTACCTAATATTTATGAAACGACTTTTGGAATAAAAATAAAAAGAAGAGAATTATACATATAAATTCAAAAACAATGTAAGCACAACTTACTACCTAATATTTATGAAACGACTTTTGGAATAAAAAATAAAAAGAAGAGAATTAGAACATATAAATTCAAAAACAATGTAAGCACAACTTACTACCTAATATTTATGAAACGACTTTTGGAATAAAAATAAAAAGAAGAGAATTATACATATAAATTCAAAAACAATGTAAGCACAACTTACTACCTAATATTTATGAAACGACTTTTGGAATAAAAAATAAAAAGAAGAGAATTAGAACACATAAATTCAAAAACAATGTAAGCACAACTTACTACCTAATATTTATGAAACGACTTTTGGAATAAAAAATAAAAAGAAGAGAATTAGAACAAACAAATTCAAAAACAATGTAAGCACAACTTACTACCTAATATTTATGAAACGACTTTTGGAATAAAAATAAAAATAAGAGAATTAGAACAAACAAATTCAAAAACAATGTAAGCACAACTTACTACCTAATATTTATGAAACGACTTTTGGAATAAAAAATAAAAAGAAGAGAATTAGAACAAACAAATTCAAAAACAATGTAAGCACAACTTACTACCTAATATGTATGAAACGACTTTTGGAATAAAAAATAAAAAGAAGAGAATTAAACAAACAAATTCAAAAACAATGTAAGCACAATTTTCTACCTAAGATTTATGAAATTAAGTAAGAGAGAAAAAGAAAAGGAATTTAGAATAAAATCAACAAAATTCAAATACATTGTAAAATCAATTTACAAACAACAAGTTATGAAAAAACTTTCTGGAAGTAAAAAGAAAATGAATTGAATAAAACAAATTCAAAAAACCAAGTAAGTACAACTTGCTACCAAACATCTATGAAACTCAAATAATGGAATATAAAAGAAAAGAAAAAGAATTTTGAAGAATAACCACAACATTCAAAAGGAAGAGTAAGTTCACATTACAAACAATTATATATGGAACCAATTATGAAAAAATTTTGAGAATAAAGAAATGGCAGTAAAAACCACTGATACAATTGAAATGAATAAACTTATTGTGAAAGGAAATTAATAAGACTTTTAAGCAAAATAAGCAGAGACAATGACCACATGGAATTAATAATTAAAGAATGCATTTGGATAAAAAGCAAGAGCGGAATAAAATTTTGAAAAGGAAGAAATAACTATGTATAAATAAATCCATAAGAAAAATATGATCATAAAATAAATGTCAATTATAAGAAGGACAATTAAAAGAGTAATTGCAAGAACATAAAACTAGTGGAACGGTTCATAAGAATGGAGAAAAAGCAAAAATATAATACAAAATATATGCTACCAATGACCAGAAGAAGATTGTAATAACAGTCAATGTATAACAGAGAATTAAAATAAATAAAAACTTTACACTGAATAACAAGTGATAATTATATTAAACCAGCTTCCAACCATAAGAAGAAATAAAATGCCAGCAGAGCTAACCATTGAGAAAAGTAACTGAGATAGAAATTAACTAAAATCAAAATATTAACAGATCTGAGCAAATACGAAGTGAAGTATCCAAAGATATTTAATTTTTTTTTTATAGGCATAAGGTGGACTATTCTTATATAATTTTTATTAATAACTGTCTGTAGATAAGTCCAGCAGTATTATTATGTTTTGAGCAGAGATGATTTGCCTCTGTAATCAATAAATGACGTAGTATGGCCAACAGAGTAGTGAAGCCTACAGTGCCCCTCTGAACTGCCCCAGCTCACGTGTTAGGGAATGTTAGGGAATAAATATCCCAAGGATAAAGAACCAAGTTAAGAAAAAAAATAAAATAAAATAAAAAATAATTAACCTCAAATGACTACTACTATCAAGAAAAATCCAGTTAATAATGAAATATAGATAAGCTCAAAAATAAAGAAGAAAAAATTTAGAAATGGGAAGGAAGTAAAGAAATACAATTTATAATAAATATCATAAGCAATTATTTCAGACAAACCAAGTATGATCTGAACTAATCACTTCTGGAGGAGAGCAATCTGTAGCATGACAGATAATCCACTTAAATCAATTACCAGATGATCATTAGTAAAAATCAACTATATGGAATATCCAGAAAGATCCAAATGAAAACCAAATAAAAAGCACAATAAATTACCATTATAACAAGAAAAAGTAAACATAAAGAAAAAATCTGCAACTAATATGAATGTACAACAAAATAAAACCACAGAAAACTAAAATTAAAATAACAATAATGCCCAGGTAGGATAGGAGTAGGTAAGGAAGCTACCCAGACCAAGTAAACAGCCCAGTATAAACAAAAGTAAATAATAACGAAATGGTACTGAAGAAACCAAGAATGAAGAAGGAAGATATCCAAAACAAACAAAGATACCTAATGAACAGGGACAAGTGAAGATCACATAGAATAGAGGAAGTAGAACACGACCAATACCCAAAAGAAACCCAATAGGGAGAAAACAAAAACCCCTAAAGAAAGTAAATGTCACTATAGAAAGTATAACACCCCAACAAACCATAAACTCATGTAAAACTAATAAAACAAAAAGTGTTTAAAGTGCTAAGTAGAAGTGCACCCAAGAAAGTTATTGTATAATTTAAATAGACAAATCTTAACAGTTCCCCCATGGTTAAACAATTTGATATTATAAAACTATGAAAGGACTAGTGATAGTATCAAGAAATAACCAGGGACAAGTGCAAGTTATTAGATTATCATAAATAAACTTTGAGAAGTTACATGAATTACTGTACATTTAAATAACTTTAAGTGTTTTTTAAAATAGTATCATGAATGATATTTAATCAAATAATATGGTGAAGGAGCAATGAATACTCTTTCTAATAAAATGCCACTGTTTATATGAGAACATTCAATGGAATAAATAATATAAATAGATAGCTTGGAGTTAGTACATAAAGTGACGGGGAATACATCCCTAAAATTAAGGAAAAACAGATAAGACTGTAACCAAATAGTTTTAAGGGAGTGTTAAAAATTTAATGGAACAAAATGTTAGGTTCCAATTTTCATATATGAACTCTATAAATAAGATTTAGAAATAGAGATTAATCCTTGTATTTATAAAATGTTATTTTGTTTAGTAGTTTGAATTAGGAATGCCATATCTGAATGTGTATATCATTCCTATATAGTAAAATGTTTTTTAGAAGTTACTGTAAGTAATCAGTACAAAAAAAGGTATGATTCTAAATACCAGATTTAATGTTAAATAATTGTTATGTTTTAATTGTTTAAAATCAATACTAAAGGTTATAGTAGTAAAAGAAGAAATATTAATGAATATTATATTAGAATAGAAGGTCAGAAAAGGGTATGAATTAACTGTATTATTAAAAACTTTGTAAGTAACAACAGATAAAATCTAGGCCAGATAGTAAATTTAGACTACATTGTAATTGACAAATTTAGTCCTATAAACCAACTAAACTGATGAAATTTATGTAAGATAAACCCACCATATAGTAATACAATGTAACTTATACTTTATAAAGATATTGTCAGAAGATAAGTAAAATTATAAATAAAAATGAAATGTATAAACTAAAATTTCAGAGGAGGAGTCATAGATAAATGAATTATATTTAAAAACAATAACTAATGAACAAAATTGCAAGAAATTAAGGAAAGATAAACATGAAAGAAATATAACTTTTTTAAATAAAAACTTTGTAAAACTATATTAATTAGTATCAAAATAAGCAAAATAGATTAAAGAAACCGAATATGTATTTAGTATTTCATACGGTTAAATAATAACGAAAATATTTTCCGTGTATAATGTATTCAAATAAAATGTATCGGAAGCTAAGATAATTTGAAACAATGTATGATCTATATTAAATTGGCTAAGAATTTCAGGAGACGAAGGAAATGAGAACAGTTAATTATTATCCGTTGAAGCGAACACTTAAACGAGGTTTTGCTCCGTATAACCTATGTTAATGGTGTGCGATACTTAAATCGAGTGCAGTGCAATTTTTGTAAATTTTTAATTTTTAATTTTAACTTGAGAAGCAGTGAAAACAAACAATAAACAGTGAACTACAGATAAACAGAACCACATACGCCTAAATAATTGAACTAACACCACTACAAATAAATTTTACTGACGAAACAAAAAGGGTTATATACGACACATTTAACCAAAGTGAAATAGACATAATAACACACATTTACACCAAGTGAACTAATAAACACTACACCAGGAACACTCATTTAACTCCAGAACTAATATCCACAATTGCTGAGATGAAGAAACAGTGAAAGGACATCTTTATTGTAAGAAATATTCGTCGAGGTGATTGACATTCAACTACACATACTTCTGTCGGCCATTTTGATTTTCCCAGCATTCTATTCGAGGTGGAACAAATGAACGTCTAGTCTGCATTGGTTGAATATTATACTATATAAACTTTCTATATTGATTAATAACTTTGTAATTGTTCGTTTTAAGACATTTTTATTGTAAATGTTATACTTTCTTGGCCCTACCCTTCTCTGGCTATTCTAACATAACTGTTAAAAGAACAATATTTTATATACACTATTAATGTAAAGTTTTTGTCGACCGGCCCTGGGTAACGAGTCGATACTGTTGTCAACGATCGATTACTATCGATATTTTTAATAAATTGTTAATAAACACTCTAATTCTGCAAATTGGTTGAATTTTACTTTAAATATAATTAAAGAATAAGTTAATTCAAGAACACGGACTAACCGAAAGGCGGTATTTACGAAAATAAGGAGCATATTGAAGAAGAAGAAGAGCCGTCTATCGACCAGTACCGGAGTTAACCATATTAACTTAGAAGTTATTCATAGAAAGTGACACCACAACACTATCAACCATAATATAATTAAAATTTTTACACCAGACAATAACAAAAATTATTTCCTAAATACAGATAACAAAAAACCCGAAGCAAATATTTTTTCAGAAAAAACAAAATTTTTATTTTAAAATAAAATATTTTTTTTTATTTCAAATTTTAACAAATTATAACATTATTATTTTGTAACCACGAAAATAACGTTACAAAATTGACGAATCCAACGTGGGGCATAATACTACGGGGACTAATAATAATAATAACGTTACAATATTCATCATTATACTCGTACATACAGTATTTTGAAGTAATGCTATAAAATATTTATGTGTATCAGTTTTGCGGTTAACAAAATATTATAATTTTAGTTTGTAGTTCTGTAGTTCTTAATAGTCTATAGTTCTGTTTGGGATTGAGATTGGTAAATAGATAGGTAGACAGATGGATAGGTAGGTAGGTGGATAGATAGATAGATAGAGAGAGAGAGAGAGAGACAGAGGGAGAGAGAGAGGGAGACAGACAGAGAGAAGTAGTAAAATGATAAAAGTGCGTAATTAAGAGTGTAAGAGAGAGATGAGTAAGGGGGAGAGAGAGAGTTAAATGGGAGTCAAGAGTTAGACACACAGACAAAGACAGAAAGCTACTGTATGTATTTTTTTGGTAATAAGAGTTCTATTTCTATTAGTAAGAGATATAAAGAAGCGGGAGAAAAGAGAGAGATAGAAGAAAGGAGAGCGATCAGATGTGCAAAAATGTACATAATAATAATTACTTCTTGTGTGAGAGACAGACAGGAGGGAGACAGAGGGTTGTGAGATAGGATAAAAGTTTTTATAATATTAGTTCTAATTGTGTTAGAGATAATAGCAAGATGATGCGAGACGCAGGCAGGGAAAGAGAGAGAGAGACACACACAATATTAAAATGTTTTGGGTTGAGGGTACTAGAAGTCGTTGGATACCTGCTTTACCTATATTTTTATTTTTTTAATTCTGTTTATTTTTTCTAATTTACTTGTACTATAGCTAAATTTATTGACCACAAATTACTGTATATTCAATTTAAAAATTTGCTTGTAAAATTAATGAATAGCTGCTAAAAATTCATTAAACTTATTCTTCTGCAGAAAAACACTTTTCTCCATTATATTCAATCAAATACATCTGAAATGTACTAATAGACATTCTGCTGACTCTTCTCCGCATATCACGTTTAATTTTGGACCATTAGATCTCGATCATTTGTGTGTGAACAGCAGAATTGCGAGTACATACAAAATTAAGCGAATGGTTCACAGACAGAAGTATATACCCATACATTTGGGTATGTATGGGTACTCGCGAGTTGTACCCGTGCCACATATCTGCAACAATAATGGTTCCTGGTTCCATATTATTTAAAATTACACAATTTAGTGAGTTTGCATCACGTTTATCCACACCTTTAGGAACAACTTCTTTATTCTCCTGCAAATGCTCCCAAGTACGCACCGAGTTTTGGTTATACGGCCTCTGTTGTACTTCCTTCAAGCAAACGCACTTTCATCAATTTCAGTATCTCCCGGGCCGCCAATTTTTGAGCTGTTGTCTATCAACCAGACAGTAAGGATCTCCCTGAACTCGTTTATTAATTTTTGCGTAGTTTTCCTGTTGATGTCGATCTCTTTTGTAATGACTGAAATTTGATATTTCAAAATACAAGCGACTAACACACAATACAGATAATGCAGGAACACGCGCTATTCCGAAAAAGTGTAATCATGTTTTTTGTAGCTCTACAATTCCTTCTACCACATCTGAAGGTGACGTTTCTTTATCCTTTTACATTTATTAACATATTACCATTACACTTTACACATTGTATTGAAAACGGAAGAAAATTTTAGTCACAAATACATTTTCTGATACCCTTTTTTTAATGAAACACCGAAAATTATTAACACTTTTGTATTCCATTTCAGTAAGATACGGATGTGCACAACGCTGATGAATGAATGTTAATTCAAGTTTTTTCGTTTCCCTTTTTTCCCTTAGTTTAAAGCGAAGGTCTTGTTTCATCACAACTGTCACACAATCTCAGGGAACTTTATATTTTATAATACTTCATAATTTATAACAAATGTGTTACGTCGCGTTATAATCGTTCATTTAAGTACTAAGTAGGCCTGTAATGTGAGCGCTGATGTTGCTAGGCATAAGTCTATGTAGGCTTACTTGTGCTTCGAATTAGGTTACTAATTAATGATGGCTCGTAACTGAAGAAAATGAGTGTCTTGCGCGCTGGGTTACTCCATCAATACCACTGTGAAGTCAACCCTATAGAATGAATTAGTACTGAGTACCGTAATGCAACCTGTAACAAGAATTATTCGTATAACCTGTTGCGTATAGTGTTGTGCCCAGCACATTCCACGTTATGATTTTATATATATTTGTAAATGAGGATTCTACTCATACTCAAACTACTCAATGTATTATTTTCTTTATCTTAAGAATTATTTTAAGGAACAAACTGAGCGATTGTGAGGAAGTGTGCTGACCATTTTTTATCGCGGCACGTGTAGCGTGTTATCAACCAGGGAAATAAGAATTGTTTACTTGTCAGTGTTCGCGAACGGATTCCGCTTTGGTTCACAAAAATCAATGTCAAATTGTCCTCTCGTGTGACCTGATAAGTTTTGAGACACGTGCAGAGTCCAGTTCTAATTGGCTGAATTTTGGGCGTTAACTCATAGAGACTTTTGCGTCACGCAGGGTATAAAACTGACGAGAGCACTGGGAAGTACACACTCTTTTTTTCACTTGTTCACTTTTCGGCGTCCTTGCGCACTCTCCGTACATCGTAGATGTGCATCTTCTGTCTACAATGGAGCCACATCAAAAGCGTAATTATAACTTTGTTTTGTTTTACTTAGTTCAAACTTAAAGCATTAATCGATTTTGGAAAATGAATTATTTATACTCAGAAGTGCTCAGTAGTGTTCTAAATTTGTTAAGGAATATGTATAATTGACATCTTAATCATTTATGCCTAATTTAAAATGGTAATGTACCAAATTCAGAAATCTAGTTAGTAAAGCTTTTATAATGTTTTAATAAAGAATAGTCAGTATATAAAGAATTTTTTTTTTTTTATAATGTTATGTCTTAATGAAAACTCAATAGAATTATTGTAACGAAAGTATGTCACTTCAGTTATTGTTATTTTGTTCATTTGTATTGTCATTATTATAAAACTTGTTAACGAACGTAGTTACTCTAATGAAATAAAGAAATATTATTAATCTAAGTAAATGCCTTATTTAATAACGAGCCATTCCCACAGCTATCCTGTCCGCACGACTGGTGTTTTCACTTTGTGAGGCCCCAGCCCCGGGAGTTACAACAAATTTGGTGTCAGAATTTGAGATATTAAATTTGGGAATGTTAGTTTACTTAGGTAGTCTGAGGTAGCTGAATTAAAACGTATCATAGCCGAGTTACAAGAGCGTATCCAGACAACAGGTACTGCACCTGTCGCTGCTACTGTCACTAAGGATCTGACTATAGTAAACTTAATTGAAAATTGGAGGGGCGATGGTACGAGTATTCCTGTTCATGCTTTCTTTAAAAAGATTGACGATGCCACGACAATATGCAATTGGAACGATTCTGATAAGGTTCGCATCATTTCGTTAAATTAAGGGGACCTGTAGCATTGTATTATAACAGTTGTCCGCAGTTACAGAAAGCAGATTTAAAGTATGATGTTTTAACACAGTGTTTTATTGAGCGATTTAAAGTTAAGCAGTTAGATCAGTATCATTATACAGCACTTCAGTTAGCGACACAGCGTAGGGATGAAACGCCAGAATCTTTTGCTGATCGTTGCTGAATTTTATGTTCAAAGACTATTAGACAGGTTGCTGATCCTATGGAGCAGAAAGTCATCGAGGAAGAGGGGGAGCGTCGACTTTTAGCTGCATACATAAATGGCCTACAAGGTGTTATGGGACAGCAAGTACGATACCAATTACCTAACACTATGCAGGAGGCAATTCAGATCGCTAATACTGTAGCTTCAGCTGATCGACAACAGCAGCATACTTCATGGGGACATGGTAAGAGAAATAACGCCGTTGGACATGTCTTCGTGACTAGTGTCACCTGTTATCACTGTAACAAGGTAGGTCACTTAGCTAAGAATTGTTTAAAAAAGTTATCAAGGGAAGCTAGTGGTAAAACTCAGCCACATAATGCTTGCAGTACCAGTTATAATCAGAACAGTAATAATAAAAATAATAACAATGCACCAAAAAACGCTTTGAAAGACATAGAATGTTATAATTGTCATGCTACGGGGCATTACGCTCGTAACTGCAATAGTAAGCAAAATACACACCCAAAACGCCAGCAGTTCGACTTATTAGGGCACGGCAAGGTCGAACGGACGAGTTATTTGATACCTACAATCTCTTCTAACGGTTTAAATGATTTAGTAATTATGGGTGAAATTGAAAAGAAATTATGTAAATTTATAATAGACACTGGATCTAGTATTTCTTTAATTAAGGAAGGTATCAGTAGATGTGCCACACATAAAACTGTTATAAATGCTAAAGGGGTTACCGGGAGTAACTTATTCGTAAAAGGGACACAAAATTTGAGGTTACGTCTGGGAAGCGTTGAAGTTGTACACACTTTTCTTGTAGTACCAAGGGATGATAGTTTTTTCATGTTTACGACGGTATACTAGGCCTCGATTTACTAAACTCACTGGGTGCAATAATAGACTTGCCATCACGACACTTGAGTTTGAATAATAACTCGGTAGTCATATCACTCGACTCCGGTGTAGAGGATTGCGGGGTAGTCTCCACTGGTATTACTAACGGTTGTGGGCCTGATCAACCTATAACTCATTGTAATTTTGTCGGGAATGATGCAGAATTTTGGCGTGTCATGAATGCTTCCGAGCAAGAGTTACCACCCTTAAGTGAGGTATTAGTAAATTGCCGAATAGTCGGTCTATGTGATATTCCGGTGCCACAAGAGGTTTTAGTAGAACCACGAGAATTAGATGTGCAGGGTTTAAGAGTTACCCGTGTACTGAGTACTGTAGACACCGATAACAATGTAGTTGTTAAAGTTCTTAATTGTAGTGGAGAACCACTTGTAATTCAAAAGGGAATTACGTTAGGTCTCGCAGAGAAATACCAGCCTGAAGTTTATGAAAGTGTAAGAGTTGTTGATGTTCTACAACATGAGAAACATAATAAAGATGATAATTTTGGTAATAACGAGAATATTGATGAATTAATATTAGGGAAATTAAAGCACTTGTCTGAGATTGACAGTGAAGTTTTGAAACCAGTGTTATTAAAGTATAGAGATTTGTTCCGTGAGGATCCGGAGCATAGAGGGTGTCTTGTAGATATAAAGCATAAAATACATACTGGTAATAGTTTACCGTTTAAAAAGAAACCTTACAGACTTCCTGAGTCTATGAAGAGTGTGATACAGACTCATATAACCAAGATGTTAGAGAAAGGTGTAATAAAACCTTCAAACTCACCGTGGAGTAGTCCAGTTGTGATAGTTCCGAAAAAGAGTCCAGACGGTATACCTAAGTACAGGTTTTGTGTTGATTATAGAGCGTTAAATAGTATAACAAAAGGGGATGCTTATCCGTTACCAACTATTGTTGAGACGTTAGATTGTTTGGGAAATTCTAAATATTTTACTACACTAGATTTGGCTAGTGGCAAATTGTGATGCGTTAAGCAGACATACCTATCTCCTGTCATAGTATAGGTTGAGATAAGAAACCACGGAGTCGGCACTAAAAAGTGCCGAATTGACGAAGCACGCAATAAAAACAGCTGTTACATTTGAACATAGTGATAACGAATCAAATACAGGGTCAAGGTTTGATGACATTGAAGCTTGCGATACGAATGTTTTAACCAACAATCTATACTACTGGATCACGCTTGTGTGGAGTGGAGGTGCGGAGCAAACGGTCTACCTGCTATCCCCACCATCTGGCTGTCCACTGCAACAAGTGTGCATAGGCCTACTGTGCATACCGCATATCGTAGTGTCACAATTACGCACCCATGCAATTACGTGTGTTTTGCTTCGACATACTACTTCTTGTTCTGTGATCTCACTAAAAATATATTTTCAGTAGACTGTTAAAATATTTAACCAACATGCCCGTTGGCCGTCCATTGTGCAGCCTACAATTGTACGAAGAGACATCAGAAAAGCAGCGAAGAAAATGTATCTTTTAACTTTAGAAGAGGAAGATATTTCAGAGACTTGTAACTTTGAAAAGATGCTTTGTGACTTGATAGGGAATCAGAGTTCTACATATTACAAAGATAATATTTTATTTTATATAAGTGGATTTATTGTAAGAAAAACTGACAGCAAAATCAAGTGTTTGGAATGCAGTAACGTACTGTTGGCCGACGTTTCAGATATTAGTGCGTACACTCACTTTACAAATTTTATTTCAAAGGGCAAACTGGTGAGGGCATCTCATGATGTTCTAAAACTGATTAAATACATGTATAATTTATATTTGTCTAATAACAACAAAGAAGTAAATACTTATAATTTATTAGCACAAACTTGTCGCCAGTTCACAGGTTCTGTGTTTAAAAATCATAAATTTTGTAGTGACTTTGCAGACAGTCATGAAATTAAACTCATTAAACTTATAGGTCAAATGGTTTTTAAAGTTATATGTCATGCTTCTGCCAAAGAAAAAACTTTGGCAGCAAATATTTCTAAATTAGGTGTTCGTCAAAAGTATAATAAGCTCGTTCTTTTTTGCAATATGTAACTGAGAAAGAAACATGTTAATCGCGTGTTTTTCTTATAAATGGAGTTTTCCGATAATTTAAGAATTCTTTATAATAAATGCTCAAAATAGAAGATATGAATATGACAGTTACCAGCATATGTAGGCCTATCATATGTATCACAAAAGCGAAATTAGAATCCCTATTGCACTGTTAAAAAGATCAGATAGATTACATACGCGGCGCACAATTTGAGAATTCACTTTATAAATATTAGTTTGTGCAAATAATTTTGTAGATAATCCAGCATCAGTGCATTTAGTTGTAAGTTTATTTAATTGTAAGTTGTAAATAATTAATTGTAAGTTGTTAAGAATGTAATATACAAAAATTATGTACTGTAGTAACGTAATTACCAGTTACCGGCATATCATATGTATCACAAAAGCGAAATTAGAATCCCTATTCTATTGTTAAAAAGATCAGACAGATTACATACGTGGCGCACAATTTGAGAATTCAGTTTATAAATATTAATTTGTGCAAATAATTTTGTAGATAATCTAGCATAAGCCCATTTAGTTTTAAGTTTATTTGAGTTAATTGTAAGTTGTAAATAATTAATTGTAAGTTGTTAAGAATGTAATATACAAAAATTATGTACTGTAGTAATGTAATTACCAGTTACCAGCATATCATATGTATCACAAAAGCGAAATTAGAATCCCTATTCTATTGTTAAAAAGATCAGACAGATTACATACGCGGCGCACAATTTGAGAATTCAGTTTATAAATATTAATTTGTGCAAATAATTTTGTAGATAATCTAGCATAAGCCCATTTAGTTTTAAGTTTATTTGAGTTAATTGTAAGTTGTAAATAATTAATTGTAAGTTGTTAAGAATGTAATATACAAAAATTATGTACTGTAGTAATGTAATTATAATGAAATGTCGAAATGCAAACATTATGATGGTCAATAACATGTACATAATAAAAATTAAAAACACATTTAAATTAATAATTAGGAATTGTTTCTGTTGTATTTTTCATCATCCTGTTGGTAAAATTTCTTATCCTTATTCCTTAAGAAATTTATTCTTTTAGTACTTTTCCTTTAATAAGGAAAGCGCAGTGATAAAACAATTCAGTGTTGTCATGGGCTGCTCAAGTTCCAGCAGCGAGCGACGACAGCCAGGTGGTGGGGGGAGCTGAACGAGCAGGACCGTTTTGTTAACACGCACAGCGCGATCCACTAGTATAGATCGTTGGTTTTAACCGAGGGACAAGTAGGGGGGAGACCGATGCGTATAGTAACGATTGAAGAAGATGAACCTATTTTAGATATTACGCCTATTGAATTTGAAGATAGTTTAGCACTATCTCCACCTTCACCACCTACACCTAACGATCCTGAATGGCATCCTAATCGACCAATATCCTTGTCTGAATCTCCATCTTCATCTTACAACCTTCGACCTAGATTACCACGTATGTAATTACTATTGTTTTTGATACAATAGCGATTATTCCTTTAGCGAGCCCTAAAACTCGAAGTCAGTCGCTTGCGTACTGTCGCAAATATTATAATACGACACTCTTTCCCGTAGTATCTTAATGGTATAATATATTACGTTCCTGAAATAATAACGCATGGATATGATTTAATAACATAATGGTTTAATCTATGTAACATAAATTCAAATTATTGGAAAATTCCATTCGATACATACGGTTGTCACAATCGATATTTATCTCAGGATTTAACAACTAAATAATTTTTATATATTTCGTGGGAATTCTTGTGGCTGCTACGAAAAGTTCCTTTACATGTTAATTAATAATAGAGAGTACCTTTACAAACAATATATTACTTATAATCTAAAAAATTACAAAAATTATATATTAAGTTACATACAAGTTTTGACGATATTCAATACGCTTCGTAAAAGCATGTAGGTTAGAGTAACGTCAACATCATGACTATTTGTCCGTCTCAGAAAATAATGTAGTTTATTAATGTGTACAATAAATGTTTTCCTTGTAATCACTGTTCGCTTAGATATTGAATTTGGTTGCACTTTAAAATGTTTACTAGTGATTAGTGTTAGTGTAACTTGTTATATTGTCTAGTGGTTGTTCCTTGTTGGATAAAAATATTGTCAAATTATACTTTACACATCTAGACGATATTCTGAAGGTTTTCTGGTTTATTCTGAAGATTTTTCTTGATTGTGTATATTACTTTTTCATGAAAATTGTAGTGGAAGGATTATTATCTTCGATGATGGTCTTTCAGATCTTCTTTCACAAACGGGTTATCTATTTTTATATTTTTTTAATTACATCTAGACACGCACTATTCAACTGTTTTCCATCACAATTAACAATTAAGTGTTATTTCTTCTTTTTTAGTCATAGAACTCATACAAATTTCTTAAATTTTGATTGGTCATTTATGTACAGGTTAAATGTTATAGGATCAACACCCATTACCTACTTTATATTTTATAAATTACCCTTAATAGATAATTTTATTATTATACTCTAATTATATATGCAATGTTTATACAATTATTACTTAGATCATTATAAACAATTTGATACTAAACATGCCTCAGTTTATAACTGTAAAACCTTATTAATTAGAATTTCTATGATATGTGGTGGAACAATTTGTTATGGTTGATTGTAATTTCTACTTTGACTGCCTGAGATAAATATATTTACATAAATTAACTGGTGACATAAAATCTTATAACATACAACAAAACTCTTAATAATAATAATTGTTTTTGACAGGTTTAGTTTATTTATACTGCTAAACTATTGTCTGTATGATAAACTAAAATTCTGTCTAATAATAACAATAAAACACTTTTCATACAAAAATAATTAACACTGTTTAACAGTAGTCTGTGTCACTATTTATATTATGTCACTCATATAACTGTAAGGTTTGTGTCCCTTTTTCTATCCTTAAAATATGTCGATACAATTTTGTTAATACAATTTTAATTTATGATTAGGTACTCTTTATTGGGTTTGTTTGTTATTCAGGGTAAGTTGATTAGGCCTACTAGGTTTATTTATTTAATTTTTGTCTGTTTACTGCCCTATTCTACTGGGTTATTTCTGGGTTTCTTGATAATATTAAATAAGTCAAACCAACTAGGTTTCCTTTAATTTGCTTTCAATTATTATTTCTTGTTTCCTCTCTGGATCGGATTTCATTATTATTTACTATTATTTTGTAACATTTTGTTTCGTTACAAATTGCCTCCCTTCAGAAGTAATTATTTCTGAACACTTCATTAGGCGTGAGGACATAATTACTTATGTTATTTTTTCCTTTTTTTCCTCATGATATTTTTTCATGGATTGTTGATTATTATCTTCTGAATTGCTACTATTGGGCTAGTATATGGTGATTGGCTATGCTCAATTATATCATTTAACAACATTTTATTAATTTCAGCTCTAACCGCCTCCTTCAACGAATATGGTATATGATAGGATTTTCTGTGGAATTCTGCTGGTTCTTTAAATTGTATTCTACACTGATAGTTTTTTACTTTTCCTGGTTTTTCTGAAAATACATGTTTATACTTCTTATATATCATAATGAGATCTTCTACTTGTTTTGCTGTCAAATTATTTGTGCCTTGGTGTCTAAACTCTCTTATCTCCTGTAATTTACTGTTCCACAGGTCTTCATTTGTCATATTATAGATTATTTTTCTGCATTGGGTGTCATTCTTTAAAAAATTTAATTCCCTAACTTGGTGATGGGTACGGTTCAGAGGGGCACCATCGCTTCCTATTAACTCTGCCGTCCACATAACACCTTCTGAGTTCAAGGACACCTTCTCCTTGCTCAAATCAATAATGGCTGAGTATTTCCTCAGCATATCGCATCCGATTAATAATTCGAATGGTAGGCCGATTGCGACCAAACATATAATATTAATTGTAACACCTTTGCTTTCTATTTCCAATGACACTTGTTTTCTCACTGTTTTATTTTGACGCCCAGTGGCACCTATTAAAATAACATTATTGACAGGTAAGGTAGGTATTATATTTTTACTTTGTTTCTGTATTCTCTCCAGTTCAGCGTCGTTAATAAGTGATACATTTGCACCAGTATCTATCATTATTCGTGTAGGAATTCCTTCAATTTGAGCGGTTATGTATAAAATTTCATTATGCTGGTTGATTCTACTTGTCACCGTTTCCTCCAACAGTTCTTCTCGAAGATTTTTCAAATAATAATTGTAAATAATAGTAAGATTTTGACTATCCGTCCTTAAACTTTGGTTATTGTTATACTTCAAAATTCTTTTATTTTCCATAATTAGCTTTTCATAATTAGTTGGTAGTAATTTGTTATTACTATGTTTTAGAATTTGGTGGTTTTTGTACTTTAAAATTCTTTTTCTTTTCCATAATTAGTTTTTCATAATTAGTTGGTAGTAATTTGTTATTACTATATTTTTGAATTTGGTGGTTTTTGTACTTCAAAATTCTTTTATTTTCCATAATTAGTTTTTCATAATTAGTTGGTAGTAATTTGTTATTACTATGTTTTTGAATTTGGTGGTTTTTGTACCCAGTAGTTAGTAGCAGTAAGGGGTCGCGAGGGTTTATTACTGCCTCACTCCGTTTAAATTAAGGCTATCATGATTATTTTCCGGGCATGACTGTTGATTTGCCTGGAATGGTGTGCTGGTTCCTGGTTGTTCAACCTCTCGGTTGTCTAATTGTTCACTTCCCCTTGATTCTCGGAAGTCCTCCTGGCTTCTACTTCTTACTCGGTTATAATGGTGACTCATCCCTCTGGGATTTCCTCTTTGATCGTAACTGTTATTAAAACTGTTCCTCCGAGGTTGATGGTATCTCCAGTAATCCCCTTCTTCTGCACTGATATAATTTATTCGGGGTCGGTACGGACGATTATTATTATAATTACCCTGATTATTATTGTTATTACCTCCTGAGTTACTCCTAAAATTATTATAATTTTGGTTTCTTCGGTAGTTATTATAATTATTATTATTTCTATTACCCGGATGGTAATTTTGATTGGGCCTGTTGTTATTATTATTGTTAATTGGGTTTCGATTGAAGTTTGCTGGTTGGTTATTATTTGGGGTAAAATTTTGGTTGTAATTACGATCGTTGACATAACTATTCCGGTTATTCATGTTATTATATTGATTATGATTCATACCATGGTTATTATTTTTTGAACCGCACTGATCCGTTCGTTGTCTGCTTCTTTTGTAGTAACCCTCGTGTTCATAATTTTCTAATAAGTCAGCCACTGTGTGGACCGTTTTAATCTGGCTTCCCAGGCGTGCTCTGGCAATTCCTGTGTCATAATGGTATGCCATTTTAGTTATTAGGGATTCTTCTGGTATTCTTGGCTCTAGGTGTCTCGCCAAACACACCTTTCCCCAGAAGTAAGTAGTTGGAGATGTACCTCTATTTCCATCATATCTTCCCTGACAAATGTTGTCCCTTATAATATTTTGTATCGCTTCGGACCAGTATTCTTCTTTAAACAGTTTTTTAAATTGAGCGTAGTCCACTATCTCATTCCTGGTTGCTGTCCACCAGTTGTCCGTAATCTCCCTAAAATGCTCATCCAACATCTCTCTAATCGAGCTCCAGATAGTTATTCGATGTTTATTAAAATGTTCCTCGATTCTGGCCAGGAATTCCATGGGGTTTCTACGATAATTTTTGAAATTAATCCCTTCTCTGGTTTCATTTGTGGAAACATGAGTAATATTATTTGGTCTGGTCCTAATTAACTCAATTTCTTCTTGATTTTGACGTACTTGACCAGTTAAATTATTCACCGTAGTGTTAATATTGTCACACCTTTCTCCGGTTTGTTTCTGTAAATTAACTAAATTTTCTTGTTCCTTTTGTATTCCTTCTATTTGAATACGACTATTTTCTTGGACCTGGTCTATTCTGGTATTTATTACTGCTTTATTTTGTGTGATGGTTTCATTAGCTTTTCTCAATCTCTCATTAGTGTCAGCTATTTCTTGCTTCCTTTCGTCATCGATTTTGTCCATCTTCTGGTTAATTGTATCATTGACCTGTTCAATCCTCCCATTAATTCTTCTTAAATTCTCTTCATTGATTTGCCTGAATTCTTCCTTCATTTGGTTATTATTGTCACTTATAGTTTGCCTTAAGGTTTCGTTGGTACTTTCTTTAATACTGTCGATTTTCTCATTTATCCGTTTATTCTCCTCCCGGATTTGTCTTAAATTCTCATTATTATTCTCGTTTTGTTTCCTAAAATTTTCATTAATTTCTTCTCTGTTTTGGTCAAATCTCTCCTCCATCTGTTTTATTAAATTTTCACTCATTTTCTCATTTTGTATCCTTGAGTTCTCGTTAATCTCTTCCTTCATACCGTCTATTTTCTCGTTTGTTTGTCTGTTATCTTCCTTGATACTATCAATTTTCTCATTTGTTTTTCTGTGATCTTCTTTGATGTTATCAAATTTTTCCTCCATTTGTTTTAATAAGTTTTGACTCAAAATTTCATTTTGTTTCTTTGAGTTTTCCGTGATTTCTTCCTTCTGCTTCTTAAAATTGTCATTGGTTTCTTCCTTGTTCTTGTCCAATTTCTCATTCATACTATTCATTAACTCCATTAATTTTATAAGATTCGGGTCTCCTCTATCTTCCTTTCTTGCTACCGTCTCTACATCCTCCACCGATGTTACTTCTTTCTCTTCCATCCTGCCTTCCTTCTCTGCCTCCTTCGTCCGTTTCAATGATGTAGCCCTCTTACGCATCTTTATTATTTCTTGGAACTTATAGCAGTCGCCAGCTAAAAATTAGGAAATTAATTTGCTTGTTTCAATTTCTTCACCTAATATTCCCTAATTTCAGCCTCACTAGTTGGTGCGCCAATTTATAATACGACACTCTTTCCCGTAGTATCTTAATGGTATAATATATTATGTTCCTGAAATAATAACGCATGAATATGATTTAATAACATAATGGTTTAATCTGTGTAACATAAATTCAAATTATTGGAAAATTCCATTCGATACATACGGTTGTCACAATCGATATTTATCTCAGGATTTAACAACTAAATAATTTTTATATATTTCGTGGGAATTCTTGTGGCTGCTACGAAAAGTTCCTTTACATGTTAATTAATAATAGAGAGTACCTTTACAAACAATATATTACTTATAATCTAAAAAATTACAAAAATTATATATTAAGTTACATACAAGTTTTGACGATATTCAATGCGCTTCGTAAAAGCATGTAGGTTAGAGTAACGTCAACATCATGACTATTTGTCCGTCTCAGAAAATAATGTAGTTTATTAATGTGTACAATAAATGTTTTCCTTGTAATCACTGTTCGCTTAGATATTGAATTTGGTTGCACTTTAAAATGTTTACTAGTGATTAGTGTTAGTGTAACTTGTTATATTGTCTAGTGGTTGTTCCTTGTTGGATAAAAATATTGTCAAATTATACTTTACACATCTAGACAATATTCTGAAGGTTTTCTGGTTTATTCTGAAGATTTTTCTTGATTGTGTGTATTACTTTTTCATGAAAATTGTAGTGGAAGGATTATTAACTTCGATGATGGTCTTTCAGATCTTCTTTCACAAACGGGTTATCTATTTTTATATTTTTTTAATTACATCTAGACACGCACTATTCAACTGTTTTCCATCACAATTAACAATTAAGTGTTATTTCTTCTTTTTTAGTCATAGAACTCATACAAATTTCTTAAATTTTGATTGGTCATTTATGTACAGGTTAAATGTTATAGGATCAACACCCATTACCTACTTTATATTTTATAAATTACCCTTAATAGATAATTTTATTATTATACTCTAATTATATATGCAATGTTTATACAATTATTAATTAGATCATTATAAACAATTTGATACTAAACATGCCTCAGTTTATAACTGTAAAACCTTATTAATTAGAATTTCTATGATATGTGGTGGAACAATTTGTTATGGTTGATTGTAATTTCTACTTTGACTGCCTGAGATAAATATATTTACATAAATTAACTGGTGACATAAAATCTTATAACATACAACAAAACTCTTAATAATAATAATTGTTTTTGACAGGTTTAGTTTATTTATACTGCTAAACTATTGTCTGTATGATAAACTAAAATTCTGTCTAATAATAACAATAAAACACTTTTCATACAAAAATAATTAACACTGTTTAACAGTAGTCTGTGTCACTATTTATATTATGTCACTCATATAACTGTAAGGTTTGTGTCCCTTTTTCTATCCTTAAAATATGTCGATACAATTTTGTTAATACAATTTTAATTTATGATTAGGTACTCTTTATTGGGTTTGTTTGTTATTCAGGGTAAGTTGATTAGGCCTACTAGGTTTATTTATTTAATTTTTGTCTGTTTACTGCCCTATTCTACTGGGTTATTTCTGGGTTTCTTGATAATATTAAATAAGTCAAACCAACTAGGTTTCCTTTAATTTGCTTTCAATTATTATTTCTTGTTTCCTCTCTGGATCGGATTTCATTATTATTTACTATTATTTTGTAACATTTTGTTTCGTTACAAATTGCCTCCCTTCAGAAGTAATTATTTCTGAACACTTCATTAGGCGTGAGGACATAATTACTTATGTTATTTTTTCCTTTTTTTCCTCATGATATTTTTTCATGGATTGTTGATTATTATCTTCTGAATTGCTACTATTGGGCTAGTATATGGTGATTGGCTATGCTCAATTATATCATTTAACAACATTTTATTAATTTCAGCTCTAACCGCCTCCTTCAACGAATATGGTATATGATAGGATTTTCTGTGGAATTCTGCTGGTTCTTTAAATTGTATTCTACACTGATAGTTTTTTACTTTTCCTGGTTTTTCTGAAAATACATGTTTATACTTCTTATATATCATAATGAGATCTTCTACTTGTTTTGCTGTCAAATTATTTGTGCCTTGGTGTCTAAACTCTCTTATCTCCTGTAATTTACTGTTCCACAGGTCTTCATTTGTCATATTATAGATTATTTTTCTGCATTGGGTGTCATTCTTTAAAAAATTTAATTCCCTAACTTGGTGATGGGTACGGTTCAGAGGGGCACCATCGCTTCCTATTAACTCTGCCGTCCACATAACACCTTCTGAGTTCAAGGACACCTTCTCCTTGCTCAAATCAATAATGGCTGAGTATTTCCTCAGCATATCGCATCCGATTAATAATTCGAATGGTAGGCCGATTGCGACCAAACATATAATATTAATTGTAACACCTTTGCTTTCTATTTCCAATGACACTTGTTTTCTCACTGTTTTATTTTGACGCCCAGTGGCACCTATTAAAATAACATTATTGACAGGTAAGGTAGGTATTATATTTTTACTTTGTTTCTGTATTCTCTCCAGTTCAGCGTCGTTAATAAGTGATACATTTGCACCAGTATCTATCATTATTCGTGTAGGAATTCCTTCAATTTGAGCGGTTATGTATAAAATTTCATTATGCTGGTTGATTCTACTTGTCACCGTTTCCTCCAACAGTTCTTCTCGAAGATTTTTCAAATAATAATTGTAAATAATAGTAAGATTTTGACTATCCGTCCTTAAACTTTGGTTATTGTTATACTTCAAAATTCTTTTATTTTCCATAATTAGCTTTTCATAATTAGTTGGTAGTAATTTGTTATTACTATGTTTTAGAATTTGGTGGTTTTTGTACTTTAAAATTCTTTTTCTTTTCCATAATTAGTTTTTCATAATTAGTTGGTAGTAATTTGTTATTACTATATTTTTGAATTTGGTGGTTTTTGTACTTCAAAATTCTTTTATTTTCCATAATTAGTTTTTCATAATTAGTTGGTAGTAATTTGTTATTACTATGTTTTTGAATTTGGTGGTTTTTGTACCCAGTAGTTAGTAGCAGTAAGGGGTCGCGAGGGTTTATTACTGCCTCACTCCGTTTAAATTAAGGCTATCATGATTATTTTCCGGGCATGACTGTTGATTTGCCTGGAATGGTGTGCTGGTTCCTGGTTGTTCAACCTCTCGGTTGTCTAATTGTTCACTTCCCCTTGATTCTCGGAAGTCCTCCTGGCTTCTACTTCTTACTCGGTTATAATGGTGACTCATCCCTCTGGGATTTCCTCTTTGATCGTAACTGTTATTAAAACTGTTCCTCCGAGGTTGATGGTATCTCCAGTAATCCCCTTCTTCTGCACTGATATAATTTATTCGGGGTCGGTACGGACGATTATTATTATAATTACCCTGATTATTATTGTTATTACCTCCTGAGTTACTCCTAAAATTATTATAATTTTGGTTTCTTCGGTAGTTATTATAATTATTATTATTTCTATTACCCGGATGGTAATTTTGATTGGGCCTGTTGTTATTATTATTGTTAATTGGGTTTCGATTGAAGTTTGCTGGTTGGTTATTATTTGGGGTAAAATTTTGGTTGTAATTACGATCGTTGACATAACTATTCCGGTTATTCATGTTATTATATTGATTATGATTCATACCATGGTTATTATTTTTTGAACCGCACTGATCCGTTCGTTGTCTGCTTCTTTTGTAGTAACCCTCGTGTTCATAATTTTCTAATAAGTCAGCCACTGTGTGGACCGTTTTAATCTGGCTTCCCAGGCGTGCTCTGGCAATTCCTGTGTCATAATGGTATGCCATTTTAGTTATTAGGGATTCTTCTGGTATTCTTGGCTCTAGGTGTCTCGCCAAACACACCTTTCCCCAGAAGTAAGTAGTTGGAGATGTACCTCTATTTCCATCATATCTTCCCTGACAAATGTTGTCCCTTATAATATTTTGTATCGCTTCGGACCAGTATTCTTCTTTAAACAGTTTTTTAAATTGAGCGTAGTCCACTATCTCATTCCTGGTTGCTGTCCACCAGTTGTCCGTAATCTCCCTAAAATGCTCATCCAACATCTCTCTAATCGAGCTCCAGATAGTTATTCGATGTTTATTAAAATGTTCCTCGATTCTGGCCAGGAATTCCATGGGGTTTCTACGATAATTTTTGAAATTAATCCCTTCTCTGGTTTCATTTGTGGAAACATGAGTAATATTATTTGGTCTGGTCCTAATTAACTCAATTTCTTCTTGATTTTGACGTACTTGACCAGTTAAATTATTCACCGTAGTGTTAATATTGTCACACCTTTCTCCGGTTTGTTTCTGTAAATTAACTAAATTTTCTTGTTCCTTTTGTATTCCTTCTATTTGAATACGACTATTTTCTTGGACCTGGTCTATTCTGGTATTTATTACTGCTTTATTTTGTGTGATGGTTTCGTTAGCTTTTCTCAATCTCTCATTAGTGTCAGCTATTTCTTGCTTCCTTTCGTCATCGATTTTGTCCATCTTCTGGTTAATTGTATCATTGACCTGTTCAATCCTCCCATTAATTCTTCTTAAATTCTCTTCATTGATTTGCCTGAATTCTTCCTTCATTTGGTTATTATTGTCACTTATAGTTTGCCTTAAGGTTTCGTTGGTACTTTCTTTAATACTGTCGATTTTCTCATTTATCCGTTTATTCTCCTCCCGGATTTGTCTTAAATTCTCATTATTATTCTCGTTTTGTTTCCTAAAATTTTCATTAGTTTCTTCTCTGTTTTGGTCAAATCTCTCCTCCATCTGTTTTATTAAATTTTCACTCATTTTCTCATTTTGTATCCTTGAGTTCTCGTTAATCTCTTCCTTCATACCGTCTATTTTCTCGTTTGTTTGTCTGTTATCTTCCTTGATACTATCAATTTTCTCATTTGTTTTTCTGTGATCTTCTTTGATGTTATCAAATTTTTCCTCCATTTGTTTTAATAAGTTTTGACTCAAAATTTCATTTTGTTTCTTTGAGTTTTCCGTGATTTCTTCCTTCTGCTTCTTAAAATTGTCATTGGTTTCTTCCTTGTTCTTGTCCAATTTCTCATTCATACTATTCATTAACTCCATTAATTTTATAAGATTCGGGTCTCCTCTATCTTCCTTTCTTGCTACCGTCTCTACATCCTCCACCGATGTTACTTCTTTCTCTTCCATCCTGCCTTCCTTCTCTGCCTCCTTCGTCCGTTTCAATGATGTAGCCCTCTTACGCATCTTTATTATTTCTTGGAACTTATAGCAGTCGCCAGCTAAAAATTAGGAAATTAATTTGCTTGTTTCAATTTCTTCACCTAATATTCCCTAATTTCAGCCTCACTAGTTGGTGCGCCAATTTATAATACGACACTCTTTCCCGTAGTATCTTAATGGTATAATATATTATGTTCCTGAAATAATAACGCATGAATATGATTTAATAACATAATGGTTTAATCTGTGTAACATAAATTCAAATTATTGGAAAATTCCATTCGATACATACGGTTGTCACAATCGATATTTATCTCAGGATTTAACAACTAAATAATTTTTATATATTTCGTGGGAATTCTTGTGGCTGCTACGAAAAGTTCCTTTACATGTTAATTAATAATAGAGAGTACCTTTACAAACAATATATTACTTATAATCTAAAAAATTACAAAAATTATATATTAAGTTACATACAAGTTTTGACGATATTCAATACGCTTCGTAAAAGCATGTAGGTTAGAGTAACGTCAACATCATGACTATTTGTCCGTCTCAGAAAATAATGTAGTTTATTAATGTGTACAATAAATGTTTTCCTTGTAATCACTGTTCGCTTAGATATTGAATTTGGTTGCACTTTAAAATGTTTACTAGTGATTAGTGTTAGTGTAACTTGTTGTATTGTCTAGTGGTTGTTCCTTGTTGGATAAAAATATTGTCAAATTATACTTTACACATCTAGACAATATTCTGAAGGTTTTCTGGTTTATTCTGAAGATTTTTCTTGATTGTGTGTATTACTTTTTCATGAAAATTGTAGTGGAAGGATTATTAACTTCGATGATGGTCTTTCAGATCTTCTTTCACAAACGGGTTATCTATTTTTATATTTTTTTAATTACATCTAGACACGCACTATTCAACTGTTTTCCATCACAATTAACAATTAAGTGTTATTTCTTCTTTTTTAGTCATAGAACTCATACAAATTTCTTAAATTTTGATTGGTCATTTATGTACAGGTTAAATGTTATAGGATCAACACCCATTACCTACTTTATATTTTATAAATTACCCTTAATAGATAATTTTATTATTATACTCTAATTATATATGCAATGTTTATACAATTATTAATTAGATCATTATAAACAATTTGATACTATACATGCCTCAGTTTATAACTGTAAAACCTTATTAATTAGAATTTCTATGATATGTGGTGGAACAATTTGTTATGGTTGATTGTAATTTCTACTTTGACTGCCTGAGATAAATATATTTACATAAATTAACTGGTGACATAAAATCTTATAACATACAACAAAACTCTTAATAATAATAATTGTTTTTGACAGTTTTAGTTTATTTATACTGCTAAACTATTGTCTGTATGATAAACTAAAATTCTGTCTAATAATAACAATAAAACACTTTTCTTACAAAATTAATTAACACTGTTTAACAGTAGTCTGTGTCACTATATATATTATGTCACTCATATAACTGTAAGGTTTGTGTCCCTTTTTCTATCCTTAAAATATGTCGATACAATTTTGTTAATACAATTTTAATTTATGATTAGGTACTCTTTATTGGGTTTGTTTGTTATTCAGGGTAAGTTGATTAGGCCTACTAGGTTTATTTATTTAATTTTTGTCTGTTTACTGCCCTATTCTACTGGGTTATTTCTGGGTTTCTTGATAATATTAAATAAGTCAAACCAACTAGGTTTCCTTTAATTTGCTTTCAATTATTATTTCTTGTTTCCTCTGTGGATCGGATTTCATTATTATTTACTATTATTTTGTAACATTTTGTTTCGTTACAATATGTTAAAAATAGTATTACCTGCTATTAATAGAAATAGAAATATGTACTTGCTATGCTATTAATGATAACGACTTGTATAATTATAATATAAGTCCTAAATTTGAAGAGATGTATATTTATTATGAATTAACATCTGCTAATTCAAATAGATTTTCATGCTATATCTCAAACGAAATATATTCAACTGGTTATAGAAATTCCTTTAAAAACAGAAAATAGATTACTAGACTTGCATTCTGTAAACTCCTTGCCGTATAGAGAACCTTCTATCAATAAGTTTGTATATGTAAAGAGCAATACTGAGTACTTAGCATTAATTAAAACACGACAAGAGTATGTTGAACTTACACACAAAGATGTAATTGCGTGCAAAGGTTCCAAGTATAGTGTGTGTCCAACCAATATACCTTTGTATTCGTACCATAACGACAGTTGTATCTATGCATTATTTGTTGGAGAGACCAACAGTGCTTGTGTTCAATGTGAGAAGAAGGTTATACAGAATTTCAGCCGTCCAATTCTACATCAGATGCTGAACAAGGATGCGTGGATATATAGTGCACCAGAACCGATACGAGTTACCTGGAGATGCGATCAAGACACTTAGACCGAGATTCTTAAGGAGAGAGGAGTTCTTCCTCTCTATGGACGAAGTATATATAACCTTACTAAGCTTATCATGATTGAACCACCAATATCCTCTTTGATTAGTCCATTCAAAGCTAAAATTTTAACAAATAATGTCACTCACATGAAGATTTCAGATGTTACAGAATTGAATATCGACGAAGTACTGCATGGGATACACAACAACTACGATGACGTTTCACTGAACCGACTTATTAACGATATCCAAGAGATACAGCGAGAAAAGCAACAATCATGAAACGAACAATCTATTCGCTATGTCGGTGGCTTTAACGTCATAATTATTGGAGCAGAGTAGTATAAAAGTGAGCGTTCGAAAACACTGCCGGGATGCGAAAAAAACACTACCGGGTTCCAGTTCATGACGTCATAGAGCTCTGGCAGCTGGTGCCCGAGCTGTCCATGTGATGTCACTGTTGTGTGTGTGTGTGTGTGTGTGTGTGTGTGTGTGTGTGTGTGTGTGTGTGTATGTGTGTGTGTGTATGTGTGTGTGTGTGTGACTGAAACACTTCCGTGTTCCAGTTCATGACGTCACACAGAGGCCCTAGTCGCTGGCGTCCGCATGGCTAAAACCTGTTTCATGACGTCACGGAGGCCGTGGTTTCTGCATGTCCAAAATTTGGTAGCCGAAAACAATGTGTAGCGGATGGGGGTACCCGGAATTCGGTGGTTGCCGAGGGCCTGGGCGCACAGAGGCGATGTTAGTACGACGTGTCATCGGGTACCATTACGCGAAATTTGGGGGGCATCAGGTACCGAAATTTGGTGATATGGTCCATCGGGTACCGTTACCCGAAATGTTTAAATCAACGGATGGGGGTACCCAAAAGGTGGGTACGCCCTAACCGGATTCCAGAGTTCATGACATCACACAGAGGCCCTGGCAGGTGGTGTCCGAATGTTAAAACACTACCGGGTTCCAGTTCATGACGTCACACAGAGGCCCTAGTCGATGGTCTCCGTGCCGATTGGTACGTGTAGCCGAAAACAATGTGTAGCGGATAGGTGGTGGTACCCGGAATTCGGTGGTTGACAAGGTCCTGGACGAACCGTCACGGAGACAATGCTACCGTTACCCGAAATTTTTGATGTTCGAAATTTGGTACACAAAATATTTAATCAGAATGATCACAGTTGCACACCACTATATAAAAATTATCCCAATTAGCGCTTTCAAGCTTCACAGCCCATCATCAGATTGGAATAGACAGGAAATATGTGAAAACAACCCCTTCACCCCTCTCCCCAACCCTGCTCACACACAACAAGCTATAATATAAATGACCCTTCCCCACCACCTAGACCCTGTCCCACCATCTGTAGAGTTACATATTTTTTCTAGCAAATTCCTTGTGTTTCAGTGTTGTGTGTGTGTGTGTGTGTGTGTGTGTGTGTGTGTGTGTGTGTGTGTGTGTGTGCACCTTTTAAACTACCCTCTTCCTCTCCACACACGTGGGTCAGTCATACACCCTTATTTTAAAACATCCAATTAGTAATATGCAAAATAATTCTTAATCTTATCTATCTGTCCTCTATCATTTACTTCTTAATCATGTTATAAAATATTTCTTCATTATCAAATTTAATTTTAATATTAATTAAATTGTCTAACCCTTTTTCTCTTTCTTTCAATATTTCTAACTCCTCTCTAAGCTTCCTTTCAACTGTGTTATTCACTACTTTTACAATTTCGTATTCTTCCAAAGGATTTACAAACTTATGGTTGGCTTCTATGCAATGTCTTCCATATAACGAATTGGTTGTTCTATTACCTTCTCCACGTTTGTGGTCAGACAACCTGCATACGAATTTTCGTCCTGTCTCTCCTAGGTACACCTTGTTGCAGTCTTTACATTTTAATTTATAAATTCCGCTTTTCTGTAATACTGGAATTTTTTCTATATTCTTATTCCTTATCTTATCAAATACCGTTTCACATTTTTTAATAGCTATATCTACTCCATATTTATTAAAACATTTTATAATTTTTCTAGTATGTGAACCTATGTATGTCAATGACCCTGCATAATTCTTTTGTTCTGCTTCTATTTTATCTTTTTGTATGTTAACCCTTTTCATAACTTTATCCACTATGTTGGTGTTATAATTATTATTCCTTACAATTCCCTTTATCGTTCTTAACTCCCTATCTTTTGATTCGGTCTCTTTTAAACACTTCTGAGCTCTGTAACAAAATGAATTGATTGCCGCCATTTTATATCTATATGGGTGGTAAGACTCTCTTGGTATAATTATATCAGAATACGACTCTTTCCTAAATATCCCAAACTGTAGTTTCTCATTATCTTTAATTTCTATATTTAAATCTAAGTAATTTATTTTCTTACCTCCTATCTCTTCTTTAAATTGTAAGTTTTTATCCTTATTATTTACCTCATTTATAAACTCATGCACTTCTTCTATGCTTCCTTCCCAAATTACTAATACATCATCAACGTATCTAGACCATAATTTTATATTGTTTTTATACTTAGTGGAAGTTATTAATTGCTTTTCAAAATCATTCATGTATATTTCAGCAAGAATAGGGGATAATGAAGACCCCATAGGTAAACCTTTTTTCTGTATATAAAACTTGTTATTAAACCTAAAATAGTTCTGATTTACACATTCTTTAATTACTTTCATCAACTGCTTTTTATACCTGTATTCTCCCATATTATTATCGTTTATTAACTTAATAACTTTATTTGCTGTGATATTGGTAAACATGTCCTTAACATCCAGTGATATCAATTTTGTATTTACATTAATCCTAATATTTTCTAATTTTTGTATCAATTTTACATTATTCTCTATGTTGTATTTGGTCCCAAATTCATATTTCTCTTTCAGTACTCTGCTAACTTCCTTTGATAATTTATAAATAGGTGCATTAATAAAAGAAACAATCGATCTAATTGGTTTTCCTTCTTTATGTATCTTAACCTGACTTTTAAAAGTTGGTGCTGTTGGATTACTTTCCAATAAATACTTTTTCTTATTTTCTTCTATAAATGTTATCTGTTTCATCATTTGTTTTATCCTTGACTGGTACTTACTTGTATAATCATACTTTATTTCCTCGTATGGACCTTCCCTTATAAATTCTTCCGTTTTCTTCATGTATTCGTCCTTTCTCAGTAGTACCATTGTATTTCCTTTGTCCGCCTTCGTAACTATAATATCATTCTTCTTTATTTTATTCTTTAGTTTAGTTACAGTTGAATTGATTTTTTGTTCATTTTTTGAATTATACAAACTTTTCTTAAATATTTTATCTACTACATTCCCTAAGTTTTTGTATTATGCTTTCGCATTCAATAATCGTTTTTTCTTGATTTAATTCTGGTGGCGGTGCGTACTTTAAGCCTTTTGCTAACATTTCTTTTTCTTCTGTATTGAAATTTACCTCTGTAAGGTTTATTACTCTTTTCATAGTTATTCTTAGAGAGGTGTTCCTTTTTACTTCGTTCTTCCTTATTAATTTTTAACTTATCTAACATTTTTTTATTTTTCTTTTCCAATTTCTTTTCTACGTACCCCAAACCAAAATTATATAATATTTCTTCTAACTCTACATACGAGTATATTCTTAACAATTCTATGTGTCCGTCATATAATTCCCAATTATATCTATTGATTAAGCTGTAGAGTGACCTTATTTCCAGTTTTATCCACAACTTCTCGCTTTGTTCTTTTACTTTTTTGGCTACACTGTTCTTATTTTTAATTTTAAATTGAGCGTACTTTGGGATGACATTATTATCCAGACATTGTTTATTAAACCATATTTTACTTAAAACCCTCTTCAATATAACTTTTAACTTAAGATATTTAAATACTTTACTTACCTTATTGTTGTCGTTTATTACCTCATTGTTGTTGTCCATTACCTGTAGTCGATTGCACATCTTAACAGACATTTAATGAAGAAATTTGTGTTAGTGGTTGAAATCACAATCAGAATGATCACAGTTGCACACCACTATATAAAAATTATCCCAATTAGCGCTTTCAAGCTTCACAGCCCATCGTCAGATTGGAATAGACAGGAAATATGTGAAAACAACCCCTTCACCCCTCTACCCCACCCTGCTCACACACAACAAGCTATAATATAAATGACCCTTCCCCACCCCCTAAACCATGTCCCACCATCTGTAGAGTTACATATTTTTTCTAGCAAATTCCTTGTGTTTCAGTGTGTGTGTGTGTGTGTGTGTGCATCCTTTTAAACTACCCTCTTCCTCTCCACACACGTGGGTCAGTCATACACCCTTATTTTAAAACATCCAATTAGTACTATGCAAAATAATTCTTAATCTTATCTATCTGTCCTCTATCATTTACTTCTTAATCATGTTATAAAATATTTCTTCATTATCAAATTTAATTTTAATATTAATTAAATTGTCTAACCCTTTTTCTCTTTCTTTCAATATTTCTAACTTCTCTCTAAGCTTCCTTTCAACTGTGTTATTCACTACTTTTACAATTTTGTATTCTTCCAAAGGATTAACAAACTTATGGTTGTCTTCTATGTCATGTCTTGCATATAACGAATTGGTTGTTCTATTACCTTCTCCACGTTTGTGGTCAGACAACCTGCATACGAATTTTCGTCCTGTCTCTCCTAGGTACACCTTGTTGCAGGCTTTACATTTTAATTTATAAATTCCGCTTTTCTGTAATACTGGAATTTTTTCTATATTCTTATTCCTTATCTTATCAAATACCGTTTCACATTTTTTAATAGCTATATCTACTCCATATTTATTAAAACATTTTATAATTTTTCTAGTATGTGAACTTATGTATGTCAATGACCCTGCATAATTCTTTTGTTCTGCTTCTATTTTATCTTTTTGTATGTTAACCCTTTTCATAACTTTATCCACTATGTTGGTGTTATAATTATTATTCCTTACAATTCCCTTTATCGTTCTTAACTCCCTATCTTTTGATTCGGTCTCTTTTAAACACTTCTGAGCTCTGTAACAAAATGAATTGATTGCCGCCATTTTATATCTATATGGGTGGTAAGACTCTCTTGGTATAATTATATCAGAATACGACTCTTTCCTAAATATCCCAAACTGTAGTTTCTCATTATCTTTAATTTCTATGTTTAAATCTAAGTAATTTATTTTCTTACCTCCTATCTCTTCTTTAAATTGTAAGTTTTTATCATTATTATTTACCTCATTTATAAACTCATGCACTTCTTCTATGCTTCCTTCCCAAATTACTAATACATCATCAACATATCTAGACCATAATTTTATATTGTTTTTATACTTAGTGGAAGTTATTAATTGCTTTTCAAAATCATTCATGTATATTTCAGCAAGAATAGGGGATAATGAAGACCCCATAGGTAAACCTTTTCTCTGTATATAAAACTTGTTATTAAACCTAAAATAGTTCTGATTTACACATTCTTTAATTACTTTCAGTAACTGCAATTTATACCTGTATTCTCCCATATTATTATCGTTTATTAACTTAATAACTTTATTTGCTGTGATATTGGTAAACATGTCCTTAACATCCAGTGATATCAATTTTGTATTTACATTAATCCTAATATTTTCTAATTTTTGTATCAATTTTACATTATTCTCTATGTTGTATTTTGTCCCAAATTCATATTTCTCTTTCAGTACTCTGCTAACTTCCTTTGATAATTTATAAATAGGTGCATTAATAAAAGAAACAATCGGTCTAATTGGTTTTCCTTCTTTATGTATCTTAACCTGACTTTTAAAAGTTGGTGCTGTTGGATTACTTTCCAATAAATACTTTTTCTTATTTTCTTCTATAAATGTTATCTGTTTCATCATTTGTTTTATCCTTGACTGGTACTTACTTGTATAATCATACTTTATTTCCTCGTATGGAGCTTCCCTTATAAATTCTTCCGTTTTCTTTATGTATTCGTCCTTTCTCAGTAGTACCATTGTATTTCCTTTGTCCGTCTTCGTAACTATAATATCATTCTTCTTTATTTTATTCTTTAGTTTAGTTACAGTTGATTTGATTTTTTTTCATTTTTTGAATTATACAAACTTTTCTTAAATATTTTATCTACTACATTCCCTAAGTTTTTGTATTATGCTTTCACATTCAATAATCGTTTTTTCTTGATTTAATTCTGGTGGCGGTGCGTATTTTAAGCCTTTTGCTAACATTTCTTTTTCTTCTGTATTGAAATTTACCTCTGTAAGGTTTATTACTCTTTTTTCATATTTATTCTTAGAGTGGTGTTCCTTTTTTACGTCGTTTTTCCTTATTAATTTATTTAACTTATCTACCATTCATTTATTTTTCTTTTCCAAATTCTTTTCTACGTACCCCAAACCAAAATTATATAATATTTCTTCTAACTCTACATACGAGTATATTCTTAACAATTCTATGTGTCTGTCATATAATTCCCTATTATATTTATTGATTAAGCCGTAGAGTGACGTTATTTCCAGTTTTATCCACAACTTCTCGCTTTGTTCTTTTACTTTTTTGGCTACACTGTTCTTATTTTTAATTTTAACTTGAGCGTACTTTGGGATGACATTATTATCCAGACATTGTTTATTAACCATATTTTACTTAAAACTCTCTTCAATTTAACTTTTAACTTAAGATATTTAAATACTTTACTTACCTTATTGTTGTCGTTTATTTCCTCATTGTTGTTGTCCATTACCTGTAGTCGATTGCACATCTTAACAGACGTTTAATGAAGAAATTTGTGTTAGTGGTTGAAATCACAATCAGAATGATCACAGTTGCACACCACTATATAAAAATTATCCCAATTAGCACTTTCAAGCTTCACAGCCCATCGTCAGATTGGAATAGACAGGAAATATGTGAAAACAACCCCTTCACCCCTCTGCCCACCCTGCTCACACACAACAAGCTATAATATAAATGACCCTTCCACACCCCCTAATCCCTGTCCCACCATCTGTAGAGTTACACATTTTTTCTAGCAAATTCCTTGTGTTTCAGTGTGTGTGTGTGTATGTGTGTGCGCGCGCGCGCGTGCATGTGTGTGTGTGCGTGCGTGCGTGTGTGTGTGTGTGTGTGTGTGTGTGTGTGTGTGTGTGTGTGTGTGTGTGTGTGTGTGTGTGTGTGTGTGTGTGTGTGTGTGTGTGTGTGTGTGTGTGCATCCTTTTAAACTACCCTCTTCCTCTCCACACACGTGGGTCAGTCATACACCCTTATTTTAAAACATCCAATTAATACTATGCAAAATAATTCTTAATCTTATCTATCTGTCCTCTATCATTTACTTCTTAATCATGTTATAAAATATTTCTTCATTTTCAAATTTAATTTTAATATTAATTAAATTGTCTAACCCTTTTTCTCTTTCTTTCAATATTTCTAACTCCTCTCTAAGCTTCCTTTCAACTGTGTTATTCACTACTTTTACAATTTCGTATTCTTCCAAAGGATTAACAAACTTATGGTTGTCTTCTATGAAATGTCTTGCATATAACAAATTGGTTGTTCTATTTCCTTCTCCACGTTTGTGGTCAGACAACCTGCATACGAATTTTCGTCCTGTCTCTCCTAGGTACACCTTGTTGCAGCCTTTATATTTTAATTTATAAATTCCGCTTTTCTGTAATACTGGAATTTTTTGTATATTCTTATTCCTTATCTTATCAAATACCGTTTCACATTTTTTAATAGCTATATCTACTCCATATTTATTAAAACATTTTATAATTTTTCTAGTATGTGAACCTATGTATGTCAATGACCCTGCATAATTCTTTTGTTCTGGTTCTCTTTAATCTTTTTGTATGTTAACCCTTTTCATAACTTTGTCCACTATGTTGGTGTTATAATTATTATTCCTTACAATTCCCTTTATCGTTCTTAACTCCCTATCTTTTGATTCGGTCTCTTTTAAACACTTCTGAGCTCTGTAACAAAATGAATTGATTGCCGCCATTTTATATCTATATGGGTGGTAAGACTCTCTTGGTATAATTATATCAGAATACGAATCTTTCCTAAATATCCCAAACTGTAGTTTCTCATTATCTTTAATTTCTATGTTTAAATCTATGTAATTTATTTTCTTACCTCCTATCTCTTCTTTAAATTGTAAGTTTTTATCCTTATTATTTACCTCATTTATAAACTCATGCACTTCTTCTATGCTTCCTTCCCAAATTACTAATACATCATCAACGTATCTAGACCATAATTTTATATTGTTTTTATACTTAGTGGAAGTTATTAATTGCTTTTCAAAATCATTCATGTATATTTCAGCAAGAATAGGGGATAATGAAGACCCCATAGGTAAACCTTTTTTCTGTATATAAAACTTGTTATTAAACCTAAAATAGTTCTGATTTACACATTCTTTAATTACTTTCATCAACTGCTTTTTATACCTGTATTCTCCCATATTATTATCGTTTATTAACTTAATAACTTTATTTGCTGTGATATTGGTAAACATGTCTTTAACATCTAGTGATATCAATTTTGTATTTACATTAATCCTAATATATTCTAATTTTTGTATCAATTTTACATTATTCTCTATGTTGTATTTTGTCCCAAATTCATATTTCTCTTTCAGTACTCTGCTAACTTCCTTTGATAATTTATAAATAGGTGCATTAATAAAAGAAACAATCGGTCTAATTGGTGTTCCTTCTTTATGTATCTTAACCTGACTTTTAGAAGATGGTGCTGTTGGATTACTTTCCAATAAATACTTTTTCTTATTTTCTTCTATAAATGTTATCTGTTTCATCATTTGTTTTATCCTTGACTGGTACTTACTTGTATAATCATACTTTATTTCCTCGTATGGACCTTCCCTTATAAATTCTTCCGTTTTCTTTATGTATTCGTCCTTTCTCAGTAGTACCATTGTATTTCCTTTGTCCGCCTTCGTAACTATAATATCATTCTTCTTTATTTTATTCTTTAGTTTAGTTACAGTTGATTTGATTTTTTGTTCATTTTTTGAATTATACAAACTTTTCTTAAATATTTTATCTACTACATTCCCTAAGTTTTTGTATTATGCTTTCGCATTCAATAATCGTTTTTTCTTGATTTAATTCTGGTGGCGGTGTGTATTTTAAGCCTTTTGCTAACATTTCTTTTTCTTCTGTATTGAAATTTACCTCTGTAAGGTTTATTACTCTTTTTTCATAGTTATTCTTAGAGAGGTGTTCCTTTTTTACTTCGTTCTTCCTTATTAATTTATTTAACTTATCTACCATTTTTTATTTTTATTTTCCAATTTCTTTTTTCTACGTACCCCAAACCAAAATTATATAATATTTCTTCTAACTCTACATACGAGTATATTCTTAACAATTCTATGTGTCTGTCATATAATTCCCTATTATATCTATTGATTAAGCCGTAGAGTGACCTTATTTCCAGTTTTAGCCACAACTTCTCGCTTTGTTCTTTTACTTTTTTGGCTACACTGTTCTTATTTTTAATTTTAACTTGAGCGTACTTTGGGATGACATTATTATCCAGACGTTGTTTATTAAACCATATTTTACTTAAAACCCTCTTCAATTTAACTTTTAACTTAAGATATTTAAATACTTTACTTACCTTATTGTTGTCGTTTATTACCTCATTGTTGTTGTCCATTACCTGTAGTCGATTGCACATCTTAACAGACGTTAATGAAGAAATTTGTGTTAGTGGTTGAAATCACAATCAGAATGATCACAGTTGCACACCACTATATAAAAATTATCCCAAATAGCGCTTTCAAGCTTCACAGCCCATCGTCAGATTGGAATAGACAGGAAATATGTGAAAACAACCCCTTGGCCCCTCTCCTCCACCCTGCTCACACACAACAAGCTATAATATAAATGACCCTTCCCCACCCCCTAAACCCTGTCCTACCGTCTGTAGAGTTACATATTTTTTCTAGCAAATTCCTTGCGTTTCAGTGTTGTGTGTGTGTGTGTGTGTATCCTTTTAAACTACCCTCTTCCTCTCCACACACGTGGGTCAGTCATACACCCTTATTTTAATACATCCAATTAGTACTATGCAAAACAATTCTTAATCTTATCTATCTGTCCTCTATCATTTACTTCTTAATCATGTTATAAAATATTTCTTCATTATCAAATTTAATTTTAATATTAATTAAATTTTCTAACCCTTTTTCTCTTTCTTTCAATATTTCTAACTCCTCTCTAAGTTTCCTTTCAACTGTGTTATTCACTACTTTTACAATTTCGTATTCTTCCAAAGGATTAACAAACTTATGGTTGTCTTCTATGAAATGTCTTGCATATAACGAATTGGTTGTTCTATTACCTTCTCCACGTTTGTGGTCAGACAACCTGCATACGAATTTTCATCCTGTCTCTCCTAGGTACACCTTGTAGCAGTCTTTACATTTTAATTTATAAATTCCGCTTTTCTGTAATACTGGAATTTTTTCTATATTCTTATTCCTTATCTTATCAAATACCGTTTCACATTTGTTAATAGCTATATCTACTCCATATTTATTAAAACATTTTATAATTTTTCTAATATGTGAACCTATGTATGTCAATGACCATGCATAATTCTTTTGTTCTGGTTCTATTTTATCTTTTTGTATGTTAACCCTTTTCAAAACTTTGTCCACTATGTTGGTGTTATAATTATTATTCCTTACAATTCCCTTTATCGTTCTTAACTCCCTATCTTTTGATTCGGTCTCTTTTAAACACTTCTGAGCTCTGTAACAAAATGAATTGATTGCCGCCATTTTATATCTATATGGGTGGTAAGACTCTCTTGGTATAATTATATCAGAATACGACTCTTTCCTAAATATCCCAAACTGTAGTTTCTCATTATCTTTAATTTCTATGTTTAAATCTAAGTAATTTATTTTCTTACCTCCTATCTCTTCTTTAAATTGTAAGTTTTTATCCTTATTATTTACCTCATTTATAAACTCATGCACTTCTTCTATGCTTCCTTCCCAAATTACTGATACATCATCAACGTATCTAGACCATAATTTTATATTGTTTTTATACTTAGTGGAAGTTATTAATTGCTTTTCAAAATCATTCATGTATATTTCAGCAAGAATAGGGGATAATGAAGACCCCATAGGTAAACCTTTTTTCTGTCTATAAAACTTGTTATTAAACCTAAAATAGTTCTGATTTACACATTCTTTAATTACTTTCAACAACTGCTTTTTATACCAGTATTCTCCCATATTATTATCGTTTATTAGCTTAATAACTTTATTTGCTGTGATATTGGTAAACATGTCCTTAACATCCAGTGATATCAAATTTGTATTTACATTAATCCTAATATTTTCTAATTTTTGTATCAAATTTACATTATTCTCTATGTTGTATTTTGTCCCAAATTCGTATTTCTCTTTCAGTACTCTGCTAACTTCCTTTGATAATTTATAAATAGGTGCATTAATAAAAGAAACAATCGGTCTAATTGGTTTTCCTTCTTTATGTATCTTAACCTGACTTTTAAAAGTTGGTGCTGTTGGATTACTTTCCAATAAATACTTTTTCTTATTTTCTTCTAAAAATGTTATCTGTTTCATCATTTGTTTTATCCTTGACTGGTACTTACTTGTATAATCATACTTTATTTCCTCGTATGGACCTTCCCTTATAAATTCTTCCGTTTTCTTTATGTATTTGTCCTTTCTCAGTAGTACCATTGTATTTCCTTTGTCCGCCTTCGTAACTATAATATCATTCTTCTTTATTTTATTCTTTAGTTTAGTTACAGTTGATTTGATTTTTTGTTCATTTTTTGAATTATACAGACTTTTCTTAAATATTTTATCTACTACATTCCCTACTTCCCACATTATTCTTTTTTTATCATTTTCATTTCCTAGTTTTTGTATTATGCTTTCGCATTCAATAATCGTTTTTTCTTGATTTAATTCTGGTGGCGGTGCGTATTTTAAGCCTTTTGCTAACATTTCTTTTTCTTCTGTATTGAAATTTACCTCTGTAAGGTTTATTACTCTTTTTTCATAGATAGTTATTCTTAGAGAGGTGTTCCTTTTTTACTTCGTTCTTCCTTATTAATTTATTTAACTTATCTACCATTTTTTTATTTTTCTTTTCCAATTTCTTTTCTACGTACCCCAAACCAAAATTATATAATATTTCTTCTAACTCTACATACGAGTATATTCTTAACAATTCTATGTGTCTGTCATATAATTCCCTATTATATCTATTGATTAACCCGTAGAGTGACCTTATTTCCAGTTTTATCCACAACTTCTCGCTTTGTTCTTTTACTTTTTTGGCTACACTGTTCTTATTTTTAATTTTAACTTGAGCGTACTTTGGGATGACATTATTATCCAGACATTGTTTATTAAACCATATTTTACTTAAAACCCTCTTCAATTTAACTTTTAACTTAAGATATTTAAATACTTTACTTACCTTATTGTTGTCGTTTATTACCTCATTGTTGTTGTCCATTACCTGTAGTCGACTGCACATCTTAACAGACGTTTAATGAAGAAATTTGTGTTAGTGGTTGAAATCACAATCAGAATGATCACAGTTGCACAAAACTATATAAAAATTATCCCAATTAGCGCTTTCAAGCTTCACAGGCCATCGTCAGATTGGAATAGACAGGAAATATGTGAAAACAACCCCTTCACCCCTCTCCGCCAGCATGCTCACACACAACAAGCTATAATATAAATGACCCTCCCCCCCCTAAACCCTGTCCCACCGTCTGTAGAGTTACATATTTTTTCTAGCAAATTCCTTGTGTTTCAGTGTTGTGTGTGTGTGTGTGTGTGTGTGTGCATCCTTTTAAACTACCCTTTTCTTCTCCACACACGTGGGTCAGTCATACACCCTTATTTTAAAACATCCAATTAGTACTATGCAAAATAATTCTTAATCTTATCTATCTGTCCTCTATCATTTACTTATTAATCATGTTATAAAATATTTCTTCATTATCAAATTTAATTTTAATATTAATTAAATTGTCTAACCCTTTTTCTATTTCTTTCAATATTTCTAACTCGTCTCTAAGCTTCCTTTCAACTGTGTTATTCACTACTTTTACAATTTCGTATTCTTCCAAAGGATTAACAAACTTATGGTTAGCTTCTATGAAATGTCTTGCATATAACGAATTGGTTGTTCTATTACCTTCTCCACGTTTGTGGTCAGACAACCTGCATACGAATTTTCGTCCTGTCTCTCCTAGGTACACCTTGTTGCAGTCTTTACATTTTGATTTATAATTTCCGCTTTTCTGTAATACTGGAATTTTTTGTATATTCTTATTCCTTATCTTATCAAATACCGTTTCACATTTTTTAATAGCTATATCTACTCCATATTTATTAAAACATTTTATAATTTTTCTAGTATGTGAACCTATGTATGTCAATGACCCTGCATAATTCTTTTGTTCTGGTTCTATTTTATCTTTTTGTATGTTAACCCTTTTCATAACTTTATCCACTATGTTGGTGTTATAATTATAATTCCTTACAATTCCCTTTATCGTTCTTAACTCCCTATCTTTTGATTCGGTCTCTTTTAAACACTTCTGAGCTCTGTAACAAAATGAATTGATTGCCGCCATTTTATATCTATATGGGTGGTAAGACTCTCTTGGTATAATTATATCAGAATACGACTCTTTCCAAAATATCCCAAACTGTAGTTTCTCATTATCTTTAATTTCTATGTTTAAATCTAAGTAATTAATTTTCTTACCTCCAATCTCTTCTTTAAATTGTAAGTTTTTATCCTTATTATTTACCTCATTTATAAACTCATGCACTTCTTCTATGCTTCCTTCCCAAATTACTAATTCATCATCAACGTGTCTAGACCATAATTTTATATTGTTTTTATACTTAGTGGAAGTTATTAATTGCTTTTCAAAATCATTCATGTATATTTCAGCAAGAATAGGGGATAATGAAGACCCCATAGGTAAACCTTTTTTCTGTATATAAAACTTGTTATTAAACCTAAAATAGTTCTGATTTACACATTCTTTAATTACTTTCAGTAACTGCAATTTATACCTGTATTCTCCCATATTATTATCGTTTATTAACTTAATAACTTTATTTGCTGTGATATTGGTAAACATGTCCTTAACATCCAGTGATATCATTTTTGTATTTACATTAATCCTAATATTTTCTAATTTTTGTATCAATTTTACATTATTCTCTATGTTGTATTTTGTCCCAAATTCATATTTCTCTTTCAGTACTCTGCTAACTTCCTTTGATAATTTATAAATAGGTGCATTAATAAAAGAAACAATCGGTCTAATTGGTTTTCCTTCTTTATGTATCTTAACCTGACTTTTAAAAGTTGGTGCTGTTGGATTACTTTCCAATAAATACTTTTTCTTATTTTCTTCTATAAATGTTATCTGTTTCATCATTTGTTTTATCCTTGACTGGTACTTACTTGTATAATCATACTTTATTTCCTCGTATGGAGCTTCCCTTATAAATTCTTCCGTTTTCTTTATGTATTCGTCCTTTCTCAGTAGTACCATTGTATTTCCTTTGTCCGTCTTCGTAACTATAATATCATTCTTCTTTATTTTATTCTTTAGTTTAGTTACAGTTGATTTGATTTTTTTTTTTTTTTGAATTATACAAACTTTTCTTAAATATTTTATCTACTACATTCCCTAAGTTTTTGTATTATGCTTTCACATTCAATAATCGTTTTTTCTTGATTTAATTCTGGTGGCGGTGCGTATTTTAAGCCTTTTGCTAACATTTCTTTTTCTTCTGTATTGAAATTTACCTCTGTAAGGTTTATTACTCTTTTTTCATATTTATTCTTAGAGTGGTGTTCCTTTTTTACTTCGTTTTTCCTTATTAATTTATTTAACTTATCTACCATTCATTTATTTTTCTTTTCCAAATTCTTTTCTACGTACCCCAAACCAAAATTATATAATATTTCTTCTAACTCTACATACGAGTATATTCTTAACAATTCTATGTGTCTGTCATATAATTCCCAATTATATCTATTGATTAACCCGTAGAGTGACCTTATTTCCAGTTTTATCCACAACTTCTCGCTTTGTTCTTTTACTTTTTTGGCTACACGGTTCTTATTTTTAATTTTAACTTGAGCGTACTTTGGGATGACATTATTATCCAGACATTGTTTATTAAACCATATTTTACTTAAAACCCTCTTCAATTTAACTTTTAACTTAAGATATTTAAATACTTTACTTACCTTATTGTTGTCGTTTATTACCTCATTGTTGTTGTCCATTACCTATAGTCGATTGCACATCTTAACAGACGTTTAATGAAGAAATTTGTGTTAGTGGTTGAAATCACAATCAGAATGATCACAGTTGCACACCACAATATAAAAATTATCCCAATTAGCGCTGTCAAGCTTCACAGCCCATCGTCAGATTGGAATAGACAGGAAATATGTGAAAACAACCCCTTCACCCCTCTGCCCACCCTGCTCACACACAACAAGCTATAATATAAATGACCCTTCCCCACCCCCTAATCGCTGTCCCACAATCTGTAGAGTTACACATTTTTTCTAGCAAATTCCTTGTGTTTCAGTGTGTGTGTGTGTGTGTGTGTGTGTGTGTGTGTGTGTGTGTGTGTGTGTGTGTGTGTGTGTGTGTGTGTGTGCATCCTTTTAAACTACCCTCTTCCTCTCCACACACGTGGGTCAGTCATACACCCTTATTTTAAAACATCCAATTAATACTATGCAAAATAATTCTTAATCTTATCTATCTGTCCTCTATCATTTACTTCTTAATCATGTTATAAAATATTTCTTCATTTTCAAATTTAATTTTAATATTAATTAAATTGTCTAACCCTTTTTCTCTTTCTTTCAATATTTCTAACCCCTCTCTAAGCTTCTTTCAACTGTGTTATTCACTACTTTTACAATTTCGTATTCTTCCAAAGGATTAACAAACTTATGGTTGTCTTCTATGAAATGTCTTGCATATAACAAATTGGTTGTTCTATTTCCTTCTCCACGTTTGTGGTCAGACAACCTGCATACGAATTTTCGTCCTGTCTCTCCTAGGTACACCTTGTTGTAGTCTTTATATTTTAATTTATAAATTCCGCTTTTCTGTAATACTGGAATTTTTTGTATATTCTTATTCCTTATCTTATCAAATACCGTTTCACATTTTTTAATAGCTATATCTACTCCATATTTATTAAAACATTTTATAATTTTTCTAGTATGTGAACCTATGTATGTCAATGACCCTGCATAATTCTTTTGTTCTGGTTCTATTTTATCTTTTTGTATGTTAACCCTTTTCAAAACTTTGTCCACTATGTTGGTGTTATAATTATTATTCCTTACAATTCCCTTTATCGTTCTTAACTCCCTATCTTTTGATTCGGTCTCTTTTAAACACTTCTGAGCTCTGTAACAAAATGAATTGATTGCCGCCATTTTATATCTATATGGGTGGTAAGACTCTCTTGGTATAATTATATCAGAATACGAATCTTTCCTAAATATCCCAAACTGTAGTTTCTCATTATCTTTAATTTCTATGTTTAAATCTATGTAATTTATTTTCTTACCTCCTATCTCTTCTTTAAATTGTAAGTTTTTATCCTTATTATTTACCTCATTTATAAACTCATGCACTTCTTCTATGCTTCCTTCCCAAATTACTAATACATCATCAACGTATCTAGACCATAATTTTATATTGTTTTTATACTTAGTGGAAGTTATTAATTGCTTTTCAAAATCATTCATGTATATTTCAGCAAGAATAGGGGATAATGAAGACCCCATAGGTAAACCTTTTTTCTGTCTATAAAACTTGTTATTAAACCTAAAATAGTTCTGATTTACACATTGTTTAATTACTTTCAACAACTGCTTTTTATACCAGTATTCTCCCATATTATTATCGTTTATTAGCTTAATAACTTTATTTGCTGTGATATTGGTAAACATGTCCTTAACATCCAGTGATATCAAATTTGTATTTACATTAATCCTAATATTTTCTAATTTTTGTATCAAATTTACATTATTCTCTATGTAGTATTTTGTCCCAAATTCGTATTTCTCTTTCAGTACTCTGCTAACTTCCTTTGATAATTTATAAATAGGTGCATTAATAAAAGAAACAATCGGTCTAATTGGTTTTCCTTCTTTATGTATCTTAACCTGACTTTTAAAAGTTGGTGCTGTTGGATTACTTTCCAATAAATACTTTTTCTTATTTTCTTCTAAAAATGTTATCTGTTTCATCATTTGTTTTATCCTTGACTGGTACTTACTTGTATAATCATACTTTATTTCCTCGTATGGACCTTCCCTCATAAATTCTTCTGTTTTCTTTATGTATTTGTCCTTTCTCAGTAGTACCATTGTATTTCCTTTGTCCGCCTTCGTAACTATAATATCATTCTTCTTTATTTTATTCTTTAGTTTAGTTACAGTTGATTTGATTTTTTGTTCATTTTTAGAATTATACAAACTTTTCTTAAATATTTTATCTACTACATTCCCTACTTCCCACATTATTCTTTTTTTATCATTTTCATTTCCTAGTTTTTGTATTATGCTTTCGCATTCAATAATCGTTTTTTCTTGATTTAATTCTGGTGGCGGTGCGTATTTTAAGCCTTTTGCTAACATTTCTTTTTCTTCTGTATTGAAATTTACCTCTGTAAGGTTTATTACTCTTTTTTCATAGATAGTTATTCTTAGAGAGGTGTTCCTTTTTTACTTCGTTCTTCCTTATTAATTTATTTAACTTATCTACCATTTTTTTATTTTTCTTTTCCAATTTCTTTTCTACGTACCCCAAACCAAAATTATATAATATTTCTTCTAACTCTACATACGAGTATATTCTTAACAATTCTATGTGTCTGTCATATAATTCCCTATTATATCTATTGATTAACCCGTAGAGTGACCTTATTTCCAGTTTTATCCACAACTTCTCGCTTTGTTCTTTTACTTTTTTGGCTACACTGTTCTTATTTTTAATTTTAACTTGAGCGTACTTTGGGATGACATTATTATCCAGACATTGTTTATTAAACCATATTTTACTTAAAACCCTCTTCAATTTAACTTTTAACTTAAGATATTTAAATACTTTACTTACCTTATTGTTGTCGTTTATTACCTCATTGTTGTTGTCCATTACCTGTAGTCGACTGCACATCTTAACAGACGTTTAATGAAGAAATTTGTGTTAGTGGTTGAAATCACAATCAGAATGATCACAGTTGCACAAAACTATATAAAAATTATCCCAATTAGCGCTTTCAAGCTTCACAGGCCATCGTCAGATTGGAATAGACAGGAAATATGTGAAAACAACCCCTTCACCCCTCTCCGCCAACATGCTCACACATAACAAGCTATAATATAAATGACCCTCCCCCCCCCTAAACGCTGTCCCACCGTCTGTAGAGTTACATATTTTTTTAGCAAATTCCTTGTGTTTCAGTGTTGTGTGTGTGTGTGTGTGTGTGCATCCTTTTAAACTACCCTTTTCCTCTCCACACACGTGGGTCAGTCATACACCCTTATTTTAAAACATCCAATTAGTACTATGCAAAATAATTCTTAATCTTATCTATCTGTCCTCTATCATTTACTTCTTAATCATGTTATAAAATATTTCTTCATTATCAAATTTAATTTTAATATTAATTAAATTGTCTAACCCTTTTTCTATTTCTTTCAATATTTCTAACTCGTCTCTAAGCTTCCTGTCAACTGTGTTATTCACTACTTTTACAATTTCGTATTCTTCCAAAGGATTAACAAACTTATGGTTAGCTTATATGAAATGTCTTGCATATAACGAATTGGTTGTTCTATTACCTTCTCCACGTTTGTGGTCAGACATCCTGCATACGAATTTTCGTCCTGTCTCTCCTAGGTACACCTTGTTGCAGTCTTTACATTTTGATTTATAATTTCCGCTTTTCTGTAATACTGGAATTTTTTCTATATTCTTCTTCCTTATCTTATCAAATACCGTTTCACATTTTTTAATAGCTATATCTACTCCATATTTATTAAAACATTTTATAATTTTTCTAGTATGTGAACCTATGTATGTCAATGACCCTGCATAATTCTTTTGTTCTGGTTCTATTTTATCTTTTTGTATGTTAACCCTTTTCATAACTTTATCCACTATGTTGGTGTTATAATTATTATTCCTTACAATTCCCTTTATCGTTCTTAACTCCCTATCTTTTGATTCGGTCTCTTTTAAACACTTCTGAGCTCTGTAACAAAATGAATTGATTGCCGCCATTTTATATCTATATGGGTGGTAAGACTCTCTTGGTATAATTATATCAGAATACGACTCTTTCCAAAATATCCCAAACTGTAGTTTCTCATTATCTTTAATTTCTATGTTTAAATCTAAGTAATTAATTTTCTTACCTACAATCTCTTCTTTAAATTGTAAGTTTTTATCCTTATTATTTACCTACTTTATAAACTCATGCACTTCTTCTATGCTTCCTTCCCAAATTACTAATTCATCATCAACGTATCTAGACCATAATTTTATATTGTTTTTATACTTAGTGGAAGTTATTAATTGCTTTTCAAAATCATTCATGTATATTTCAGCAAGAATAGGGGATAATGAAGGTAAACCTTTTTTCTGTATATAAAACTTGTTATTAAACCTAAAATAGTTCTGATTTACACATTCTTTAATTACTTTCAGTAACTGCAATTTATACCTGTATTCTCCCATATTATTATCGTTTATTAACTTAATAACTTTATTTGCTGTGATATTGGTAAACATGTCCTTAACATCCAGTGATATCAATTTTGTATTTACATTAATCCTAATATTTTCTAATTTTTGTATCAATTTTACATTATTCTCTATGTTGTATTTTGTCCCAAATTCATATTTCTCTTTCAGTACCCTGCTAACTTCCTTTGATAATTTATAAATAGGTGCATTAATAAAAGAAACAATCGGTCTAATTGGTTTTCCTTCTTTATGTATCTTAACCTGACTTTTAAAAGTTGGTGCTGTTGGATTACTTTCCAATAAATACTTTTTCTTATTTTCTTCTATAATGGAAATACCATTGTATTTCCTTTGTCCGCCTTCGTAACTTTTCATTCTTCTTTATTTTATTCTTTAGTTTAGTTACAGTTGATTTGATTTTTTGTTCATTTTTTAAATTATACAAACTTTTCTTAAATATTTTATCTACTACATTCCCTACTTCCCACCGTATACTTTTTTTATCATTTTCATTTCCTAGTTTTTGTATTATGCTTTCGCATTCAATAATCGTTTTTTCTTGATTTAATTCTGGTGACGGTGCGTATTTTAAGCCTTTTGCTAACATTTCTTTTTCTTCTGTATTGAAATTTACCTCTGTAAGGTTTATTACTCTTTTTTCATAGTTATTCTTAGAGAGGTGTTCCTTTTTTACTTCGTTCTTCCTTATTAATTTATTTAACTTATCTACCATTTTTTTATTTTTCTTTTCCAATTTCTTTTCTACGTACCCCAAACCAAAATTATATAATATTTCTTCTAACTCTACATACGAGTATATTCTTAACAATTCTGTGTGTCTGTCATATAATTCCCTATTATATCTATTTATTAAGCCGTAGAGTGACCTTATTTCCAGTTTTATCCACAACTTCTCGCTTTGTTCTTTTACTTTTTTGGCTACACTGTTCTTATTTTTAATTTTAACTTGAGCGTACTTTGGGATGACATTATTATCCAGACGTTGTTTATTAAACCATATTTTACTTAAAACCCTCTTCAATTTAACTTTTAACTTAAGATATTTAAATACTTTACTTACCTTATTGTAGTCGTTTATTACCTCATTGTTGTTGTCCATTACCTGTAGTCGATTGCACATCTTAACAGACGTTTAATGAAGAAATTTGTGTTAGAGGTTGAAATCACAATCAGAATGATCACAGTTGCACACCACTATATAAAAATTATCCCAATTAGCGCTTTCAAGCTTCACAGCCCATCGTCAGATTGGAATAGACAGGAAATATGTGAAAACAACCCCTTCACCCCTCTCCACCACCCTGCTCACACACAACAAGCTATAATATAAATGACCCTTCCCCACCCCCTAAACCCTGTCCCACTGTCTGTAGAGTTACATATTTTTTCTAGCAAATTCCTTGTGTTTCAGTGGTGTGTGTGTGTGTGTGTGTGTGTGTGTGTGTGTGTGTGTGTGTGTGTGTGTGTGTGTGTGTGTGTGTGTGCATCCTTTTAAACTACCCTCTTCCTCTCCACACACGTGGGTCAGTCATACACCCTTATTTTAAAACATCCAATTAGTACTATGCAAAATAATTCTTAATCTTATCTATCTGTCCTCTATCATTTACTTCTTAATCATGTTATAAAATATTTCTTCATTATCAATTTTAATTTTAATATTAATTAAATTTTCTAACCCTTTCTCTCTTTCTTTCAATATTTCTAACTCCTCTCTAAGTTTCCTTTCAACTGTGTTATTCACTACTTTTACAATTTCGTATTCTTCCAAAGGATTAACAAACTTATGGTTGTCTTCTATGAAATGTCTTGCATATAACGAATTGGTTGTTCTATTACCTTCTCCACGTTTGTGGTCAGACAACCTGCATACGAATTTTCATCCTGTCTCTCCTAGGTACACCTTGTTGCAGTCTTTACATTTTAATTTATAAATTCCGCTTTTCTGTAATACTGGAATTTTTTCTATATTCTTATTCCTTATCTTATCAAATACCGTTTCACATTTGTTAATAGCTATATCTACTCCATATTTATTAAAACATTTTATAATTTTTCTAGTATGTGAACCTATGTATGTCAATGACCCTGCATAATTCTTTTGTTCTGGTTCTATTTTATCTTTTTGTATGTTAACCCTTTTCATAACTTTATCCACTATGTTGGTGTTATAATTATTATTCCTTACAATTCCCTTTATCGTTCTTAACTCCCTATCTTTTGATTCGGTCTCTTTTAAACACTTCTGAGCTCTGTAACAAAATGAATTGATTGAAGCCATTTTATATCTATATCGGTGGTAATACTCTCTTGGTATAATTATATCAGAATACGACTCTTTCCTAAATATCCCAAACTGTAGTTTCTCATTATCTTTAATTTCTATGTTTAAATCTAAGTAATTTCTTTTCTTACCTCCTATCTCTTCTTTAAATTGTAAGTTTTTATCCTTATTATTTACCTCATTTATAAACTCATGCACTTCTTCTATGCTTCCTTCCCAAATTACTAATACATCATCAACGTATCTAGACCATAATTTTATATTGTTTTTATACTTAGTGGAAGTTATTAATTGCTTTTCAAAATCATTCATGTATATTTCAGCAAGAATAGGGGATAATGAAGGTAAACCTTTTTTCTGTATATAAAACTTGTTATTAAACCTAAAATAGTTCTGATTTACACATTCTTTAATTACTTTCATCAACTGCTTTTTATACCTGTATTCTCCCATATTATTATCGTTTATTAACTTAATAACTTTATTTGCTGTGATATTGGTAAACATGTCCTTAACATCCAGTGATATAAATTTTGTATTTACATTAATCCTAATATTTTCTAATTTTTGTATCAATTTTACATTATTCTCTATGTTGTATTTTGTCCCAAATTCATATTTCTCTTTCAGTACTCTGCTAACTTCCTTTGATAATTTATAAATAGGTGCATTAATAAAAGAAACACTCGGTCTAATTGGTTTTCCTTCTTTATGTATCTTAACCTGACTTTTAAAAGTTGGTGCTGTTGGATTACTTTCCAATAAATACTTTTTCTTATTTTCTTCTATAAATGTTATCTGTTTCATCATTTGTTTTATCCTTGACTGGTACTTACTTGTATAATCATACTTTATTTCCTCGTATGGACCTTCCCTTATAAATTCTTCCGTTTTCTTTATGTATTCGTCCTTTCTCAGTAGTACCATTGTATTTCCTTTGTCCGCCTTCGTAACTATAATATCATTCTTCTTTATTTTATTCTTTAGTTTAGTTACAGTTGATTTGATTTTTTGTTCATTTTTTGAATTATACAAACTTTTCTTAAATATTTTATCTACTACATTTCCTAAGTTTTTGTATTATGCTTTCGCATTCAATAATCGTTTTTTCTTGATTTAATTCTGGTGGCGGTGCGTATTTTAAGCCTTTTGCTAACATTTCTTTTTCTTCTGTATTGAAATTTACCTCTGTAAGGTTTATTACTCTTTTTTCATAGTTATTCTTAGAGAGGTGTTCCTTTTTTACTTCGTTCTTCCTTATTAATTTATTTAACTTATCTACCATTTTTTTATTTTTCTTTTCCAATTTCTTTTCTACGTACCCCAAACCAAAATTATATAATATTTCTTCTAACTCTACATAGGAGTATATTCTTAACAATTCTATGTGTCTGTCATATAATTCCCTATTATATCTATTGATTAAGCCATAGAGTGACCTTATTTCCAGTTTTATCCACAACTTCTCGCTTTGTTCTTTTACTTTTTTGGCTACACTTTTCTTATTTTTAATTTTAACTTGAGCGTACTTTGGGATGACATTATTATCCAGACATTGTTTATTAAACCATATTTTACTTAAAACCCTCTTCAATTTAACTTTTAACTTAAGATATTTAAATACTTTACTTACCTTATTGTTGTCGTTTATTACCTCATTGTTGTTGTCCATTACCTGTAGTCGACTGCACATCTTAACAGACGTTTAATGAAGAAATTTGTGTTAGTGGTTGAAATCACAATCAGAATGATCACAGTTGCACAAAACTATATAAAAATTATCCCAATTAGCGCTTTCAAGCTTCACAGGCCATCGTCAGATTGGAATAGACAGGAAATATGTGAAAACAACCCCTTCACCCCTCTCCGCCAACATGCTCACACATAACAAGCTATAATATAAATGACCCTCCCCCCCCCTAAACGCTGTCCCACCGTCTGTAGAGTTACATATTTTTTTAGCAAATTCCTTGTGTTTCAGTGTTGTGTGTGTGTGTGTGTGTGTGCATCCTTTTAAACTACCCTTTTCCTCTCCACACACGTGGGTCAGTCATACACCCTTATTTTAAAACATCCAATTAGTACTATGCAAAATATTCTTAATCTTATCTATCTGTCCTCTATCATTTACTTCTTAATCATGTTATAAAATATTTCTTCATTATCAAATTTAATTTTAATATTAATTAAATTGTCTAACCCTTTTTCTATTTCTTTCAATATTTCTAACTCGTCTCTAAGCTTCCTGTCAACTGTGTTATTCACTACTTTTACAATTTCGTATTCTTCCAAAGGATTAACAAACTTATGGTTAGCTTATATGAAATGTCTTGCATATAACGAATTGGTTGTTCTATTACCTTCTCCACGTTTGTGGTCAGACATCCTGCATACGAATTTTCGTCCTGTCTCTCCTAGGTACACCTTGTTGCAGTCTTTACATTTTGATTTATAATTTCCGCTTTTCTGTAATACTGGAATTTTTTCTATATTCTTCTTCCTTATCTTATCAAATACCGTTTCACATTTTTTAATAGCTATATCTACTCCATATTTATTAAAACATTTTATAATTTTTCTAGTATGTGAACCTATGTATGTCAATGACCCTGCATAATTCTTTTGTTCTGGTTCTATTTTATCTTTTTGTATGTTAACCCTTTTCATAACTTTATCCACTATGTTGGTGTTATAATTATTATTCCTTACAATTCCCTTTATCGTTCTTAACTCCCTATCTTTTGATTCGGTCTCTTTTAAACACTTCTGAGCTCTGTAACAAAATGAATTGATTGCCGCCATTTTATATCTATATGGGTGGTAAGACTCTCTTGGTATAATTATATCAGAATACGACTCTTTCCAAAATATCCCAAACTGTAGTTTCTCATTATCTTTAATTTCTATGTTTAAATCTAAGTAATTAATTTTCTTACCTACAATCTCTTCTTTAAATTGTAAGTTTTTATCCTTATTATTTACCTACTTTATAAACTCATGCACTTCTTCTATGCTTCCTTCCCAAATTACTAATTCATCATCAACGTATCTAGACCATAATTTTATATTGTTTTTATACTTAGTGGAAGTTATTAATTGCTTTTCAAAATCATTCATGTATATTTCAGCAAGAATAGGGGATAATGAAGGTAAACCTTTTTTCTGTATATAAAACTTGTTATTAAACCTAAAATAGTTCTGATTTACACATTCTTTAATTACTTTCAGTAACTGCAATTTATACCTGTATTCTCCCATATTATTATCGTTTATTAACTTAATAACTTTATTTGCTGTGATATTGGTAAACATGTCCTTAACATCCAGTGATATCAATTTTGTATTTACATTAATCCTAATATTTTCTAATTTTTGTATCAATTTTACATTATTCTCTATGTTGTATTTTGTCCCAAATTCATATTTCTCTTTCAGTACCCTGCTAACTTCCTTTGATAATTTATAAATAGGTGCATTAATAAAAGAAACAATCGGTCTAATTGGTTTTCCTTCTTTATGTATCTTAACGTGACTTTTAAAAGTTGGTGCTGTTGGATTACTTTCCAATAAATACTTTTTCTTATTTTCTTCTATAATGGAAATACCATTGTATTTCCTTTGTCCGCCTTCGTAACTATAATATCATTCTTCTTTATTTTATTCTTTAGTTTAGTTACAGTTGATTTGATTTTTTGTTCATTTTTTAAATTATACAAACTTTTCTTAAATATTTTATCTACTACATTCCCTACTTCCCACCTTATACTTTTTTTATCATTTTCATTTCCTAGTTTTTGTATTATGCTTTCGCATTCAATAATCGTTTTTTCTTGATTTAATTCTGGTGGCGGTGCGTATTTTAAGCCTTTTGCTAACATTTCTTTTTCTTCTGTATTGAAATTTACCTCTGTAAGGTTTATTACTCTTTTTTCATAGTTATTCTTAGAGAGGTGTTCCTTTTTTACTTCGTTCTTCCTTATTAATTTATTTAACTTATCTACCATTTTTTTATTTTTCTTTTCCAATTTCTTTTCTACGTACCCCAAACCAAAATTATATAATATTTCTTCTAACTCTACATACGAGTATATTCTTAACAATTCTGTGTGTCTGTCATATAATTCCCTATTATATCTATTTATTAAGCCGTAGAGTGACCTTATTTCCAGTTTTATCCACAACTTCTCGCTTTGTTCTTTTACTTTTTTGGCTACACTGTTCTTATTTTTAATTTTAACTTGAGCGTACTTTGGGATGACATTATTATCCAGACGTTGTTTATTAAACCATATTTTACTTAAAACCCTCTTCAATTTAACTTTTAACTTAAGATATTTAAATACTTTACTTACCTTATTGTTGTCGTTTATTACCTCATTGTTGTTGTCCATTACCTATAGTCGATTGCACATCTTAACAGACGTTTAATGAAGAAATTTGTGTTAGTGGTTGAAATCACAATCAGAATGATCACAGTTGCACACCACAATATAAAAATTATCCCAATTAGCGCTGTCAAGCTTCACAGCCCATCGTCAGATTGGAATAGACAGGAAATATGTGAAAACAACCCCTTCACCCCCTCCCCCACCCTGCTCACACACAACAAGCTATAATATAAATGACCCTCCCCCCCTAAACCCTGTCCCACCATCTGTAGAGTTACATATCTTTTCTAGCAAATTCCTTGTGTTTCAGTGTTGTGTGAGTGTGTGTGTGTGCATCCTTTTAAACTACCCTCTTCCTCTCCACACACGTGGGTCAGTCATACACCCTTATTTTAAAACATCCAATTAGTACTATGCAAAATAATTCTTAATCTTATCTATCTGTCCTCTATCATTTACTTCTTGATCATGTTATAAAATATTTCTTCATTATCAAATTTAATTTTAATATTAATTAAATTGTCTAACCCTTTTTCTATTTCTTTCAATATTTCTAACTCGTCTCTAAGCTTCCTTTCAACTGTGTTATTCACTACTTTTACAATTTCGTATTCTTCCAAAGGATTAACAAACTTATGGTTGGCTTCTATGAAATGTCTTGCATATAACGAATTGGTTGTTCTATTACCTTCTCCACGTTTGTGGTCAGACAACCTGCATATGAATTTTCGTCCTGTCTCTCCTAGGTACACCTTGTTGCAGTCTTTACATTTTGATTTATAAATTCCGCTTTTCTGTAATACTGGAATTTTTTCTATATTCTTATTCCTTATCTTATCAAATACCGTTTCACATTTTTTAATAGCTATATCTACTCCATATTTATTAAAACATTTTATAATTTTTCTAGTATGTGAACCTATGTATGTCAATGACCCTGCATAATTCTTTTGTTCTGGTTCTATTTTATCTTTTTGTATGTTAACCCTTTTCATAACTTTATCCACTATGTTGGTGTTATAATTATTATTCCTTACAATTCCCTTTATCGTTCTTAACTCCCTATCTTTTGATTCGGTCTCTTTTAAACACTTCTGAGCTCTGTAACAAAATGAATTGATTGCCGCCATTTATATCTATATGGGTGGTAAGACTCTCTTGGTATAATTATATCAGAATACGACTCTTTCCTAAATATCCCAAACTGGAGTTTCTCATTATCTTTAATTTCTATGTTTAAATCTAAGTAATTTATTTTCTTACCTCCTACCTCTTCTTTAAATTGTAAGTTTTTATCCTCATTATTTACCTCATTTATAAACTCATGCACTTCTTCTATGCTTCCTCCCAAATTACTAATACATCATCAACGTATCTAGACCATAATTTTATATTGTTTTTATACTTAGTGGAAGTTATTAATTGCTTTTCAAAATCATTCATGTATATTTCAGCAAGAATAGGGGATAATGAAGGTAAACCTTTTTTCTGTATATAAAACTTGTTATTAAACCTAAAATAGTTCTGATTTACACATTCTTTAATTACTTTCATCAACTGCTTTTTATACCTGTATTCTCCCATATTATTATCGTTTATTAACTTAATAACTTTATTTGCTGTGATATTGGTAAACATGTCCTTAACATCCAGTGATATCAATTTTGTATTTACATTAATCCTAATATTTTCTAATTTTTGTATCAATTTTACATTATTCTCTATGTTGTATTTTGTCCCAAATACATATTTCTTTTCCAGTACTCTGGTAACTTCCTTTGATAATTTATAAATAGGTGCATTAATAAAAGAAACAATCGGTCTAATTGGTTTTCCTTCTTTATGTATCTTAACCTGACTTTTAAAAGTTGGTGCGTTGGATTACTTTCCAATAAATACTTTTTCTTATTTTCTTCTAAAAATGTTATCTGTTTCATCATTTGTTTTATCCTTGACTGGTACTTACTTGTATAATCATACTTTATTTCCTCGTATGGACCTTCCCTTATAAAATCTTCCGTTTTCTTTATGTATTCGTCCTTTCTCAGTAGTACCGTTGTATTTCCTTTGTCCGCCTTCGTAACTATAATATCATTCTTCTTTATTTTATTCTTTAGTTTAGTTACAGTTGATTTGATTTTTCGTTCATTTTTTGAATTATACAAACTTTTCTTAAATATTTTATCTACTACATTCCCTACTTCCGACCTTATTTTTTTTATGATTTTCATTTCCTAGTTTTTGTATTATGCTTTCGCATTCAATAATCGTTTTTTCTTGATTTAATTCTGGTGGCGGTGCGTATTTTAAGCCTTTTGCTAACATTTCTTTTTCTTCTGTATTGAAATTTACCTCTGTAAGGTTAATACTCTTTTTTCATAGTTATTCTTAGAGAGGTGTTCCTTTTTTACTTCGTTCTTCCTTATTAATTTATTTAACTTATCTACCATTTTTTTATTTTTCTTTTCCAATTTCTTTTCTACGTACCCCAAACCAAAATTATATAATATTTCTTCTAACTCTACATACGAGTATATTCTTAACAATTCTATGTGTCTGTCATATAATTCCCTATTATATCTATTGATTAAGCCGTAGAGTGACCTTATTTCCAGTTTTATCCACAACTTCTCGCTTTGTTCTTTTACTTTTTTGGCTACACTGTTCTTATTTTTAATTTTAACTTGAGCGTACTTTGGGATGACATTATTATCCAGACGTTGTTTATTAAACCATATTTTACTTAAAACCCTCTTCAATTTAACTTTTAACTTAAGATATTTAAATACTTTACTTACCTTATTGTAGTCGTTTATTACCTCATTGTTGTTGTCCATTACCTGTAGTCGATTGCACATCTTAACAGACGTTTAATGAAGAAATTTGTGTTAGTGGTTGAAATCACAATCAGAATGATCACAGTTGCACACCACTATATAAAAATTATCCCAATTAGCGCTTTCAAGCTTCACAGCCCATCGTCAGATTGGAATAGACAGGAAATATGTGAAAACAACCCCTTCACCCCTCTCCACCACCCTGCTCTACACAACAAGCTATAATATAAATGACCCTTCCCCACCCCATAAACCCTGTCCCACTGTCTGTAGAGTTACATATTTTTTCTAGCAAATTCCTTGTGTTTCAGTGTTGTGTGTGAGTGTGTGTGTGTGTGTGTGTATGCATCCTTTTAAACTACCCTCTTCCTCTCCACACACATGGGTCAGTCATACACCCTTATTTTAAAACATCCAATTAGTACTATGCAAAATAATTCTTAATCTTATCTATCTGTCCTCTATCATTTACTTCTTAATCATGTTATAAAATATTTCTTCATTATCAAATTTAATTTTAATATTAATTAAATTTTCTAACCCTTTTTCTCTTTCTTTCAATATTTCTAACTCCTCTCTAAGTTTCCTTTCAACTGTGTTACTCACTACTTTTACAATTTCGTATTCTTCCAAAGGATTAACAAACTTATGATTGTCTTCTATGAAATGTCTTGCATATAACGAATTGGTTGTTCTATTACCTTCTCCACGTTTGTGGTCAGACAACCTGCATACGAATTTTCATCCTGTCTCTCCTAGGTACACCTTGTTGCAGTCTTTACATTTTAATTTATAAATTCCGCTTTTGTGTAATACTGGAATTTTTTCTATATTCTTATTCCTTATCTTATCAAATACCGTTTCACATTTGTTAATAGCTATATCTACTCCATATTTATTAAAACATTTTATAATTTTTCTAGTATGTGAACCTATGTATGTTAATGACCCTGCATAATTTTTTGTTCTGGTTCTATTTTATCTTTTTGTATGTTAACTATTTTCATAACTTTATCCACTATGTTGGTGTTATAATTATTATTCCTTACAATTCCCTTTATCGTTCTTAATTATCTATCTTTCGATTCGGTCTCTTTTAAACACTTCTGAGCTCTGTAACATAATGAATTGATTGCCGCCATTTTATATCTATATGGGTGGTAAGACTCTCTTGGTATAATTATATCAGAATACAACTCTTTCCTAAATATCCCAAACTGTAGTTTCTCATTATCTTTAATTTCTATGTTTAAATCTAAGTAATTTATTTTCTTACCTCCTATCTCTTCTTTGAATTGTAAGTTTTTTACCTTATTATTTACCTCATTTATAAACTCATGCACTTCTTCTATGCTTCCTTCCCAAATTACTAATACATCATCAACGTATCTAGACCATAATTTTATATTGTTTTTATACTTAGTGGAAGTTATTAATTGCTTTTCAAAATCATTCATGTATATTTCAGCAAGAATAGGGGATAATGAAGGTAAACCTTTTTTCTGTATATAAAACTTGTTATTAAACCTAAAATAGTTCTGATTTACACATTCTTTAATTACTTTCATCAACTGCTTTTTATACCTGTATTCTCCCATATTATTATCGTTTATTAACTTAATAACTTTATTTGCTGTGATATTGGTAAACATGTCCTTAACATCCAGTGATATCAATTTTGTATTTACATTAATCCTAATATTTTCTAATTTTTGTATCAATTTTACATTATTCTCTATGTTGTATTTTGTCCCAAATTCATATTTCTCTTTCAGTACTCTGCTAACTTCCTTTGATAATTTATAAATAGGTGCATTAATAAAAGAAACAATCGGTCTAATTGGTTTTCCTTCTTTATGTATCTTAACCTGACTTTTAAAAGTTGGTGCTGTTGGATTACTTTCCAATAAATACTTTTTCTTATTTTCTTCTATAAATGTTATCTGTTTCATCATTTGTTTTATCCTTGACTGGTACTTACTTGTATAATCATACTTTATTTCCTCGTATGGACCTTCCCTTATAAATTCTTCCGTTTTCTTTATGTATTCGTCCTTTCTCAGTAGTACCATTGTATTTCCTTTGTCCGCCTTCGTAACTATAATATCATTCTTCTTTATTTTATTCTTTAGTTTAGTTACAGTTGATTTGATTTTTTGTTCATTTTTTGAATTATACAAACTTTTCTTAAATATTTTATGTACTACTTTCCCTAAGTTTTGTATTATGCTTTCGCATTCAATAATCGTTTTTTCTTGATTTAATTCTGGTGGCGGTGCGTATTTTAAGCCTTTTGCTAACATTTCTTTTTCATCTGTATTGAAATTTACCTCTGTAAGGTTTATTACTCTTTTTTCATAGTTATTCTTAGAGAGGTGTTCCTTTTTTACTTCGTTCTTCCTTATTAATTTATTTAACTTATCTACCATTTTTTTATTTTTCTTTTCCAATTTCTTTTCTACGTACCCCAAACCAAAATTATATAATATTTCTTCTAACTCTACATACGAGTATATTCTTAACAATTCTATGTGTCTGTCATATAATTCCCTATTATATCTATTGATTAAGCCGTAGAGTGACCTTTTTTCCAGTTCTATCCACAACTTCTCGCTTTGTTCTTTTACTTTTTTGGCTACACTGTTCTTATTTTTAATTTTAACTTGAGCGTACTTTGGGATGACATTATTATCCAGACGTTGTTTATTAAACCATATTTTACTTAAAACCCTCTTCAATTTAACTTTTAACTTAAGATATTTAAATACTTTACTTACCTTATTGTAGTCGTTTATTACCTCATTGTTGTTGTCCATTACCTGTAGTCGATTGCACATCTTAACAGACGTTTAATGAAGAAATTTGTGTTAGTGGTTGAAATCACAATCAGAATGATCACAGTTGCACACCACTATATAAAAATTATCCCAATTAGCGCTTTCAAGCTTCACAGCCCATCGTCAGATTGGAATAGACAGGAAATATGTGAAAACAACCCCTTCACCCCTCTCCACCACCCTGCTCTACACAACAAGCTATAATATAAATGACCCTTCCCCACCCCATAAACCCTGTCCCACTGTCTGTAGAGTTACATATTTTTTCTAGCAAATTCCTTGTGTTTCAGTGTTGTGTGTGAGTGTGTGTGTGTGTGTGTGTGTGTGTGTGTGTGTGTGTGCATTCTTTTAAACTACCCTCTTCCTCTCCACACACGTGGGTCAGTCATACACCCTTATTTTAAAACATCCAATTAGTACTATGCAAAATAATTCTTAATCTTATCTATCTGTCCTCTATCATTTACTTCTTAATCATGTTATAAAATATTTCTTCATTATCAAATTTAATTTTAATATTAATTAAATTGTCTAACCCTTTTTCTATTTCTTTCCATATTTCTAACTCGTCTCTATGCTTCCTTTCAACTGTGTTATTCACTACTTTTACAATTTCGTATTCTTCCAAAGGATTAACAAACTTATGGTTGGCTTCTATGAAATGTCTTGCATATAACGAATTGGTTGTTCTATTACCTTCTCCACGTTTGTGGTCAGACAACCTGCATATGAATTTTCGTCCTGTCTCTCCTAGGTACACCTTGTTGCAGTCTTTACATTTTGATTTATAAATTCCGCTTTTCTGTAATACTGGAATTTTTTCTATATTCTTATTCCTTATCTTATCAAATACCGTTTCACATTTTTTAATAGCTATATCTACTCCATATTTATTAAAACATTTTATAATTTTTCTAGTATGTGAACCTATGTATGTCAATGACCCTGCATAATTCTTTTGTTCTGGTTCTATTTTATCTTTTTGTATGTTAACCCTTTTCATAACTTTATCCACTATGTTGGTGTTATAATTATTATTCCTTACAATTCCCTTTATCGTTCTTAACTCCCTATCTTTTGATTCGGTCTCTTTTAAACACTTCTGAGCTCTGTAACAAAATGAATTGATTGCCGCCATTTTATATCTATATGGGTGGTAAGACTCTCTTGGTATAATTATATCAGAATACGACTCTTTCCTAAATATCCCAAACTGTAGTTTCTCATTATCTTTAATTTCTATGTTTAAATCTAAGTAATTTATTTTCTCTACCTCCTATCTCTTCTTTAAATTGTAAGTTTTTATCCTTATTATTTACCTCATTTATAAACTCATGCACTTCTTCTATGCTTCCTTCCCAAATTACTAATACATCATCAACGTATCTAGACCATAATTTTATATTGTTTTTATACTTAGTGGAAGTTATTAATTGCTTTTCAAAATCATTCATGTATATTTCAGCAAGAATAGGGGATAATGAAGGTAAACCTTTTTTCTGTATATAAAACTTGTTATTAAACCTAAAATAGTTCTGATTTACACATTCTTTAATTACTTTCATCAACTGCTTTTTATACCTGTATTCTCCCATATTATTATCGTTTATTAACTTAATAACTTTATTTGCTGTGATATTGGTAAACATGTCCTTAACATCCAGTGATATCAATTTTGTATTTACATTAATCCTAATATTTTCTAATTTTTGTATCAATTTTACATTATTCTCTATGTTGTATTTTGTCCCAAATACATATTTCTTTTCCAGTACTCTGGTAACTTCCTTTGATAATTTATAAATAGGTGCATTAATAAAAGAAACAATCGGTCTAATTGGTTTTCCTTCTTTATGTATCTTAACCTGACTTTTAAAAGTTGGTGCGTTGGATTACTTTCCAATAAATACTTTTTCTTATTTTCTTCTAAAAATGTTATCTGTTTCATCATTTGTTTTATCCTTGACTGGTACTTACTTGTATAATCATACTTTATTTCCTCGTATGGACCTTCCCTTATAAAATCTTCCGTTTTCTTTATGTATTCGTCCTTTCTCAGTAGTACCGTTGTATTTCCTTTGTCCGCCTTCGTAACTATAATATCATTCTTCTTTATTTTATTCTTTAGTTTAGTTACAGTTGATTTGATTTTTCGTTCATTTTTTGAATTATACAAACTTTTCTTAAATATTTTATCTACTACATTCCCTACTTCCGACCTTATTTTTTTTATGATTTTCATTTCCTAGTTTTTGTATTATGCTTTCGCATTCAATAATCGTTTTTTCTTGATTTAATTCTGGTGGCGGTGCGTATTTTAAGCCTTTTGCTAACATTTCTTTTTCTTCTGTATTGAAATTTACCTCTGTAAGGTTTATTACTCTTTTTTCATAGTTATTCTTAGAGAGGTGTTCCTTTTTTACTTCGTTCTTCCTTATTAATTTATTTAACTTATCTACCATTTTTTTATTTTTCTTTTCCAATTTCTTTTCTACGTACCCCAAACCAAAATTATATAATATTTCTTCTAACTCTACATACGAGTATATTCTTAACAATTCTATGTGTCTGTCATATAATTCCCTATTATATCTATTGATTAAGCCGTAGAGTGACCTTATTTCCAGTTTTATCCACAACTTCTCGCTTTGTTCTTTTACTTTTTTGGCTACACTGTTCTTATTTTTAATTTTAACTTGAGCGTACTTTGGGATGACATTATTATCCAGACGTTGTTTATTAAACCATATTTTACTTAAAACCCTCTTCAATTTAACTTTTAACTTAAGATATTTAAATACTTTACTTACCTTATTGTAGTCGTTTATTACCTCATTGTTGTTGTCCATTACCTGTAGTCGATTGCACATCTTAACAGACGTTTAATGAAGAAATTTGTGTTAGTGGTTGAAATCACAATCAGAATGATCACAGTTGCACACCACTATATAAAAATTATCCCAATTAGTGCTTTCAAGCTTCACAGCCCATCGTCAGATTGGAATAGACAGGAAATATGTGAAAACAACCCCTTCACCCCTCTCCACCACCCTGCTCTACACAACAAGCTATAATATAAATGACCCTTCCCCACCCCATAAACCCTGTCCCACTGTCTGTAGAGTTACATATTTTTTCTAGCAAATTCCTTGTGTTTCAGTGTTGTGTGTGAGTGTGTGTGTGTGTGTGTGTGTGCATCCTTTTAAACTACCCTCTTCCTCTCCACACACATGGGTCAGTCATACACCCTTATTTTAAAACATCCAATTAGTACTATGCAAAATAATTCTTAATCTTATCTATCTGTCCTCTATCATTTACTTCTTAATCATGTTATAAAATATTTCTTCATTATCAAATTTAATTTTAATATTAATTAAATTTTCTAACCCTTTTTCTCTTTCTTTCAATATTTCTAACTCCTCTCTAAGTTTCCTTTCAACTGTGTTACTCACTACTTTTACAATTTCGTATTCTTCCAAAGGATTAACAAACTTATGATTGTCTTCTATGAAATGTCTTGCATATAACGAATTGGTTGTTCTATTACCTTCTCCACGTTTGTGGTCAGACAACCTGCATACGAATTTTCATCCTGTCTCTCCTAGGTACACCTTGTTGCAGTCTTTACATTTTAATTTATAAATTCCGCTTTTGTGTAATACTGGAATTTTTTCTATATTCTTATTCCTTATCTTATCAAATACCGTTTCACATTTGTTAATAGCTATATCTACTCCATATTTATTAAAACATTTTATAATTTTTCTAGTATGTGAACCTATGTATGTTAATGACCCTGCATAATTTTTTGTTCTGGTTCTATTTTATCTTTTTGTATGTTAACTATTTTCATAACTTTATCCACTATGTTGGTGTTATAATTATTATTCCTTACAATTCCCTTTATCGTTCTTAATTCCCTATCTTTCGATTCGGTCTCTTTTAAACACTTCTGAGCTCTGTAACATAATGAATTGATTGCCGCCATTTTATATCTATATGGGTGGTAAGACTCTCTTGGTATAATTATATCAGAATACAACTCTTTCCTAAATATCCCAAACTGTAGTTTCTCATTACCTTTAATTTCTATGTTTAAATCTAAGTAATTTATTTTCTTACCTCCTATCTCTTCTTTGAATTGTAAGTTTTTTACCTTATTATTTACCTCATTTATAAACTCATGCACTTCTTCTATGCTTCCTTCCCAAATTACTAATACATCATCAACGTATCTAGACCATAATTTTATATTGTTTTTATACTTAGTGGAAGTTATTAATTGCTTTTCAAAATCATTCATGTATATTTCAGCAAGAATAGGGGATAATGAAGGTAAACCTTTTTTCTGTATATAAAACTTGTTATTAAACCTAAAATAGTTCTGATTTACACATTCTTTAATTACTTTCATCAACTGCTTTTTATACCTGTATTCTCCCATATTATTATCGTTTATTAACTTAATAACTTTATTTGCTGTGATATTGGTAAACATGTCCTTAACATCCAGTGATATCAATTTTGTATTTACATTAATCCTAATATTTTCTAATTTTTGTATCAATTTTACATTATTCTCTATGTTGTATTTTGTCCCAAATTCATATTTCTCTTTCAGTACTCTGCTAACTTCCTTTGATAATTTATAAATAGGTGCATTAATAAAAGAAACAATCGGTCTAATTGGTTTTCCTTCTTTATGTATCTTAACCTGACTTTTAAAAGTTGGTGCTGTTGGATTACTTTCCAATAAATACTTTTTCTTATTTTCTTCTATAAATGTTATCTGTTTCATCATTTGTTTTATCCTTGACTGGTACTTACTTGTATAATCATACTTTATTTCCTCGTATGGACCTTCCCTTATAAATTCTTCCGTTTTCTTTATGTATTCGTCCTTTCTCAGTAGTACCATTGTATTTCCTTTGTCCGCCTTCGTAACTATAATATCATTCTTCTTTATTTTATTCTTTAGTTTAGTTACAGTTGATTTGATTTTTTGTTCATTTTTTGAATTATACAAACTTTTCTTAAATATTTTATGTACTACTTTCCCTAAGTTTTGTATTATGCTTTCGCATTCAATAATCGTTTTTTCTTGATTTAATTCTGGTGGCGGTGCGTATTTTAAGCCTTTTGCTAACATTTCTTTTTCATCTGTATTGAAATTTACCTCTGTAAGGTTTATTACTCTTTTTTCATAGTTATTCTTAGAGAGGTGTTCCTTTTTTACTTCGTTCTTCCTTATTAATTTATTTAACTTATCTACCATTTTTTTATTTTTCTTTTCCAATTTCTTTTCTACGTACCCCAAACCAAAATTATATAATATTTCTTCTAACTCTACATACGAGTATATTCTTAACAATTCTATGTGTCTGTCATATAATTCCCTATTATATCTATTGATTAAGCCGTAGAGTGACCTTTTTTCCAGTTCTATCCACAACTTCTCGCTTTGTTCTTTTACTTTTTTGGCTACACTGTTCTTATTTTTAATTTTAACTTGAGCGTACTTTGGGATGACATTATTATCCAGACGTTGTTTATTAAACCATATTTTACTTAAAACCCTCTTCAATTTAACTTTTAACTTAAGATATTTAAATACTTTACTTACCTTATTGTAGTCGTTTATTACCTCATTGTTGTTGTCCATTACCTGTAGTCGATTGCACATCTTAACAGACGTTTAATGAAGAAATTTGTGTTAGTGGTTGAAATCACAATCAGAATGATCACAGTTGCACACCACTATATAAAAATTATCCCAATTAGCGCTTTCAAGCTTCACAGCCCATCGTCAGATTGGAATAGACAGGAAATATGTGAAAACAACCCCTTCACCCCTCTCCACCACCCTGCTCTACACAACAAGCTATAATATAAATGACCCTTCCCCACCCCATAAACCCTGTCCCACTGTCTGTAGAGTTACATATTTTTTCTAGCAAATTCCTTGTGTTTCAGTGTTGTGTGTGAGTGTGTGTGTGTGTGTGTGTGTGTGTGTGTGTGTGTGCATTCTTTTAAACTACCCTCTTCCTCTCCACACACGTGGGTCAGTCATACACCCTTATTTTAAAACATTCAATTAGTACTATGAAAAATAATTCTTAATCTTATCTATCTGTCCTCTATCATTTACTTCTTAATCATGTTATAAAATATTTCTTCATTATCAAATTTAATTTTAATATTAATTAAATTGTCTAACCCTTTTTCTATTTCTTTCCATATTTCTAACTCGTCTCTATGCTTCCTTTCAACTGTGTTATTCACTACTTTTACAATTTCGTATTCTTCCAAAGGATTAACAAACTTATGGTTGGCTTCTATGAAATGTCTTGCATATAACGAATTGGTTGTTCTATTACCTTCTCCACGTTTGTGGTCAGACAACCTGCATATGAATTTTCGTCCTGTCTCTCCTAGGTACACCTTGTTGCAGTCTTTACATTTTGATTTATAAATTCCGCTTTTCTGTAATACTGGAATTTTTTCTATATTCTTATTCCTTATCTTATCAAATACCGTTTCACATTTTTTAATAGCTATATCTACTCCATATTTATTAAAACATTTTATAATTTTTCTAGTATGTGAACCTATGTATGTCAATGACCCTGCATAATTCTTTTGTTCTGGTTCTATTTTATCTTTTTGTATGTTAACCCTTTTCATAACTTTATCCACTATGTTGGTGTTATAATTATTATTCCTTACAATTCCCTTTATCGTTCTTAACTCCCTATCTTTTGATTCGGTCTCTTTTAAACACTTCTGAGCTCTGTAACAAAATGAATTGATTGCCGCCATTTTATATCTATATGGGTGGTAAGACTCTCTTGGTATAATTATATCAGAATACGACTCTTTCCTAAATATCCCAAACTGTAGTTTCTCATTATCTTTAATTTCTATGTTTAAATCTAAGTAATTTATTTTCTCTACCTCCTATCTCTTCTTTAAATTGTAAGTTTTTATCCTTATTATTTACCTCATTTATAAACTCATGCACTTCTTCTATGCTTCCTTCCCAAATTACTAATACATCATCAACGTATCTAGACCATAATTTTATATTGTTTTTATACTTAGTGGAAGTTATTAATTGCTTTTCAAAATCATTCATGTATATTTCAGCAAGAATAGGGGATAATGAAGAACCCATAGGTAAACCTTTTTTCTGTATATAAAACTTGTTATTAAACCTAAAATAGCTCTGATTTACACATTCTTTAATTACTTTCATCAACTGCTTTTTATACCTGTATTCTCCCATATTATTATCGTTTATTAACTTAATAACTTTATTTGCTGTGATATTGGTAAACATGTCCTTAACATCCAGTGATATCAATTTTGTATTTACATTAATCCTAATATTTTCTAATTTTTGTATCAATTTTACATTATTCTCTATGTTGTATTTTGTCCCAAATTCATATTTCTCTTTCAGTACTCTGCTAACTTCCTTTGATAATTTATAAATAGGTGCATTAATAAAAGAAACAATCGGTCTAATTGGTTTTCCTTCTTTATGTATCTTAACCTGACTTTTAAAAGTTGGTGCTGTTGGATTACTTTCCAATAAATACTTTTTCTTATTTTCTTCTATAAATGTTATCTGTTTCATCATTTGTTTTATCCTTGACTGGTACTTACTTGTATAATCATACTTTATTTCCTCGTATGGACCTTCCCTTATAAATTCTTCCGTTTTCTTTATGTATTCGTCCTTTCTCAGTAGTACCATTGTATTTCCTTTGTCCGCCTTCGTAACTATAATATCATTCTTCTTTATTTTATTCTTTAGTTTAGTTACAGTTGATTTGATTTTTTGTTCATTTTTTGAATTATACAAACTTTTCTTAAATATTTTATCTACTACATTCCCTAAGTTTTGTATTATCTTTCGCATTCAATAATCGTTTTTTCTTGATTTAATTCTGGTGGCGGTGCGTATTTTAAGCCTTTTGCTAACATTTCTTTTTCTTCTGTATTGAAATTTACCTCTGTAAGGTTTATTACTCTTTTTTCATAGTTATTCTTAGAGAGGTGTTCCTTTTTTACTTCGTTCTTCCTTATTAATTTATTTAACTTATCTACCATTTTTTTATTTTTCTTTTCCAATTTCTTTTCTACGTACCCCAAACCAAAATTATATAATATTTCTTCTAACTCTACATACGAGTATATTCTTAACAATTCTATGTGTCTGTCATATAATTCCCTATTATATCTATTGATTAAGCCGTAGAGTGACCTTATTTCCAGTTTTATCCACAACTTCTCGCTTTGTTCTTTTACTTTTTTGGCTACACTGTTCTTATTTTTAATTTTAACTTGAGCGTACTTTGGGATGACATTATTATCCAGACGTTGTTTATTAAACCATATTTTACTTAAAACCCTCTTCAATTTAACTTTTAACTTAAGATATTTAAATACTTTACTTACCTTATTGTAGTCGTTTATTACCTCATTGTTGTTGTCCATTACCTGTAGTCGATTGCACATCTTAACAGACGTTTAATGAAGAAATTTGTGTTAGTGGTTGAAATCACAATCAGAATGATCACAGTTGCACACCACTATATAAAAATTATCCCAATTAGCGCTTTCAAGCTTCACAGCCCATCGTCAGATTGGAATAGACAGGAAATATGTGAAAACAACCCCTTCACCCCTCTCCTCCACCCTGCTCACACACAACAAGCTATAATATAAATGACCCTCCCCCCTAAACCCTGTCCCACCGTCTGTAGAGTTACATATTTTTTCTTGCAAATTCCTTGTGTTTCAGTGTTGTGTGTGTGTGTGCATCCTTTTAAACTACCCTCTTCCTCTCCACACACATGGGTCAGTCATACACCCTTATTTTAAAACATCCAATTAGTACTATGCAAAATAATTCTTAATCTTATCTATCTGTCCTCTATCATTTACTTCTTAATCATGTTATAAAATATTTCTTCATTATCAAATTTAATTTTAATATTAATTAAATTTTCTAACCCTTTTTCTCTTTCTTTCAATATTTCTAACTCCTCTCTAAGTTTCCTTTCAACTGTGTTATTCACTACTTTTACAATTTCGTATTCTTCCAAAGGATTATCAAACTTATGATTGTCTTCTATGAAATGTCTTGCATATAACGAATAGGTTGTTCTATTACCTTCTCCACGTTTGTGGTCAGACAACCTGCATACGAATTTTCATCCTGTCTCTCCTAGGTACACCTTGTTGCAGTCTTTACATTTTAATTTATAAATTCCGCTTTTGTGTAATACTGGAATTTTTTCTATATTCTTATTCCTTATCTTATCAAATACCGTTTCACATTTGTTAATAGCTATATCTACTCCATATTTATTAAAACATTTTATAATTTTTCTAGTATGTGAACCTATGTATGTTAATGACCCTGCATAATTCTTTTGTTCTGGTTCTATTTTATCTTTTTGTATGTTAACTATTCTCATAACTTTATCCACTATGTTGGTGTTATAATTATTATTCCTTACAATTCCCTTTATCGTTCTTAATTCCCTATCTTTCGATTCGGTCTCTTTTAAACACTTCTGAGCTCTGTAACATAATGAATTGATTGCCGCCATTTTATATCTATATGGGTGGTAAGACTCTCTTGGTATAACTATATCAGAATACAACTCTTTCCTAAATATCCCAAACTGTAGTTTATCATTATCTTTAATTTCTATGTTTAAATCTAAGTAATTTATTTTCTTACCTCCTATCTCTTCTTTAAATTGTAAGTTTTTATCCTTATTATTTACCTCATTTATAAACTCATGCACTTCTTCTATGCTTCCTTCCCAAATTACTAATACATCATCAACGTATCTAGACCATAATTTTATATTGTTTTTATACTTAGTGGAAGTTATTAATTGCTTTTCAAAATCATTCATGTATATTTCAGCAAGAATAGGGGATAATGAAGGTAAACCTTTTTTCTGTATATAAAACTTGTTATTAAACCTAAAATAGTTCTGATTTACACATTCTTTAATTACTTTCATCAACTGCTTTTTATACCTGTATTCTCCCATATTATTATCGTTTATTAACTTAATAACTTTATTTGCTGTGATATTGGTAACAAGTCCTTAACATCCAGTGATATCAATTTTGTATTTACATTAATCCTAATATTTTCTAATTTTTGTATCAATTTTACATTATTCTCTATGTTGTATTTTGTCCCAAATTCATATTTCTCTTTCAGTACTCTGCTAACTTCCTTTGATAATTTATAAATAGGTGCATTAATAAAAGAAACAATCGGTCTAATTGGTTTTCCTTCTTTATGTATCTTAACCTGACTTTTAAAAGTTGGTGCTGTTGGATTACTTTCCAATAAATACTTTTTCTTATTTTCTTCTATAAATGTTATCTGTTTCATCATTTGTTTTATCCTTGACTGGTACTTACTTGTATAATCATACTTTATTTCCTCGTATGGAGCTTCCCTTATAAATTCTTCCGTTTTCTTTATGTATTCGTCCTTTCTCAGTAGTACCATTGTATTTCCTTTGTCCGCCTTCGTAACTATAATATCATTCTTCTTTATTTTATTCTTTAGTTTAGTTACAGTTGATTTGATTTTTTGTTCATTTTTTGAATTATACAAACTTTTCTTAAATATTTTATGTACTACTTTCCCTAAGTTTTGTATTATGCTTTCGCATTCAATAATCGTTTTTTCTTGATTTAATTCTGGTGGCGGTGCGTATTTTAAGCCTTTTGCTAACATTTCTTTTTCATCTGTATTGAAATTTACCTCTGTAAGGTTTATTACTCTTTTTTCATAGTTATTCTTAGAGAGGTGTTCCTTTTTTACTTCGTTCTTCCTTATTAATTTATTTAACTTATCTACCATTTTTTTATTTTTATTTTCCAATTTCTTTTCTACGTACCCCAAACCAAAATTATATAATATTTCTTCTAACTCTACATACGAGTATATTCTTAACAATTCTATGTGTCTGTCATATAATTCCCTATTATATCTATTGATTAAGCCGTAGAGTGACCTTATTTCCAGTTTTATCCACAACTTATCGCTTTGTTCTTTTACTTTTTTGGCTACACTGTTCTTATTTTTAATTTTAACTTGAGCGTACTTTGGGATGACATTATTATCCAGACGTTGTTTATTAAACCATATTTTACTTAAAACCCTCTTCAATTTAACTTTTAACTTAAGATATTTAAATACTTTACTTACCTTATTGTAGTCGTTTATTACCTCATTGTTGTTGTCCATTACCTGTAGTCGATTGCACATCTTAACAGACGTTTAATTAAGAAATTTGTGTTAGTGGTTGAAATCACAATCAGAATGATCACAGTTGCACACCACTATATAAAAATTATCCCAATTAGCGCTTTCAAGCTTCACAGCCCATCGTCAGATTGGAATAGACAGGAAATATGTGAAAACAACCCCTTCACCCCTCTCCCCAACCCTGCTCACACACAACAAGCTATAATATAAATGACCCTCCCCCCCTAAACCCTGTCCCACCGTCTGTAGAGTTACATATTTTTTCTTGCAAATTCCTTGTGTTTCAGTGTTGTGTGTGTGTGTGTGTGTGTGCATCCTTTTAAACTACCCTCTTCCTCTCCACACACGTGGGTCAGTCATACACCCTTATTTTAAAACATCCAATTATTACTATGCAATATAATTCTTAATCTTATCTATCTGTCCTCTATCATTTACTTCTTAATCATGTTATAAAATATTTCTTCATTATCAAATTTAATTTTAATATTAATTAAATTGTCTAACCCTTTTTCTATTTCTTTCCATATTTCTAACTCGTCTCTATGCTTCCTTTCAACTGTGTTATTCACTACTTTTACAATTTCGTATTCTTCCAAAGGATTAACAAACTTATGGTTGGCTTCTATGAAATGTCTTGCATATAACGAATTGGTTGTTCTATTACCTTCTCCACGTTTGTGGTCAGACAACCTGCATATGAATTTTCGTCCTGTCTCTCCTAGGTACACCTTGTTGCAGTCTTTACATTTTGATTTATAAATTCCGCTTTTCTGTAATACTGGAATTTTTTCTATATTCTTATTCCTTATCTTATCAAATACCGTTTCACATTTTTTAATAGCTATATCTACTCCATATTTATTAAAACATTTTATAATTTTTCTAGTATGTGAACCTATGTATGTCAATGACCCTGCATAATTCTTTTGTTCTGGTTCTATTTTATCTTTTTGTATGTTAACCCTTTTCATAACTTTATCCACTATGTTGGTGTTATAATTATAATTCCTTACAATTCCCTTTATCGTTCTTAACTCCCTATCTTTTGATTCGGTCTCTTTTAAACACTTCTGAGCTCTGTAACAAAATGAATTGATTGCCGCCATTTTATATCTATATGGGTGGTAAGACTCTCTTGGTATAATTATATCAGAATACGACTCTTTCCTAAATATCCCAAACTGGAGTTTCTCATTATCTTTAATTTCTATGTTTAAATCTAAGTAATTTATTTTCTTACCTCCTATCTCTTCTTTTAATTGTAAGTTTTTATCCTTATTATTTACCTCATTTATAAACTCATGCACTTCTTCTATGCTTCCTTCCCAAATTACTAATACATCATCAACGTATCTAGACCATAATTTTATATTGTTTTTATACTTAGTGGAAGTTATTAATTGCTTTTCAAAATCATTCATGTATATTTCAGCAAGAATAGGGGATAATGAAGGTAAACCTTTTTTCTGTATATAAAACTTGTTATTAAACCTAAAATAGTTCTGATTTACACATTCTTTAATTACTTTCATCAACTGCTTTTTATACCTGTATTCTCCCATATTATTATCGTTTATTAACTTAATAACTTTATTTGCTGTGATATTGGTAAACATGTCCTTAACATCCAGTGATATCAATTTTGTATTTACATTAATCCTAATATTTTCTAATTTTTGTATCAATTTTACATTATTCTCTATGTTGTATTTTGTCCCAAATACATATTTCTTTTTCAGTACTCTGCTAACTTCCTTTGATAATTTATAAATAGGTGCATTAATAAAAGAAACAATCGGTCTAATTGGTTTTCCTTCTTTATGTATCTTAACCTGACTTTTAAAAGTTGGTGCTGTTGGATTACTTTCCAATAAATACTTTTTCTTATTTTCTTCTAAAAATGTTATCTGTTTCATCATTTGTTTTATCCTTGACTGGTACTTACTTGTATAATCATACTTTATTTCCTCGTGTGGACCTTCCCTTATAAATTCTTCCGTTTTCTTTATGTATTCGTCCTTTCTCAGTAGTACAATTGTATTTCCTTTGTCCGCATTCGTAACTATAATATCATTCTTCTTTATTTTATTCTTTAGTTTAGTTACAGTTGATTTGATTTTTTGTTCATTTTTTGAATTATACAAACTTTTCTTAAATATTTTATCTACTACATTCCCTAAGTTTTGTATTATGCTTTCGCATTCAATAATCGTTTTTTCTTGATTTAATTCTGGTGGCGGTGCGTATTTTAAGCCTTTTGCTAACATTTCTTTTTCTTCTGTATTGAAATTTACCTCTGTAAGGTTTATTACTCTTTTTTCATAGTTATTCTTAGAGAGGTGTTCCTTTTTTACTTCGTTCTTCCTTATTAATTTATTTAACTTATCTACCATTTTTTTCTTTTTCTTTTCCAATTTCTTTTCTACGTACCCCAAACCAAAATTATATAATATTTCTTCTAACTCTACATACGAGTATATTCTTAACAATTCTATGTGTCTGTCATATAATTCCCTATTATATCTATTGATTAGGCCATAGAGTGACCTTATTTCCAGTTTTATCCACAACTTCTCGCTTTGTTCTTTTACTTTTTTGGCTACACTGTTCTTATTTTTAATTTTAACTTGAGCGTACTTTGGGATGACATTATTATCCAGACATTGTTTATTAAACCATATTTTACTTAAAACCCTCTTCAATTTAACTTTTAACTTAAGATATTTAAATATTTTACTTACCTTATTGTTGTCGTTTATTACCTCATTGTTGTTGTCCATTACCTGTAGTCGATTGCACATCTTAACAGACGTTTAATGAAGAAATTTGTGTTAGTGGTTGAAATCACAATCAGAATGATCACAGTTGCACACCACTATATAAAAATTATCCCAATTAGCGCTGTCAAGCTTCACAGCCCATCGTCAGATTGGAATAGACAGGAAATATGTGAAAACAACCCCTTCACCCCCTCCCCCACCCTTCTCACACACAACAAGCTATAATATAAATGATCCTCCCCCCCTAAACCCTGTCCCACCATCTGTAGAGTTACATACGATTTTTAGCAAATTCCTTGTGTTTCAGTGTTGTGTGTGTGTGTGTGTGTGTGTGCATCCTTTTAAACTACCCTCTTCCTCTCCACACACGTGGGTCAGTCATACACCCTTATTTTAAAACATCCAATTAGTACAATGAAAAATAATTCTTAATCTTATCTATCTGTCCTTTATCATTTACTTCTTAATCATGTTATAAAATATTTCTTCATTATCAAATTTAATTTTAATATTAATTAAATTGTCTAACCCTTTTTCTATTTCTTTCAATATTTCTAACTCGTCTCTAAGCTTCCTTTCAACTGTGTCATTCACTACTTTTACAATTTCGTATTCTTCCAAAGGATTAACAAACTTATGGTTGGCTTCTATGAAATGTCTTGCATATAACGAATTGGTTGTTCTATTACCTTCTCCACGTTTGTGGTCAGACAACCTGCATACGAATTTTCGTCCTGTCTCTCCTAGGTACACCTTGTTGCAGTCTTTATATTTTGATTTATAAATTCCGCTTTTCTGTAATACTGGAATTTTTTCTATATTCTTATTCCTTATCTTATCAAATACCGTTTCACATTTTTTAATAGCTATATCTACTCCATATTTATTAAAACATTTTATAATTTTTCTAGTATGTGAACCTATGTATGTCAATGACCCTGCATAATTCTTTTGTTCTGGTTCTATTTTATCTTTTTGTATGTTAACCCTTTTCATAACTTTATCCACTATGTTGGTGTTATAATTATTATTCCTTACAATTCCCTTTATTGTTCTTAACTCCCTATCTTTTGATTCGGTCTCTTTTAAACACTTCTGAGCTCTGTAACAAAATGAATTGATTGCCGCCATTTTATATCTATATGGGTGGTAAGACTCTCTTGGTATAATTATATCAGAATACGACTCTTTCCTAAATATCCCAAACTGTAGTTTCTCATTATCTTTAATTTCTATGTTTAAATCTAAGTAATTTATTTTCTTACCTCCTATCTCTTCTTTAAATTGTAAGTTTTTATCCTTATTATTTACCTCATTTATAAACTCATGCACTTCTTCTATGCTTCCTTCCCAAATTACTAATACATCATCAACGTATCTAGACCATAATTTTATATTGTTTTTATACTTAGTGGAAGTTATTAATTGCTTTTCAAAATCATTCATGTATATTTCAGCAAGAATAGGGGATAATGAAGGTAAACCTTTTTTCTGTATATAAAACTTGTTATTAAACCTAAAATAGTTCTGATTTACACATTCTTTAATTACTTTCATCAACTGCTTTTTATACCTGTATTCTCCCATATTATTATCGTTTATTAACTTAATAACTTTATTTGCTGTGATATTGGTAAACATGTCCTTAACATCCAGTGATATCAATTTTGTATTTACATTAATCCTAATATTTTCTAATTTTTGTATCAATTTTACATTATTCTCTATGTTGTATTTTGTCCCAAATACATATTTCTTTTTCAGTACTCTGCTAACTTCCTTTGATAATTTATAAATAGGTGCATTAATAAAAGAAACAATCGGTCTAATTGGTTTTCCTTCTTTATGTATCTTAACCTGACTTTTAAAAGTTGGTGCTGTTGGATTACTTTCCAATAAATACTTTTTCTTATTTTCTTCTAAAAATGTTATCTGTTTCATCATTTGTTTTATCCTTGACTGGTACTTACTTGTATAATCATACTTTATTTCCTCGTATGGACCTTCCCTTATAAATTCTTCCGTTTTCTTTATGTATTCGTCCTTTCTCAGTAGTACCATTGTATTTCGTTTGTCCGCCTTCGTAACTATAATATCATTCTTCTTTATCTTATTCTTTAGTTTAGTTACAGTTGATTTGATTTTTTGTTCATTTTTTGAATTATACAAACTTTTCTTAAATATTTTATCTACTACATTCCCTACTTCCCACCTTATTCTTTTTTTATCATTTTCATTTCCTAGTTTTTGTATTATGCTTTCGCATTCAATAATCGTTTTTTCTTGATTTAATTCTGGTGGCGGTGCGTATTTTAAGCCTTTTGCTAACATTTCTTTTTCTTCTGTATTGAAATTTACCTCTGTAAGGTTTATTACTCTTTTTTCATAGTTATTCTTAGAGAGGTGTTCCTTTTTTACTTCGTTCTTCCTTATTAATTTATTTAACTTATCTACCATTTTTTTATTTTTCTTTTCCAATTTCTTTTCTACGTACCCCAAACCAAAATTATATAATATTTCTTCTAACTCTACATACGAGTATATTCTTAACAATTCTATGTGTCTGTCATATAATTCCCTATTATATCTATTGATTAAGCCGTAGAGTGACCTTATTTCCAGTTTTATCCACAACTTCTCGCTTTGTTCTTTTATTTTTTTGGCTACACTGTTCTTATTTTTAATTTTAACTTGAGCGTACTTTGGGATGACATTATTATCCAGACGTTGTTTATTAAACCATATTTTACTTAAAACCCTCTTCAATTTAACTTTTAACTTAAGATAATTAAATACTTTACTTACCTTATTGTAGTCGTTTATTACCTCATTGTTGTTGTCCATTACCTGTAGTCGATTGCACATCTTAACAGACGTTTAATGAAGAAATTTGTGTTAGTGGTTGAAATCACAATCAGAATGATCACAGTTGCACAACACTATATAAAAATTATCCCAATTAGTGCTTTCAAGCTTCACAGCCCTTCGTCAGATTGGAATAGATAGGAAATATGTGAAAACAACCCCTTCACCCCTCTCCCCCACACTGCTCATACACAACAAGCTATAATATAAATGACCCTCCCTCCCCTAAACCCTGTCCCACCGTCTGTAGAGTTACATATTTTTTCTTGCAAATTCCTTGTGTTTCAGTGTTGTGTGTGTGTGTGTGTGCATCCTTTTAAACTACCCTCTTCCTCTCCACACACGTGGGTCAGTCATACACCCTTATTTTAAAACATCCAATTAGTACTATGCAAAATAATTCTTAATCTTATCTATCTGTCCTCTATCATTTACTTCTTAATCATGTTATAAAATATTTCTTCATTATCAAATTTAATTTTAATATTAATTAAATTGTCTAACCCTTTTTCTATTTCTTTCAATATTTCTAACTCGTCTCTAAGCTTCCTTTCAACTGTGTTATTCACTACTTTTACAATTTCGTATTCTTCCAAAGGATTAACAAACTTATGGTTGGCTTCTATGAAATGTCTTGCATATAACGAATTGGTTGTTCTATTACCTTCTCCACGTTTGTGGTCAGACAACCTGCATATGAATTTTCGTCCTGTCTCTCCTAGGTACACCTTGTTGCAATCTTTACATTTTGATTTATAAATTCCGCTTTTCTGTAATACTGGAATTTTTTCTATATTCTTATTCCTTATCTTATCAAATACCGTTTCACATTTTTTAATAGCTATATCTACTCCATATTTATTAAAACATTTTATAATTTTTCTAGTATGTGAACCTATGTATGTCAATGACCCTGCATAATTCTTTTGTTCTGGTTCTATTTTATCTCTTTATATGTTAACCCTTTTCATAACTTTATCCACTATGTTGGTGTTATAATTATTATTCCTTACAATTCCCTTTATCGTTCTTAACTCCCTATCTTTTGATTCGGTCTCTTTTAAACACTTCTGAGCTCTGTAACAAAATGAATTGATTGCCGCCATTTTATATCTATATGGGTGGTAAGACTCTCTTGGTATAATTATATCAGAATACGACTCTTTCCTAAATATCCCAAACTGGAGTTTCTCATTATCTTTAATTTCTATGTTTAAATCTAAGTAATTTATTTTCTTACCTCCTATCTCTTCTTTAAATTGTAAGTTTTTATCCTTATTATTTACCTCATTTATAAACTCATGCACTTCTTCTATGCTTCCTTCCCAAATTACTAATACATCATCAACGTATCTAGACCATAATTTTATATTGTTTTTATACTTAGTGGAAGTTATTAATTGCTTTTCAAAATCATTCATGTATATTTCAGCAAGAATAGGGGATAATGAAGGTAAACCTTTTTTCTGTATATAAAACTTGTTATTAAACCTAAAATAGTTCTGATTTACACATTCTTTAATTACTTTCATCAACTGCTTTTTATACCTGTATTCTCCCATATTATTATCGTTTATTAACTTAATAACTTTATTTGCTGTGATATTGGTAAACATGTCCTTAACATCCAGTGATATCAATTTTGTATATACTTTAATCCTAATATTTTCTAATTTTTGTATCAATTTTACATTATTCTCTATGCTGTATTTTGTCCCAAATTCATATTTCTCTTTCAGTACTCTGCTAACTTCCTTTGATAATTTATAAATAGGTGCATTAATAAAAGAAACAATCGGTCTAATTGGTTTTCCTTCTTTATGTATCTTAACCTGACTTTTAAAAGTTGGTGCTGTTGGATTACTTTCCAATAAATACTTTTTCTTATTTTCTTCTATAAATGTTATCTGTTTCATCATTTGTTTTATCCTTGACTGGTACTTACTTGTATAATCATACTTTATTTCCTCGTATGGACCTTCCCTTATAAATTCTTCCGTTTTCTTTATGTATTCGTCCTTTCTCAGTAGTACCATTGTATTTCCTTTGTCCGCCTTCGTAACTATAATATCATTCTTCTTTATTTTATTCTTTAGTTTAGTTACAGTTGATTTGATTTTTTGTTCATTTTTTGAATTATACAAACTTTTCTTAAATATTTTATCTACTACATTCCCTAAGTTTTGTATTATGCTTTCGCATTCAATAATCGTTTTTTCTTGATTTAATTCTGGTGGCGGTGCGTATTTTAAGCCTTTTGCTAACATTTCTTTTTCTTCTGTATTGAAATTTACCTCTGTAAGGTTTATTACTCTTTTTTCATAGTTATTCTTAGAGAGGTGTTCCTTTTTTACTTCGTTCTTCCTTATTAATTTATTTAACTTATCTACCATTTTTTTATTTTTCTTTTCCAATTTCTTTTCTACGTACCCCAAACCAAATTATATAATATTTATTCTAACTCTACATACGAGTATATTCTTAACAATTCTATGTGTCTGTCATATAATTCCCTATTATATCTATTGATTAAGCCATAGAGTGACCTTATTTCCAGTTTTATCCACAACTTCTCGCTTTGTTCTTTTACTTTTTTGGCTACACTGTTCTTATTTTTAATTTTAACTTGAGCGTACTTTGGGATGACATTATTATCCAGACATTGTTTATTAAACCATATTTTACTTAAAACCCACTTCAATTTAACTTTTAACTTAAGATATTTAAATATTTTACTTACCTTATTGTTGTCGTTTATTACCTCATTGTTGTTGTCCATTACCTGTAGTCGATTGCACATCTTAACAGACGTTTAATGAAGAAATTTGTGTTAGTGGTTGAAATCACAATCAGAATGATCGCAGTTGCACACCACTATATAAAAATTATCCCAATTAGCGCTTTCAAGCTTCACAGCCCATCGTCAGATTGGAATAGACAGGAAATATGTGAAAACAACCCCTTCACCCCTCTCCCCCACCCTGCTCACACACAACAAGCTATAATATAAATGACCCTTCCCCACCCCCTAAACCCTGTCCCACTGTCTGTAGAGTTACATATTTTTTCTAGCAAATTTCTTGTGTTTCAGTGTTGTGTGTGTGTGTGTGTGTGTGTGTGTGTGAGTGTGTGTGTGTGTGTGCATCCTTTTAAACTACCCTCTTCCTCTCCACACACGTGGGTCAGTCATACACCCTTATTTTAAAACATCCAATTAGTACTATGCAAAATAATACTTAATCTTATCTATCTGTCCTCTATCATTTACTTCTTAATCATGTTATAAAATATTTCTTCATTATCAAATTTAATTTTAATTTTAATAAAATTTTCTAACCCTTTTTCTCTTTCTTTCAATATTTCTAACTCCTCTCTAAGTTTCCTTTCAACTGTGTTATTCACTACTTTTACAATTTCGTATTCTTCCAAAGGATTAACAAACTTATGGTTGGCTTCTATGAAATGTCTTGCATATAACGAATTGGTTGATCTATTACCTTCTCCACGTTTGTGGTCAGACAACCTGCATACGAATTTTCATCCTGTCTCTCCTAGGTACACCTTGTTGCAGTCTTTACATTTTAATTTATAAATTCCGCTTTTGTGTAATACTGGAATTTTTTCTATATTCTTATTCCATATCTTATCAAATACCGTTTCACATTTGTTAATAGCTATATCTACTCCATATTTATTAAAACATTTTATAATTTTTCTAGTATGTGAACCTATGTATGTTAATGACCCTGCATAATTCTTTTGTTCTGGTTCTATTTTATCTTTTTGTATGTTAACCCTTTTCATAACTTTATCCACTATGTTAGTGTTATAATTATTATTCCTTACAATTCCCTTTATCGTTCTTAACTCCCTATCTTTTGATTCGGTCTCTTTTAAACACTTCTGAGCTCTGTAACAAAATGAATTGATTGCCGCCATTTTATATCTATATGGGTGGTAAGACTCTCTTGGTATAATTATATCAGAATACAAGTCTTTCCTAAATATCCCAAACTGTAGTTTCTCATTATCTTTAATTTCTATGTTTAAATCTAAGTAATTTATTCTCTTACCTCCTATCTCTTCTTTAAATTGTAAGTTTTTATCCTTATTATTTACCTCATTTATATACTCATGCACTTCTTCTATGCTTCCTTCCCAAATTACTAATACATCATCAACGTATCTAGACCATAATTTTATATTGTTTTTATACGAAGTGGAAGTTATTAATTGCTTTTCAAAATCATTCATGTATAGTTCAGCAAGAATAGGGGATAATGAAGACCCCATAGGTAAACCTTTTTTCTGTCTATAAAACTTGTTATTAAACCTAAAATAGTTCTGATTTACACATTCTTTAATTACTTTCATCAACTGCTTTTTATACCAGTATTCTCCCATATTATTATCGTTTATTAGCTTAATAACTTTATTTGCTGTGATATTGGTAAGCATGTCCTTAACATCCAGTGATATCAATTTTGTATTTACATTAATCCTAATATTTTCTAACTTTTGTATCAATTTTACATTATTCTCTATGTTGTATTTTGTCCCAAATTCATATTTCTTTTTCAGTACTCTGCTAACTTCCTTTGATAATTTATAAATAGGTGCATTAATAAAAGAAACAATCGGTCTAATTGGTTTTCCTTCTTTATGTATCTTAACCTGACTTTTAAAAGTTGGTGCTGTTGGATTACTTTCCAATAAATACTTTTTCTTATTTTATTCTAAAAATGTTATCTGTTTCATCATTTGTTTTATCCTTGACTGGTACTTACTTGTATAATCATACTTTATTTCCTCGTATGGACCTTCCCTTATAAATTCTTCCGTTTTCTTTATGTATTCGTCCTTTCTCAGTAGTACCATTGTATTTCCTTTGTCCGCCTTCGTAACTATAATATCATTCTTCTTTATTTTATTCTTTAGTTTAGTTACAGTTGATTTGATTTTTTGTTCATTTTTTGAATTATACAAACTTTTCTTAAATATTTTATCTACTACATTCCCTACTTCCCACATTATTCTTTTTTTATCATTTTCATTTCCTAGTTTTTGTATTATGCTTTCGCATTCAATAATCGTTTTTTCTTGATTTAATTATGGTGGCAGTGCGTATTTTAAGCCTTTTGCTAACATTTCTTTTTCTTCTGTATTGAAATTTACCTCTGTAATGTTTATTACTCTTTTTTCATAATTATTCTTATAGAGGTGTTCCTTTTTTACTTCGTTCTTCCTTATTAATTTATTTAACTTATCTACCATTTTTTATTTTTCTTTTCCAATTTCTTTTCTACGTACCCCAAACCAAAATTATATAATATTTCTTCTAACTCTACATACGAGTATATTCTTAACAATTCTATGTGTCTGTCATATAATTTCCTATTATATCTATTGATTAACCCGTAGAGTGACCTTATTTCCAGTTTTATCCACAACTTCTCGCTTTGTTCTTTTACTTTTTTGGCTACACTGTTCTTATTTTTAATTTTAACTTGAGCGTACTTTGGGATGACATTATTATCCAGACATTGTTTATTAAACCATATTTTACTTAAAACCCTCTTCAATTTAACTTTTAACTTAAGATATTTAAATACTTTACTTACCTTATTGTTGTCGCTTATTACCTCAATGTTGTTGTCCATTACCTGTAGTCGATTGCACATCTTAACAGACGTTTAATGAAGAAATTTGTGTTAGTGGTTGAAATCACAATCAGAATGATCACAGTTGCACACCACTATATAAAAATTATCCCAATTAGCGCTTTCAAGCTTCACAGCCCATCGTTAGATTGGAATAGACAGGACATATGTGAAAACAACCCCTTCACCCCTCTCCTCCACCCTGCTCGCACACAACAAGCTATAATATAAATGACCCTCCCCCCCTAAACCCTGTCCCACCGTCTGTAGAGTTACATATTTTTTCTAGCAAATTCCTTGTGTTTCAGTGTTGTGTGTGTGTGTGTGTGTGTGTATGTGTATGTGTGTGTGTGTGTGTGTGTGTGTGTGTGTGTGTGTGTGTGTGTGTGTGTGTGTGTGTGTGTGTGTGTGTGTGTGTGTGTGTGTGTGTGTGTGTGTGTGTGTGTGTGTGTGTGTGTGTGTGTGTGTGTGTGTGTGTGTGTGTGTGTGTGTGTGTGTGTGTGTGTGTGTGCATCCTTTTAAACTACCCTCTTCCTCTACACACACGTGGGTCAGTCATACACCCTTATTTTAAAACATCCAATTAGTACTATGCAAAATAATTCTTAATCTTATCTATCTGTCCTCTATCATTTACTTCTTAATCATGTTATAAAATATTTCTTCATTATCAAATTTAATTTTAATATTAATTAAATTTTCTAACCCTTTTTCTCTTTCTTTCAATATTTCTAACTCCTCTCTAAGTTTCCTTTCAACTGTGTTATTCACTACTTTTACAATTTCGTATTCTTCCAAAGGATTAACAAACTTATGGTTGTCTTCTATGAAATGTCTTGCATATAACGAATTGGTTGTTCTATTACCTTCTCCACGTTTGTGGTCAGACAACCTGCATACGAATTTTCATCCTGTCTCTCCTAGGTACACCTTGTTGCAGTCTTTACATTTTAATTTATAAATTCCGCTTTTCTGTAATACTGGAATTTTTTCTATATTCTTATTCCTTATCTTATCAAATACCGTTTCACATTTGTTAATAGCTATATCTACTCCATATTTATTAAAACATTTTATAATTTTTCTAGTATGTGAACCTATGTATGTCAATGACCTTGCATAATTCTTTTCTTCTGGTTCTATTTTATCTTTTTGTATGTTAACCCTTTTCATAACTTTATCCACTATGTTGGTGTTATAATTATTATTCCTTACAATTCCCTTTATCGTTCTTAACTCCCTATCTTTTGATTCGGTCTCTTTTAAACACTTCTGAGCTCTGTAACAAAATGAATTGATTGCCGCCATTTTATATCTATATGGGTGGTAAGACTCTCTTGGTATAATTATATCCAAATACGACTCTTTCCTAAATATCCCAAACTGTAGTTTCTCATTATCTTTAATTTCTATGTTTAAATCTAAGTAATTTATTTTCTTACCTCCTATCTCTTCTTTAAATTGTAAGTTATTATCCTTATTATTTACCTCATTTATAAACTCATGCACTTCTTCTATGCTTCCTTCCCAAATTACTAATACATCATCAACGTATCTAGACCATAATTTTATATTGTTTTTATACTTAGTGGAAGTTATTAATTGCTTTTCAAAATCATTCATGTATATTTCAGCAAGAATAGGGGATAATGAAGGTAAACCTTTTTTCTGTATATAAAACTTGTTATTAAACCTAAAATAGTTCTGATTTACACATTCTTTAATTACTTTCTTCAACTGCTTTTTATACCAGTATTCTCCCATATTATTATCGTTTATTAGCTTAATAACTTTATTTGCTGTGATATTGGTAAACACGCCCTTAACATCCAGTGATATCAATTTTGTATTTACATTAATCCTAATATTTTCTAATTTTTGTATCAATTTTACATTATTCTCTATGTTGTATTTTGTCCCAAATTCATATTTCTTTTTCAGTACTCTGCTAACTTGCTTTGATAATTTATAAATAGGTGCATTAATAAAAGAAACAATCGGTCTAATCGGTTTTCCTTCTTTATGTATCTTAACCTGACTTTTAAAAGTTGGTGCTTTTGGATTACTTTCCAATAAATACTTTTTCTTATTTTCTTCTATAAATGTTATCTGTTTCATCATTTGTTTTATCCTTGACTGGTACTTACTTCTATAATCATACTTTATTTCCTCGTATGGACCTTCCCTTATAAATTCTTCCGTTTTCTGTATGTATTCGTCCTTTCTCAGTAGTACCATTGTATTTCCTTTGTCCGCCTTCGTAATTATAATATCATTCTTCTTTATTTTATTCTTTAGTTTAGTTACAGTTGATTTGATTTTTTGTTCATTTTTTGAATTATACAAACTTTTCTTAAATATTTTATCTACTACATTCCCTACTTCCCACCTTATTCTTTTTTATCATTTTCATTTCCTAGTTTTTGTATTATGCTTTCGCATTCAATAATCGTTTTTTCTTGATTTAATTCTGGTGGCGGTGCGTATTTTAAGCCTTTTGCTAACATTTCTTTTTCTTCTGTATAGAAATTTACCTCTGTAAGGTTTATTACTTTTTTTTCATATTTATTCTTAGAGAGGTGTTCCTTTTTTACTTCGTTCTTCCTTATTAATTTATTTAACTTATCTACCATTTTTTTATTTTTCTTTTCCAATTTCTTTTCTACGTATCACAAACCAAAATTATATAATATTTCTTCTAACTCTACATACGAGTATATTCTTAACAATTCTATGTGTCTGTCATATAATTCCCTATTATATCTATTGATTAAGCCGTAGAGTGACCTTATTTCCAGTTTTATCCACAACTTCTCGCTTTGTTCTTTTACTTTTTTGGCTACACTGTTCTTATTTTTAATTTTAACTTGAGCGTACTTTGGGATGACATTATTATCCAGACATTGTTTATTAAACCATATTTTACTTAAAACCCTCTTCAATTTAACTTTTAACTTAAGATATTTAAATACTTTACTTACCTTATTGTTGTCGTTTATTACCTCAATGTTGTTGTCCATTACCTGTAGTCGATTGCACATCTTAACAGACGTTTAATGAAGAAATTTGTGTTAGTGGTTGAAATCACAATCAGAATGATCACAGTTGCACACCACTATATAAAAATTTTCCCAATTAGCGCTTTCAAGCTTCACAGCCCATCGTCAGATTGGAATAGACAGGAAATATGTGAAAACAACCCCTTCACCCCTCTCCCCCACCGTGCTCACACACAACAAGCTGTAATATAAATGACCCTTCCCCAACCCCCTAAACACTGTCCCACCATCTGTAGAGTTACATATTTTTTCTAGCATATTCCTTGTGTTTCAGTGTTGTGTGTGTGTGTGTGTGTGTGCATCCTTTTAATCTACCCTCTTCCTCTCCACACACGTGGGTCAGTCATACACCCTTATTTTAAAACATCCAATTAGTACTATGCAAAATAATTCTTAATCTTATCTATCTGTCCTCTATCATTTACTTCTTAATCATGTTATAAAATATTTCTTCATTATCAAATTTAATTTTAATATTAATTAAATTGTCTAACCCTTTTTCTCTTTCTTTCAATATTTCTAACTCCTCTCTAAGCTTCCTTTCAACTGTGTTATTCACTACTTTTACAATTTCGTATTCTTCCAAAGGATTAACAAACTTATGGTTGGCTTCTATGAAATGTCTTGCATATAACAAATTGGTTGTTCTATTACCTTCTCCACGTTTGTGGTCAGACAACCTGCATACGAATTTTCGTCCTGTCTCTCCTAGGTACACCTTGTTGCAGTCTTTACATTTTAATTTATAAATTCCGCTTTTCTGTAATACTGGAATTTTTTCTATATTCTTATTCCTTATCTTATCAAATACTGTTTCACATTTTTTAATAGCTATATCTACTCCGTATTTATTAAAACATTTTATAATTTTTCTAGTATGTGAACCTATGTATGTCAATGACCCTGCATAATTCTTTTGTTCTGGTTCTATTTTATCTTTTTGTATGTTAACCCTTTTCATAACTTTATCCACTATGTTGGTGTTATAATTATTATTCCTTACAATTCCCTTTATCGTTCTTAACTCCCTATCTTTTGATTCGGTCTCTTTTAAACACTTCTGAGCACTGTAACAAAATGAATTGATTGCCGCCATTTTATATCTATATGGGTGGTAAGACTCTCTTGGTATAATTATATCCAAATACGACTCTTTCCTAAATATCCCAAACTGTAGTTTCTCATTATCTTTAATTTCTATGTTTAAATCTAAGTAATTTATTTTCTTACCTCCTATCTCTTCTTTAAATTGTAAGTTTTTATCCTTATTATTTACCTCATTTATAAACTCATGCACTTCTTCTATGCTTCCTTCCCATATTACTAATACATCATAAACGTATCTAGACCATAATTTTATATTGTTTTTATACTTAGTGGAAGTTATTAATTGCTTTTCAAAATCATTCATGTATATTTCAGCAAGAATAGGGGATAATGAAGGTAAACCTTTTTTCTGTATATAAAACTTGTTATTAAACCTAAAATAGTTCTGATTTACACATTCTTTAATTACTTTCATCAACTGCTTTTTATACCAGTATTCTCCCATATTATTATCGTTTATTAACTTAATAACTTTATTTGCTGTGATATTGGTAAACATGTCCTTAACATCCAGTGATATCAATTTTGTATTTACATAATCCTAATATTTTCTAATTTTTGTATCAATTTTACATTATTCTCTATGTTGTATTTTGTCCCAAATTCATATTTCTCTTTCAGTACTCTGCTAACTTCCTTTGATAATTTATAAATAGGTGCATTAATAAAAGAAACAATCGGTCTAATTGGTTTTCCTTCTTTATGTATCTTAACCTGACTTTTAGAAGTTGGTGCTGTTGGATTACTTTCCAATAAATACTTTTTCTTATTTTCTTCTATAAATGTTATCTGTTTCATCATTTGTTTTATCCTTGACTGGTACTTACTTGTATAATCATACTTTATTTCCTCGTATGGACCTTTCCCTTATAAATTCTTCCATTTTCTTTATGTATTCGTCCTTTCTCAGTAGTACCATTGTATTTCCTTTGTCCGCCTTCGTAATTATAATATCATTCTTCTTTATTTTATTGTTTAGTTTAGTTACAGTTGATTTGATTTTTTGTTCATTTTTTGAATTATACAAACTTTTCTTAAATATTTTATCTACTACATTCCCTACCTCCCACCTTATTCTTTTTTTTCATTTTCATTTCCTAGTTTTTGTATTATGCTTTCGCATTCAATAATCGTTTTTTCTTGATTTAATTCTGGTGGCGGTGCGTATTATAAGCCTTTTGCTAACATTTCTTTTTCTTCTGTATTGAAATTTACCTCTGTAAGGTTTATTACTCTTTTTTCATTAGTATTCTTAGAGAGGTGTTCCTTTTTTACTTCGTTCTTCCTTATTAATTTATTTAACTTATCAACCATTTTTGTATTTTTCTTTTCCAATTTCTTTTCTACGTACCCCAAACCAAAATTATATAATATTTCTTCTAACTCTACATACGAGTATATTCTTAACAATTCTATGTGTCTGTCATATAATTCCCTATTATATCTATTGACTAAGCCGTAGAGTGACCTTATTTCCAGTTTTATCCACAACTTCTTGCTTTGTTCTGTTACTTTTTTGGCTACACTGTTCTTATTTTTAATTTTAACTTGAGCGTACTTTGGGATGGCATTATTATCCAGACATTGTTTATTAAACCATATTTTACTTAAAACCCTCTTCAATTTAACTTTTAACTTAAGATATTTAAATACTTTACTTACCTTATTGTTGTCGTTTATTACCTCATTGTTATTGTCCATTACCTGTAGTCGATTGCACATCTTAACAGACGTTTAATGAAGAAATTTGTGTTAGTGGTTGAAATCACAATCAGAATGATCACAGTTGCACACCACTATATAAAAATTATCCCAATTAGCGCTTTCAAGCTTCACAGCCCATCGTCAGATTGGAATAGACATGTTCGCCCTCCTCATCATCTTGATACAATGTTGTGCCGAGGCTGATGTCGCTGGCATCGCAATTCAGGTAGAATGGTTTGCTGAAATCCAGATGGCGAAGTATTATTGGTTCTAGAAATTTCTGTTTAATCAGTGTTAAGGTCTCATTCTGTTCTGTACCCCATATCCATTTGTTCTTGGATGACAGTTGCGGCTGAAATCTGGCGGTCAATTCAGAATACTTTTCCTGGAACTTGCGGTAGTAATTACAGAGTCCCAGGAATGACTGTAATTGCCTTCGATTCTTAGGTGTTGGAAAATTTTGAATCGCTTCTACTTTTTCAGCCGACGGTGAGATTCCCTGGTCGTTCAATATAAATCCCAAGAATTGAATCTCCTTGGCTATGAAGTGAGATTTCTCTAGCTTTAGCGTGATGTTATTCGCAGCTAATTTCCTTAATACGTGTTCCACACGGTAGCAGTGTTCCTCCCAAGTTTCTGAGGACACTAGCAAGTCATCAACGTACACGGTGGTGAACTGTAGTGCTTCTTGGCCAAGTATCTGGTCCATGCAGTGTACAAAGACTGCGACTGAATTCACCAGTCCGAAGGGCAACCTCTTAAACTGGTAGTTCCGCCCTTCGAATATAAAGGCCAGATACTGGCGACTCTGTGGATGTAATTCCACCTGCCAGTAGCCGCACACCGTATCCCAGGTACTAAAGTACTTGGTACCGTGGAACCGTTTCAAAATCTCTTCAATCTCACCGGGTGAAGTCCTGTCATTAATAATCATCTTGTTAATCTCCCGCGCATCTAGGCACAAACGGACTTGTCCGTTTTTCTTAGGAATAGCCACGATAGGACTTGTGTATGGGGAGTGGCTACTCTCTATTATGTCACGGTTAATCATCTTGGTTATTTCAGCTCTTACTGCTTCCTTTCGTGATTGCGCGATGGGGTAAGACTTCCGGTTAAAGTCCACTGTGTCTCGGAACTGTAGAGTACACTGGAAGTTTTTTACTTTACCGGGCTCGTCAGAAAATACTGATTTATACTGTTCGTATATTTTAATTAATTCATTCGCTTGGTATGGTTGCAATCTTTCTCCAGTTATACCGCTCCGGAAATCCCTGATTTCCTGGATTTTTTGGGACCATAAGTCCTCATTAGCGTTATCGTCTATCTTCTGTTCAATAATAGAAGTTGGAGGTATATAATTGATCTTACGAATCTGTTGGTGGATATTATTAGGAATTACTTGGTCACTACCAACCAAATTAGCCGTCCAAGTGTGTCCGTTTGTATATAGTGACAATTTCTCTGTTCGCAAATCAATTATGGCGGAGTTCCGCCTGAGCACATCACACCCGACCAATATATTAAACGGCAGCCCGCTCGCCACCAAGAATTCCATTTCTATAGCTATACCGCAGCTCATCACACTGACGGAGACTTGCTTTCGTATTGTTTTATTTTGTCGGCCGGTTGCACCTAACAAAATAATATTGTTTAACGGCAACGTCGGTAATGTTCTTCCGCATTCTCTCTGTATTCTTTCCAACTCAGTTGTACTTATAATGGATACGTTGGAACCAGTATCGATCATTAAATTGGCGGGGATTCCTTCTACCTCCGCATTTACATGTATGATTTCATTATTATTGTTATTGGTGGGACTATTATCGTCCTCTTCCAATAATTCATGTCGGATGTTCTTCAGGTAGTTACAACCTATTATAGTGATACGATTATTTTTATTTTTATTAGTCAACTCATTATTATACCCAGTGTTTAGGAGCAGTAACGGGTTCTGGCGATTTATTACTGCCTCCTCCCGTTTAAAGGCTCGACATCATTGTTATGTTGTGTCGCACTTGTGGATGCATCATTCGGGATGCCTAGAGTGGGTCCCTGCCGCTCTGTTCTATGATCTACCGGTCGTTCGCTGTTGGTCAGCCGTTCAGGGTTATCTAAACTGGTACTCCGTCTCGCAGGATAGTACCTTGGTTGATCTCGTTCTCGGCTCCTCCGCCTATCTTCATACTCGTGATATCTGTTTCTTCTCTGGTGGTAGTACCTCCGTTGGCGACCATCTTCCGCTCGAATGAAGTTTACTCGTGGTCGAGGAAACCTATTATTATTGGGGTTACCATTTGGTGGACTACCACGATTGTTATTATTATAGTAACGATCGTTATTATAATTGGGGCTTCTCTGACTATTAGGGTTTGGAGGGTTTTGGTTTCGGTTATCCTGATAACCATTATTCGGTCGATTGTGGTTCGTACTATTTTGAACCGTGTTATTATTATTACTATTGTTATTGTTATTATAGTTGCTGTTCTGTGGGTATACTCGGCTTCCTTGGTATCCCGTGTTGGTGTTGGTCGTACCATGGTTGTTATTTGGATACGCCCTAGGTTCGGGCCGATCGTTTCTTCTCCGGCTTTGTCGGTAGTACTCTTCATTTTCGTAATTCTCGAGGAGTTCGGTCATGGCCTGTATTGTCTTAATCTGGCTGCCTCTCCTAGCTCGAATCACTTCCTCGTCATAATAGTACGAGAGTTTATTGATCAGGCATTCCTCAGGTATGGCCGGTTCTAAATGTTTGGCCATACATACTTTGCCGAGGAAATACGCCGTCATGGAGCTACCTACTTGCTGTTTATAGTGGCCGTGGCAGATATTGTCACGTATTAGGTTTTGGGTCGTTTCAGACCAATACTTTGCCTTGAAGAGGCTTTTAAATTGCTGGTAGTTCTCTATGTCGCTTCGGTTGGCCATCCACCAGTGGTCGCTCATCTCCCGAAAAGACTCGTCTAGAAGTTCTCGGTTTTGGACCCATCGGTTTCCTCTATGCTGGTCCATGTATTCTTCAATGCGGGCCAAGAACTCCATTGGCTTTCGCTTATATTGCCTGAAGTTTAGCCATTCTCTATGTTCAGACATGGGGAAATTATTGTAGCCAGTTGGCCGGTTTCTGATTATCTCTATTTCTTCCTGACTCTGTCGCACTTGTCCCGTGATATTTGTCATAGCTGCTTCCATACCGTCGCATCTTTCTGTGACCTGGGTTCGCACCTCATTTATTTCTTCCTGTGCTAATTTTCGGTTTTCTTTCCACTTAGTTTTTTGGTGTTCCTTGACCTGGGTAATTTCTTTATTTATTACCTCCCTGACTTCCAGTACATCACACTCCGTCTGACGACATCTTTTGTCCACTTCCCTAATCTGTTGGTTTACCACAACTACTTCCTGTTCCAACTTTTTGATTATGGATTTCTTAGTGTCGTTTATTTTTCTATTCAGCTCTTCCTTCGCTAACTCGATTCTCTCGTCTAATTTGTTCATGTTCTCCTGGTTGACTTCCCTTAACTCTTCTCTCAGTAGTTGATTATCCTCTCTCAATTCTTCCTTTAATTGTTGGTTGTCACTTTCTATTTTCTTACTGGTTTCTTCCATCTTCTCTTCCAAATTCTTATTATTTTCTTCCATTTTCTTTTCCATCTTCTTACTGGTTTCCTCAATTCTCTTGTTGGTATTTTCAATCTTACGGCCCAATTCTTCCTTTGTGGATCGGTTGTCTTCCTTCAAATCTTCTAATTTTTCATTTAAGGAGTGGTTGTCTTCCTTCCTTTCCTTACTCAAATCTTCTTTTGTAGAGTCCATTTTCTTCTCCATCTTCTTACTATTTTCTTCCATTTGCTGACTTATTTTTAGGAACATTTCCATCATCTTCTCTTCCATTGTTTTAGATTTCTCCTTCTCCTTCTCTGGGACATTGACTTCCCCTGTTTGTGTTGGTACTTCGGGTTGTTCCTCTGGTGGTGCGGGTTGTTTCGGTTCCACCGGGGTTAGTAACACTTCCAGATCCTCCATGGGTGTTGCCTCCTTATCCTCCATGTCGACTTCCTTTTCGGCCTCTGCCGCCCTCTTCTTAGAAGTAGCTCGTCGTTGCATTTTGCCTCCTTCTCTATGGTGTAATCGCTGCCAAGCTTAATTAATTAAGCCCTCCAGTTGGACGCCAATTTGTAACAAGACCTGTAAACTGTAGTTACAAATAAAAGAAAGAAAAAATTTTATTTAAAAAAAATTTTTGTAAAAAAAAATTTTATGTTTGTTTGTTGTGTATATAATTTAGAATTAATCCTGGTTTTATGTTTTATTAAAATTTTTTAAAATTCTGTAAAGTACTTTTGGTTTAATTTGCACTTCTGGTAGAGCTTAACGAATCTGGAGTTAATCAGATTATCTCCTTTCAGCAATCGATTAATGATCTTCAGTGCTGCTCCAGTATCTCACCTTTCGTTAATAATTCTCGTCCTCCAGGAAGTCTCGTAGTTAATTAAACACTTAAAGTAAAATGTGAAATAATTTTATACTTCACACAGTTGAAATAAATTGATTTATTGATAGTTATTAATAATAATCGATTTTAAATCGATTTAGAGCAATTGTTCGACTCCGTCACAGGGATATATCGATATGTGAATACAGGTTAAAATTTTATATAATTATTAAAAAAGGTTCTTTCAACGATTATTTTATAATAGTCAGAGAAGGGCAGGCCTAGAAAGTATAACATTTACAAGAAATAATCTTAAATAATTAATACTTAACAATTGTGAATAATATATATAATGTTTAATATATTTGAATTCTCAAACCAATGCTGCAGGCTATTAGATCAGTCAAAGGTTGTAGTGCATCACGGGACCATCATGGCGGCTAGCTGAATTGATGAGGTTATACGTAATATTGTCACAGGAAAATCTCACAATAAATTCACCTTTATAATTGTTTTAATGATCTCCGAAATTGTGTATACAGTCTAGTATGTTGTTTGAGGTATTCTGGATGAATGTTCAGTGTCCACTGGTGTTAATTGTTTACTATTAGAGATGGTCACTTATGTCTGTTCGTAAAGAAGAATTGTTAATTTGTTGTAGAGTGAATTATTAATATTATGTTGTTTCAATGGTTTAAATCACTTGTATTATGTGGTGTATTGTTCGTTTTCACTATTCTCATGGATTATTTCATTAGTTTTGACTCGAAAAGTGTTAATTTATGTAACTCCCGTTTTACACTGATTTTAGGCTTTAACCTATGCACTCCATTATACGGTTTTAAGAACGCGATTCCGCATCGACTGTTCCGTTTGAATGTTAACAAAGCACTAACTTACTTCCTCCACTTTAGGAAATATCTTGCCAAGTTAATATTGGAAAAGTATTGTTAAAATAATTTTCACTTCCCATGTACATAATTCCAAAGTACATTATATATGGAATAATTTTAGTTTATTGTTCGCTTTCATGAACTATTAACCATATAATTGGTTTATTTATCTCATTCTGTTTAATTGGATATGTCATAGTCCGTATTTGTTGAGATTTTTGTTAAAATTACCAAATTTCTGTCTTTTTGGAAATCTAGGCCCAAAAAAACTGTTTCCGTCCTTCCACACTTTTACTGCCATTTTAAGTGTTATTAATATAATTATAATAAATTTCAAATGGTCACAAATCCTTTCTTTCCTTAATTACTTATAAATTTAACATTTGAACTGTCTTTTAGTGATAATTTCTGAATTTACCATTCCTCTTTAAAAATAGTTATTTTATACATTTCAAAAATTTTCAATAATTTAATATATTTTTCTATATTACTCTTTTAAATCATAGGTTCATTTACAGTAGTTGTTAATTGACCTACCTTACCTAAATCTTGTCAGTTTACATGGTTCATTGGTAAATTAACTGGTTTATTTTAATTTTTATGAATTCATTATTTGGCCTAGAGTTTAGTATTTTACATGTATGGTTTTTTCAAATAAATTTAATTCTACTCCTCCTCTGACTCTTAATAGTTAACATGACATAAAATAAAATTGTATACATAATTATTGAGATGTGTAGCATCTAATTCATGCTACTGTTACAAAAATAATAATTAACATTAATCAGCAGTCTTTCAAGTTGGACATGTTTGTTGAAACTGTTTTGAACATACATTTAACTCATTTGTAAATTAATACAGCATCCATACTGAAACATTTTAATTTGGATGTATGCTGTGATATAACTAATACAACTTACTCTAAACATATAAACCTTATTCTATTAGAACTCTTTTAAAAATATGGAGTTCATGGCTTTGAACAATATCAGCCATTTAAACTTCTTAATTCTATTAAAACTTAAACTATTACCAGTCCTTTCTGATTTTACTACTATTATCTAACATCCCCTTATACAGTAAACATTTCCACCCATATTTTAGTTGTTATTGTCATTCCTACGAATGTTTTGAGATAACACAGTGACCTTATTTAATGAAATATTGGAACTTTTTCCATTTTAATATTTCATTATTTGTTAATTATAAAATATAAAAGTTATTTTATAGCATATTGTTTAAGCTATAGATACACTACAACTTGAAGTTTATTACATTTCAAAACACTTACACTAGTACACTTTCACTGTTGGTTCTGACTTATATTTGAGTTTTATTATTCTCAGACCAGACCTTTAGTCATAACGGACTGTGAAGATTTGTTTATTTTTCATCATATAATAACTTTAGTTGGTGCACTTCTTATCATACTACACAACACTTTTGTTTATAAATTATTACAATTTCATAAGGTTTTGGGATGTTATACTTTCTTTAATGGTATCAATTGGTTTGGGGTTTAATGGTAGTTAATAATAGGTTTTTATGGTGGCTCTTCCATCCTATTTCTTCCTTCTTGTGTTCATTCTTGGGTAAACCAAGGTACTCAGTGTTATCTTGTCTGATGGTTGGTTCGGAGTATCTTCTTTATTATCTGATACTGACTTTACTCTTCTTTCTTGGTTTCAGGGTATCTTGTTTATTACCTGATATTAAAATTTACTCTTCTTTCTTCTTGTGTTTGGGGTATTTTGTTTATCACTTACTCCTAATACTATTCTTTTTCCTTGATTTTGGGGTATCTTGTTTATTTCCTGCTCCTAATCTCCTGGGTAATCTCCTGATTTTTTAATATGAGTTTTCTTTAATTCTTTCTTTGACTTTTAATTGTATTTTTATTATTTAATTATTGTTTTTCTTTTATTGTGGTGTTTTCCTTTGAAGTGTAACTGAATTTCATTTGACATTCTTCGAGTATATGTAATTTAATTATTTTTTATGATCTTAAATGAATTAATTATTGGTGGAATATCTGTCATGCTACAATATACAGTGGGACACGTTTAACACGAAATGACGGGGACCAGCTGTTTTTTTTTTCGTGTTAACCGAATTTCGTGTTAACAGATAAAAAGTGAAACAAAATGAGGTACAGAACCTACTGTACTGTAAATGGTCAAATACTGAAGATATTACTTACTGAATTTATTAGTAAAATAAATCAATAAAGAATATGAATAGGTACTAATATATGATCGTTTTATTTATCCTCCTGGACTATTATACAGTAATTAATTTTTTCTTAAAATGTAAAGTTATTGTAGTGAAAATTTTCAATTCTTTTTAAAATAGTTCGTTATTTTCTTTTGTACAGAATTCTGCACTACTTGATTTTCAATAAATTGTTCTAGTTTATCGACGTGCTCAAACATTTCACATTCAGAGTTGGCTTCTAAAAATCGATGAACACATCTCAGCAACGAAAGTGTATCGTAGCGGTAGGAACTCCTGTCATATCATTTTCCATGTCAAGTTCGTCGGCACCCTCATCATTTTCACAGTTTTCAGCTTGCTCTATTTCTACGGTATCACTGTCTGTTAATACGAGAGCCGTAGTTACGTTCTCGTAGACAGACATCTACTCATTTAGAGAAACTGAAACATTTAATGCTATTGATACGTGATTACACATTTCAGACAGGGTAGGTCCAATTTCAATTTCTTCGCATTCGGTTTGTTTAATCTCTGAATTCAAAATGAATCGAGCATGAGTGAAACAATTTTCAATAGTTTTAGCTGTCACGAGGTTCCATGCTGTTCGCATCAAATTACAGGCGTCCAGTAAATGTACATAGAAATTGTTTTTTACCTCTATAGCGACCAGTTTTTTCCAGATGTAAACGTTTATGTTTATCGTTACATAATATATTACAAAGTGTATCATACGGAGGCGAACGACATACACCACCCTCGCAAAAACACATCACTTCTAAACATCTATAAACTTTTTATTATTGGATTTTGTTCTTAGAAAACGATACAATCGAGTCCATTTTTGGCGTTCTCTCATAGGTTCGTTACCCACTTTTCTGTCAGTATAAGATGTAGGTAATAATAAAACCCACGGCAACCATACTATGAACTTTACGGGGCATAACACAAATTTCTTTAGCCTTTCGTGTTCACTATGATACGAATCTGCTTGAATAAGCATACATGTATATGTACAGTATTTAACGGATTTTGTCCAATCAGCGTCTAGCACTAAATTAATGTGACGTATTAAATAATATAAACGTTCTCTCTTCCATCTCTTTTTATGTTAATTTGTTGGAAAATAACTATTTTTTTGTAATTATTTAAGATAAAATAAGAATTATTAAGCTAATTACATAGTCGATTACAATCTTGACGCTAACCTTGTCGTTCGCAAATGTTGTGTGAGATGTCACAACCAACGAGAGAACGCAAGGCTTGACTGACTTCATCCGGTCTTCAGTGAAGGCCTCACTCCAACGCTTCAGCAGAAAAACATGGAACTTATTTTCCTGCGTTTGCGGGCAAGCTCCACTGTCCTCCAAATCGATGACAACAGCATTTTCAAATCTTGTGTTCAACAATTCCATGGAAAGTACGTCATACTTGCACTTGATCTGCAGTGACTCCAGTTAGTGACGATGGTTTGCATGATTCGGCTAACGCTAAAACGGTAACGATAACACTAAGAACACAACGCTGAGAACGTAAACGTTAACGCAAACGCTAAAGTTAATGCTAACGCTAAGAAAGATGACCCTAAGAACGCTAAAAAACGCTAACGCTAACGATAACTTTGATCTAGTAGTAATAGTGTTAGTGATGAATGTTTTGCGTGATTCGGCTAACGCTAAAACGGAAAACGCAAACAGTAAGTTCGCCAACGCTAAGAACATTAACGCTAACGCAAACGCTAAAGTTAATGCTAACGCTTAGAAAAGCTGACTCTAAGAACGCTACAACGCGAACGCTAACGATAACGTTGATCTGGTAGTAATAGTGTTAGTGATGAATGATTTGTGTGATTCGGCTAACGCTAAAACGGAAAACGTAAACAGTAAGTACGCCAACGCTAAGAACGTTAACGCTAAAGTTAATGCTAACGCTTAGAAAGCTGACTCTAAGAACGCTACAAACGCTAACGGTAACGTTGGTCTTGGGGCAGTGATTTTCTTTGTTCAACACTTGTACGAATAGCCGTGCAACAGTATAACCTCATCATCAACAACGATGACAAAGAACTTTTTTTTTCCTTGGAGCAGCAGACAAACGTTGAGCAGTTCAGGGACAAATTCAATCACTTGGAAAAAGGCACTCTTCCCGTTTTTATGTAATTTTTTGGATGCTATCAACAAGATAGGGTCTACGGGCGCTGTCTTTGCTGGACGTGAGCAAGAGACTTTTGACAAAGTCCGGAACGAATACCTTCCTTGTTAGCTAGTTCCTCTCCTATCCCTTCTTCTTCTGGGTATATTCTACTGTCTACTTTAACGGCCGAACCATCAGGGTGAGCGTCGACGGGTCCTGTTCTAAATTCCAATCCACCCCGCCGGCGCACAGCAGGCTTTCATCTTTGGCTCCGCTATGTACGTACATCGTGTAAACGAAGACGTGTAGGAGTATCCCCAAGAAGCGTTTTCCCTCTTCGCAGACGACGCTATGCAACAGTGAAGCTCACTGTTCCTACAATTTGAGAACACAAAGCCACAGAGGCAGTTGGATTGGCTAAGGAAGTGGAAGGTGACGATCAACACGTAGAAATAGACAAAAATTAGTATTGACTCAAGGACAACGAACCTGAGGGCAAAAACCAAAAAAGTGAACGATTATTTAGTGATTAAAAGCGTTATTCTAAGCATAAAAAGACTAAAAAATAGACCTCGAACCTCGAATAAGGTACCATTCTCTTCGTCTCATCGTCTTCTACAAGATTCAATGGTCAAAAATTAGTATTGACTCAAGGACAACGAACCTGAGGTCAAAAAAATGTACGATTATTTAGTGATAATAAGCGTTATTTTAACCATAGAACGGGTAAAAACTGACCTCGTACCTCGAATAAGGTACCATTCTCTTCCTCTCATCGTCCTCTACAAGATTCAATGGTCAGAAATTAGTACTGACTCACGGACAACGAACCTGAGGCCAAAAAATTGCACGATTATTTAGTGATACTAAGAGTTATTTTCAGCATAGAATGGCAAAAAACAGACCTACAACCTCGAATAAGGTACCATTCTCTTCGTCTCATCGTCCTCTACAAGATTCAGTGCTCAAAAATTAGTATTGACTCACGGACAACGAACCTGAGGTCAAAAAATGTACGCTTATTTAGTGATAATATGCGTTAAAAAAGTGATAATTGTATAAAGAAGTTACATTATTAAATTTCACATCGCCGCGGCTAGCAAATGGAAGAGAGTACTGATCGGATGAAGTTTTAACTAACATCGCAGCTCGCGATTAGCGACCTGTACATTGAGCGCGCGGGTATATAAACAGATACAAAGATTTAACATACTGCCCGTCCAAAATCGGGCGATTTTGACATAGGTTACAGTAATATAGGTTACAGTATAGTTACATGAAAAAATGCAAGTATCCATTAACAAGTTACAAACCTGAAATGTGTGATAATACATAGTACAGTATAATGAATATTGGCGCATCGAAAGATGGCCCATTAGGTAGCATAAATACAAATACAATATTCAATACAATATACATAAATATAAATACAATATTGATCAATACTCATCGAACAATATATAATAATAAAATACAAATGCTAGAATGTCTGATGACACATAATAATAATAACAATATACCCAAATTCAATGACAATGATACATGCAATGAATAACATATAGTAAGTAGCATTACACAATAACTAATAGAAATCCAAAGAATTCAATAATAATAGCATGACAATAAGTGCAATAAGCAAGGTTACATAATAATACAATAGAAATATACGCAAAAAATTCATTATAATAATAGCCCAACAGAAGTATACCCAAAAATTCATGATAATAATAGCACAATAGAAATATAAATGATAATTCATCATATACAACCAAAAAATTCATGATAATTATAAACACTACACTAAACAGTACACAATAACTGACATCACACTGACGAAAAAAGAACACTTAAAATGTTTACTAATGCACATATAAATAGCGTGCATTAATTTGGCATAAATATAAATATACATGTATAAATAAGTACATTTAACATTGTACTTAGTAGTACGTAGAGCATGTGCTCATCCGGAAATGTCCCGGGCATGAAGCACTGAAAAACCAATTAGTCTGATGCCACGGGAAGTGGACACAGTTTGTGGATAGGCCTACGCAGGATGCCGTTTGTGGTGCGGACATCCGCTACGCGTACTAATGAATCCTGACCCATTTAGATTTGGGTGACAATACCACGTTTCCACTGCAGAGGTGGGGTATTGTCTTCTAAAATGAGGACGAGTTGTTCTGGAGACAAATTTTTTGAATGTTTTCTCCATTTATTTCGTTGTTGCAGCTGATGCAGATAATCTCTTGACCAACTCTTCCATATAGAGTGGGTGAATCTCTGCAGAAGCTGCCATCTCCCCAAGCGACCCATTTTTATATCCGAATAGTTGGGTTCCGGGAGCGCAGTAAGTGGAGAACCAACTAAGAAATGTGCTGGAGTCAAGGGCTCGGGATCCCCGGAATCACTTGAAATGGCGAACAAGGAACGTGAATTCAGACATGACTCTATTTGAGTCAAAACAGTGTAATGCTCTTCAAAGTTGAGAAGCGTACTGCCGATAACGCGCCGTAAATGAAATTTAACGCTTTTACTCCGCTCTCCCATAGACCACCGAAATGAGGTGCTGACGGAGGTATGAAAGACCACTTGACCTCCTGTGAACTGGCGAAGTCCTGAGTGGATTGTTGAAATTCGTCTTGTTGAAAAAGTTTGTACAAATCGTGTAATATAGTGCCAGCACGACGGAAATTTCTACCGTTATCGGAAACTATTTGTGCAGGGATGCCCCTGGGAGCTATGAAGCGTTTTACAGCAGCTATAAAGGCGTCTGCAGTCAAATCTGATACCAATTCAAGGTGAATTGCCCCTTAGTGGCCATGCAAATGAAAAGTGAAATGTAAGCCTTTGTGAATGATTTGGACCGCTTCCCGCCCTGACGTAGAAATATGGGACCGGCATAGTCGACGGCACATTGGGAAAATGGCTTAGAGGGAGAGACTCTGGAAGAGGGTAATTGTCCTAAAAGCTGGCTCGAGCCAGTTGCGCGAAATCGAAAACAAGTGAGACATTTGTGTATCACGGAGCGTATGTAAGATTTGTCATTGATGATCCAATATCTTTGACGTAGAGAGCACTGCGTTAATTGTACTCCGGCATGGAGTTGTCGAATATGCTCGTTTTCTATATTTAGTCTAGTAAGATGAGACTGCGGGTGAAGTATTATCTGGTGTTTACTATTATAGTTGAGCTGAGACTGTTGAGCCTTCAACATAAAGGGATTAAGCGAAAAGGTTTTACTAGTATTAGGTACAGGGCGTTGTGCCTGGAGTTCTTTAATTTCGATGTTGAAATGCGATAGCTGGGATTGACGTATAAAAATCAAAAGTGCGCTGTGTAGCTCTTGTGAAGTTAAAAATGAAGTGTTTCTGTTAGCAAATTTTAACCGACCAATTTCGCGTATCGGTACACTACCCTCCCGTCCAGAGCTAAGCGGAGTGTGGGGGGTACCCGATGACCCAAATTTCGCTTAACGGTACCCGATGACCTTATTATCCACCACACCGCCTCGCCTTGCAGAAACCACGGCCTCTGTGTCGGCACAGTGCTGAACCTGAACCCGGAAGTGTTTTAGACATGCAGGACTTGTTTTAGGGCGTACCCACCTTTCAAATTTCGGGTACCCCCATCAGTTGATTTAAATATTTCGCGTACCAAATTTCGGACACCAAAAATTTCGGGTAACGGGAGGGCTATAATTTATTTTTATGTGCAAATTAATATCCAATAGGAACCACAAGCCACTGACACCAATGACATAACATATACCCATTGCTACATTCGAACACAAACAAAATTTCGGGGTACCCCCACCCGTTGTCGGACGACAGTGTTTTAACATAATTTCGGACACCCCAAAATTTCGGGGTACCCCCTCCGTTGTTTTAAACATTTCGAGTACTAAATTTCAGACAGAAAAATTTCGAGGTACCCCCATCCGTTGATTTAAACATTTCGGGTGTCAAATATTGGACACCACGCCCTCTATGGACAGTGACACATATGGAACGCTCGGAGAGCAGGTCCTCTGTGTGACGTTATGCAGGACTTGTTTTAGGGCGTACCCCCCCCATCCGTTGATTTAAATATTTTGTGTACCAAATTTCGAACATCAAAAATTTCGGGTAACGGTAGCATTGTCTCCGTGACGGCTCGTCCAGGACCTCGTCAACCACCGAATTCCGGGTACCCCCACCCATCCGCTACACATTGTTTTCGGCTACCAAATTTTGGACATGCACGGAGACCATCGACTAGGGCCTCTGTGTGACGTCATTAACTGGAACCCGGAAGTGTTTTAACATTCGGACACCAGCTGCCAGGGCCTCTGTGTGATGTCATGAACTCTGGAACCCGGTTAGGGCGTACCCACCTTTCGGGTACCCCCATCCGTTGATTTAAACATTTCGGGTAACGGTACCCGATGGACCATATCACCAAATTTCGGTACCCGATGCCCCCCAAATTTCGCGTAATGGTACCCGATGACACGTCGTACTAACATCGCCTCTGTGCGTCCAGGCCCTCGGCAACCACCGAATTCCGGGTACCCCCATCCGCTACACATTGTTTTCGGCTACCAAATTTTTGGACATGCAGAAACCACGGCCTCCGTGACGTCATGAAACAGGTTTTAGCCATGCGGACTCCAGCGACTAGGGCCTCTGTGTGACGTCATGAACTGGAACACGGAAGTGTTTCAGTCACACACACACACACACACACACACACACACACACACACACACACACACACACACACACACACACACACACACACACACACACACACAGTGACGTCACATGGACAGCTCGGACACCAGCTGTCAGTGCTCTATGACGTCATGAACTGGAACCCGGTAGTGTTTTCGTTCGCAACCCGGAAGTGTTTTCGAACGCTCACTTTTATACTACTGAGCGGCATTGCTACTATATCTCGTCTACCGAACCAAGTCAGTCTCCAAATATCCAACTTCTACTCTCATACCAGCAATGACATCGAGTGCTGAGGCAACACAAGAAGCAGCAGAGGAAGTTCCAGAGGTAACTTCGCCAGACGGAATGAATGTAACAGCAGTCTACGTAAAACCAGGTGTTAGAGTTGCACATTCTCAATTATAAATTAAAGAGTTTGTTGTGTTTGTTTGTTTAATAAAGCAATGTATTGAACCTACATAAAGAATTGAGAAGTACGTAAGGAAAATGTAAATAAGCAAAAATAATAATTATTATAATAGCTGTAAACTTACCTAAGGAAAACAAAATTTTGAGTCTCATTATATTCAGCACTTTTTGTTTTGAATGTAACAGATAAAACTATGTTTAAATAGAAAAAGAGACAATTATGTAGTTTGTAAATATCGTGATATATATGTAAATGTGTACATCGACACAATGTGGTATCTACACACAGCCGAGCGTGTACAGCTGCTTAGCGATAGCAATGAATTCCGCTTTGGTTCACAAAAAATCAATGTCAAATTGTCCTCTCGTGTGACCTGATAAGTTTCGAGACACGTGCAGAGTCCAGTTCTGATTGGCTGAATTTTGGGCGTTAACTCATAGAGACTTTTTGCGTCACGCAATGTATAAAACTGACGAGAGCACTGGGAAGTACATACTCTTTTTTTTCACTTGTTCACTTTTCGGCGTCCTTGCGCACTCTCCGTACATCGTAGATGTGCATCTTCTGTCTACGATGGAGCCACATAAAAAGCGTAATTACAACTTTGTTTTGTTTTATTTAGTTCAAACTTAAAGCATTAATCGATTTTGGATAATGAATTATTTATACTCAGAAGTGCTCAGTAGTGTTCTAAATTTGTTAAGGAATATGTATAATTGACATCTTAATCATTTATGCCTAATTTAAAATGGTAACGTACCAAATTCAGAAATATAGTTAGTAAAGCTTTTATAATGTTTTAATAAAGAATAGTCAGTATATAAAGAATGTTTTTTTTTTATAATGTTATGTCTTAATGAAAACTCAATAGAATTATTGTAACGAGAGTATGTCACTTCAGTTATTGTTATTTTGTTCATTTGTATTGTCATTATTATAAAACTTGTTAACGAATGTAGTTACTCTAATGAATTAAAGAAATATTATTAATCTAAGTAAATGCCTTATTTAATAACGAGCCATTCCCACAGCTATCCTGTCCGCACGACCGGTGCTTTCACTTTGTGAGGCCCCAGCCCCGGGCGTTACAACAATAGATTCATCTTGTCCAATTTAAACAATAAATTACTAACTTGAACGTCATTAACAATAAGACACAGTCTAACAAATGTAACGTACTTACGAAAATCAGTGTAATGCACATTACTTAACGCAACGCATTTGTTTTAATAATCTTTTAATGCGCTCACAGCCATTGTTAATTCTAATAAAAATAACTCACAGCCTGACAGGTTTGCCTAAATTTTACATAATATGGCTTGTAGCGTCCTCCATTTCGTTTTTCAAAATTGTATATCTTTGTTGACGCTTCTAAAATCAAGGCAAAGTGACTTCATATCTCGTGCATCAAAACTGGTCCAGCTGTTTTAGTGATACAAGGGAACAAACAAACTAATGAGCATTAACACACAATTTGCGTACAAAAGTAATTTAATACGATTATTTAACAGAATAAGAAATTCCTTAAATGATCATAAAATACACATTATAAGATATAACTATTATGAACATGTAGCCATCATTAATTAGTAACCTAATGCGAAGCACAATAGGCCTACATAGACTTATACCAAGTAACATCAGCGCTCACATTACAGGCCTACTTAGGACTTAAATAAACGATTATAACGCGATTGAACACATTTGTTATAAATTATAAAGTACTCAAGTAAATATTACAAAAAAGTAATATAGTACACAGTTTGGTAATTCTCAAACGAGAAATTTTACCTTCTCCACATCTGTCCTAAGGTAGTGGTCGGCAGTGAAAACTGCTATCACAACTTCCTTAGTTATCCAATTATTATATCCAGTTATTCCTTAGTTAGTTATTCCTTAGTTAGTTATTCCTTAGTTTTCACTGCCGACCACTACCTTAGGACAGATGTGGAGAAGGTAAAATTTCTCGTTTGAGAATTACCAAACTGTGTTTGATACAAAACTCCTCGTGCCAAACTTTGTTCGTCTTTTGTCTTTCGACTTTGACTTACATTTGTTCAGTAATATAGTAGTTATCAAAAAGAAACTTATGTGAACTGTACAAAAATTACGTATTGTGTCGAATTATGTATTAGGGTGCGACGTTCTGGCCGCGCGTTTAATCGATGTTTTATACAAATTATGTCATGTGACTTCTAAACTAAATGACGTATGGTAAAAAATGTATACAGCTCCCCTCTGTCCAGTGCCGCATTAAGCCAGCGCGGGGCCTGTAGCAAATGTTGTGCGGGGCCCTTAGTTTGATTTTAGGCAGGGGCGCACCCAGAATTATTTCTTAGGGGGGTCCGAAACCCATAAAAAATTGATATACATATATTGTAATGAAGTAAGTCTGTCGTGTGGATAAAAATATTAAAGTTTAATGTTTGTGTAGTATGTTGATTTGTTATCGAAAATTCGAATAGTTCGCTGTCTGGCGTGTGACTGATTCTCGAGTGAGTGGGGGAACTCGTGTTGCCAACTTGAATTAATGTTGGTCATGTCGACCCACTGCTAGCAAACAAAACATACATAATATATTTTACAAATAAATGCTGGACAGTTTGTTATCAGTACGTACTTTTTTATTATACTTTTGCTTGTTAATTATCGTTAAAGCTTCATGAGAATAATGACTGTTATAATAAAAGTTTTAGCCTCGGCAATCTAATCTCTCGCTCAGCGTAGCGCTGGGTTGGCAGTGCAATGTTTACGATTGACTCTGGTTATTATTTCACAAAATAAATCTGCCAAATGGGTTCTTTTAAGTACGAAACAGAGGTTTACATAACAAGATAACAAAATTAGAACATATAATTAAAAGTATGTGATCATTAAAATTATACAAGGTTTGTTATAAATTGAATATTGTGGTGTTGAAGTGTGACAGTGTCTTTGTGTAACATAGGTTATTATGTGTTCATTCAATGTTTACAAAGTTATTTCTTTGGTTTATTAATCCTTGAAAATATTCAATTGTAGTGAGAGTTTTATTTTATAGTTAAAATTTTGGAAAGAGAAATTGTTTTATATTAATAATCAAATAACTTCAGCAATACTCAACGTTAGTAGTTATGATGGGCATAGTCATTCGTCCATATGAAGTAATGTGTCAATGTAGATTGTAGCGTGACAGATATAAGCATAATATTGAATGGCAATTGATCATTAGAATAATAAAGTTATAATATTTAAATTTGGAAGAAAGCATTAAGTTTAATATAAATAGATTAATTCATAGCAACTGTGGAAAGAAATCATTATTATAAAGATAATACAAGTTCAAATAAAAGGAGTTACTAGTGATGAGTCATCCAAAACCAGTCTCATAACCAAAGGTTTTCAAGGTATAACCCAGGAAGGTAAGAAAGTGAATAACCAAGCAGTACAGAATATGACCAAACCCACAACGAGGAAGAATAAATAGAATAGAAACCCTAAAATAAGCCAAGATCAACCAATACAGGTGGTGTATTTCTAAAATCAAGAAGAAGATGGAGAAGATCCCAATAAACCTGATGGCATCAAGAAGAAGATGGAGAAGATACCAGTCCCAGGAGACAGAAGATAGAAGAAGAAGGCAGCATCCTGAAGAAGATGTCGTGCTCTTATAAAAGACACCCAAATCCCCATACCCCAAAATAAATCATTAACCAATAAAAGTATAACGAAATGAAAACCACATGTATATAAATTTAAGAGAGAGAAGTGTATAAAGTAAAAGTTGCCTGTGAACTAAGATGAAGCAATAATATAGTACCCATGGAACAAATCTCCATTGTAAAACACTAACCAATTTATTATGTTAATAAGACTATACGACCATTTAGCGATAACATAATATAAAAGTGCAAAGTGAACCAGTGATAGTTTTGGGTATTATAGAAAATAAACCTTGTGTTTCATTCTTGGCAATCACAAACATTGAATACAATGAAATATGCAATTTTCAATGACTTGAAATGTGTACTGTGAGAATATGTTACTTATAAGACATAAATCTGTTTAAAATACCATTTTTGTTTTATATGCAAAAAGAAAAACAGATTTCATAATACTTTTTGAACAATTTATGCTATTTATTTATTTATGACAGGGTACAATTCCCCAAAGACAATGTGTAAAAGACGGTATAAAAACTGTAGAATCCCACTTATAATAATAGTTAGCAACAAGAATATAGATATAAGGTTTTTATGTATATAGTATAAGAATGTTTAAAAATGTGTTAGATATAAGGCCATTTGTTTGGGTCTGATACAACTAACATCAGAACTACAAAAATAATTACTACTTGTAAATAGTAGGAAGTAATTAAGACTTGAGTTAGTAAAAAAACCTTTTTTGTGAACCGTATTTCCATGTTAGAAATAAGGATTTTGTTGTAAAATGTCTGAAGGTTGAAGACAACCATTTATTTAAAAAAATATTCTTTATTTGTTTAACTGTTATTGGTATTGTAACCAATACTCATTGTTATTGTGTAATTTGGAAAATTGTTTAGTTTATAAGACTATATTTAAAAGTCAGAGAGGGTATCACACATCATATATTGTTTGTAAAATATTTTGTAAGAAAAAATTGTTAAAAAATCATAGGCCAGAGAAAGAAAACCAAAATTCATTAAAACAGAGAAATTACTCATTTAAATGCAAATAAACAAAAGGGATTTAGACAAAATAAACTTGAGATCAAGCCATATAATTGCACATACCATTTAGAAAGATTTTAATAAATTATATTCAGAATTATAAATAAAAATGAAAATGACTAAACTCAGAAATTTAGACATGGGAGTCATATATTCCAGAATAATGTTTCAGAATACATCTAATTCAGTTAATTACAAGAAAATAAGGGAATATAAACCTTTTTAATACAATAAGATTATTAATATTAAATATAACTAATAAAATGGCTGAATTTAAATAATAACAGGAAGTAAATTTTGATGTTTTGACTTTTCAGAGAATACCAAAAATGAAAGTAAAATTACTAATTTTGGACAGAAAACACTATAAAACGACATTATTTAATTTGAAAATAAGCCGAATGAACTGAAAGATTAATTTAAATAACATCTAGTGAATAAAATTGATAAATAACCAAAGTTTAGGCAATCATATAGTGAATTATTATATATGCACAGGATATGAAAATATATTTGAACAATGTTAAGAATAATATTATATTGGCTAAGAGTTTAATTGAAACTGAAGGAAATAAGATAGTTGATTATTGGTATTCGAACGGTTAATATGACGAGCGTTTTGTGTCGAATCTAACCTAACTTACAACGGTAATGTCAAGCGAGTGAATAGTACGGTTTTTGTGAAATCGCGAGTGACTTATAAAACACTTCTAGAACACTCACATTATAACAGAAACAATCAAGAAACAATAAATAACACTGAACAATACATATCTATTCCGAAAAAACACCACAAAACACCAGAAAACTGTATAATACAATAACCGTATTAGTGTCGGAATAGGGAAAAGTGTTTGAACTTATATTTACACGGATACACAAAATACAACCCAGAAACATTACACCAGGCACTATACAACAATTCACAAGAGATTTGCAGACACCAGAACAGGAATACTGCCAGAAAATACATCATTCGGAACGTAGCAGAATCGAGCAACATTTGGACCAGTTTGACGGCAGCCATCTTTCTTTGACAATTCCAATGCCTTCTCCGTGATCAACGTCAGCTGTTGGTGAAAACAATTATATGATTTTCAAATTTATTATTCAATGTTTGTATTTAGTAATAATTATTAATTTGTTGTAACGTTATACTTTTTAAATATTAGCCCGATTTCTCTGACTTTGATAATAATTGGCTGTTTAAAGAACCCTGTATGATTTTTATATAATATATTTTGTAACTTTTTCGATATCCTGAGAATCGATATTATAATCGATAAGAGTCAATATTGCCATTAACTAATAAAACATTAATACTTTTCAACACTAAATAGTTCTTTATTTCATAAATATTACTAATAACCACTAATATAATTCTAATTTACAATCTACCAGGACTTTACCACCTATCAGTGAAGATAACCTAAAAAACAAAAAGGTAAACAACTATCGACTGTCCTGGAGACAATCTTATGAGTGGTGGTAGTTTATTTAAAATATACCAGAACTTCAATAAAATTTTTCAGAAGAGTGTTACACTTTTTAAAACTTCATAGCACTCTATTAATTAATTGATTATAATTAATTAATTAATAAAATTATAATTTTTTTTAATTATAATTTTTTTTTTTAACACTTTTTTTTTTATTTTTTTATTTTCTTCAAAACAACACTTTTTGTTTTGAAACTTTTGGTGGAGCTGAACATATATTTCTTCATCAACATTACGCTACTCGATCGGTCTTGCTACCATTGGGACTCGACCAGCTGGGAAACTTAAGGAAGTGTTTCAGGCCAGTAAGACGTCGAGAGCCACACCAATTAAACACACCAGTTAAGAACACACAGCATTTTATTATTTCTATCAAACACCAGTATTCATCTAACGGAGTAACAGAGTCTAGTTACAAATTGGCGCACAACTTTAGGGGCTTTAATTAGCGATTGGAAGGCCAATACAATCTGCCCAATCACTAGTTGGAGCTAGGCAACAGCTACAAAGCCAGAGAATTTCAAGGGAAAATGCAACGACGTGCAACATCTAAAAAACGGGCGGCGGAGGCCGAAAAAGAAATAGAGTTGGAAATGGACAATAAGGAGGCAACGCCAGTAGATGCGGAGAGTTCATTACCGCCGGTGTTGTCCAAACAACCTGAACAACCAGGGGAACAAACTGAGATGCCTACTCAGACAGGGGAAGTAAATGTCCAGGAAAGACATATAGAAAAATCCAAAGTAACGGAAGAGAGTAAAATAGACAGATTAATGGAAATGTTCATGAAAACAAAAGAAGAAAATGATAAAGAAAGGAAGGAAGACAAACAGTCCTTGAAGGAAGAGTTGAATAAAATAAATGAAAAGATGGGAGGAATGGACAAGAAAATGGACGAGAATAGTAAGGAAAGGAAAGAAGATAGCCAGTCTTTGAAAGAAGAAATCAAATCCAGCAAGGAAGAAACAAATAAGAAGATAGAAGAAAACAGCAAGAAGATGGAAGAGAAAATGGAAGAATTGAAGAAGGATAATCAATCCACAAAAGAAGAGTTGACGGGGATGAACCAAAACATAGAAGATTTGAAGGAAGACAAGAAGAAGATGGAGAAGAGATGGGGAAGAAGTTAGAAGAATTGAAGGAAGACAACCAATCGTTCAAAGAAGAATTCAAGGCGACTAAAGAAGAATTGATTAATAAAATTGAGAATACTAATCAGAAAATCAATGAAACCAGGAAGAAGATAGAGAAGAACAACCGACAATTGAAGGAAGAGTTGAAAGAAGATAACAGGAAGTTGGAAGAGCAGATGGGAGAGAAATTGGAAAAATTGAGAGAGGACAATCAAATTTTGAGAGAAGAATTAAGAGAGGTCAATCAGGAGAATCTGGACAAACTGGACGAAAGGATGGAATTGTTGCGAGACGAACTGAATAAAGAAATCAATGTTAACAAAAAAGCGATGAATAAGAAGATGGAAGAAGAAAATATAATGGTCAATAGACAGATTCGAGAGATTGATGGAAAGTGCAACCAGACCGAAAAGGAGGTGCATGAGTTTAAAGAAGTGGTGAACATCAAGTTCACCAATATCGAAGAACATAGTCGTAGGAAGGTAGAAGAACAGAGGAAGGAAAATCAAGAAGAATTCGGAAAAGTACGCAACCAAGTCGCAGAAAGATGTAATGATATACAAGAGACCATGGCCAATATCACCGGTCAGGTGCGACAAAGCCGAGAGGAGATGGAAGCAATAAGAAACAGACCGACTCATTTCACCGGATTGCCTGTCAACGAAAGCCGAGAGTGGCTCAACTTCCGGCAATACAAACGCAAGCCGATGGAGTTCCTGGCTAGGGTAGAAGAATATTTGACCAAGCATAAAATTACCCAATGGAGCCATAGCAGGGAGATATTAGACGAGTTTTTCCGAGACATAACTGATAATTGGTGGATGGCCAACCGGAGTGAAATTCCCGACTACCAACAGTTCCGGAAAATGTTTAAGACAAAATACTGGTCTGAGACCACCCAGAACTTGATCCATGACAATATTTGTAATGGAAGATACAGGGCACAATTAGGTAGCAGTATGACGGCATATTTCTTGGGGAAGGTGTGCATAGCAAAACACCTAGAGCCGGCAATCCCAGAAGAATGTTTAGTGAACAAGATATCGTAACATTATGATGAGGACATTATCAGGGCCCGGAGAGGTAGCCAGATCAAGACGATCCAGGGAATGACCGAGTTATTGGAGGGATACGAGAACGAGGAGTATTATCGGCAGAGCAGGAAGAGAAATGAGAGACCAGAAGCAAGACTGACTATCTACCCCAATAACGGCAATAACCATACAAGTAACCGGAACCAGCCCAGTAATTACGACGGCCCTAACAACCAGCCGCGTAATAACCAGTTTAACGGTAATTTTAACGGCGTGAGGAATAATAACCCTTATCCAAATAATAGAAACAATTTTTACCAAAATAATAATGTCCCATACAGTCAGAGAAATCCATATCCCAACAATAATGGTGACAGACCTTACCCACCTAACCGAAATTACTATCATAATAATTTTAGTAATAACAATAATAGCAATAATAATAACCAAGTGTCGCGCCCTAGGGTAAATTTTATAAGAGCAACTGAGATGATGGACCCTGGTTGACACAGATACCACACACCATCAAGAAAAGGGACGGATACCATGATAACCGACTACGACGAAAAACAATGGTGAAGGAGACGAAATAAATATCATTGAAAGGAAGTAATACGAATAATAAACATAGAAACAAAACTGGGTTTCATGAGTGAAGACTATGTAAGAAAATGCACATTATAAATAAACAAAAAAATATGAGCAATGGAGCGACATAAAGAAAATCGTCCATCTTCCTGGGTATATATATATAAAAGAAAATAAAATTAAAAAAAAAAAAAAAAAAAATCAACTTGTTAAAGTATAAATAATATGGTCCAGTGTAGAGTACAATAGATAACCATATGTTGTGGTAAATGATAAGCATAACAATACATATGAGTTGAGGGAAATCGTTTCAGGAAAAGTCAAAGGAGTGTACAATCAAGCTTCTATGAAGAAATATTATGAAGAATGAGTTGGGAGTTTCGAATTTTGAATTAATATTAAAAAAATTCTAAAATATGTAAGAACAACTTACAACCTGATAATTTTGGAACAAACTTTATAGAAGAAAGAGAAAGAGAGAGAATTTTAATTTTGAATTTAATATTTAAAAAAATTCTAAAATATGTAAGAACAACTTACAACCTAATAATTTGAACAAACTTTTTGGAAGAAAGAGAAAGAGAGAGAATTTTTAATTTAAATATTTAAAAAATTCTAAAATATGTAAGAACAACTTACAACCTAATAATTTTGGAACGAACTTTATGGAAGAAAGAAAAAGAAATACTTTTGAATTGGAATATATTTATAAAAATTTAAAATTGAGTAAGTACATCTTACTACAACCTGATAATTTAGAACAAAACTTTATGGAAGAAAGAGAAAGAGAGAGAATTTTGAACTTAATTTTATTAAAAATTTAAAATTAAGCAAGCACAGCTTACTACCACTGAATTATGAGAAAAACATTTTGGAAGAATTAAGAAGAAAGGAATTTTGAATTTAAAATACGAAAAATTTAAAAATGAAGTAAGACCAACTTACTATAACTAAGTTTATGAGAAAACTTTATGGTAAATAATTAAGAAGAATTGTAATTTGGAGAAATACCAAAACATTCAGAAATAATAGTAAGATCACATTACTATAAACAATTCTGAATGAAACAATTCTGGGAATAAATGAATTAAACAGAATTTGAATGTTGATAGAACGTCAGAACTTTGAAACAAGATAAGATCAACATATTACAAGGATTTATGAGAAATATTTTTCAATTAAATAAAAAGAATAGTTTGAATTTTACATTAAAACTAACCAAGTTCCAAAAAATAATTATGTGTCAATTATAATTGAATTGAGAAGAAAATAAAGTGATTAATTCAGAAAAGAGAATTAACGTTAATCCAGATTAAATGCTAGATATTCACAATAGCATTTGAAGGAGTAGAGAAGAATAACAAAAAAGAGTGTAATATCCAAGAAAAGAAAAAATTTGGAAGCAAAGAGACTAATTACTTATGAAACGATAATGAAAACAGTTAATTAAGAGCAAAGAAGAACAACTCATACCAAACAGATGGAGAAGATGATTTTGAACAAATGATAATAATAAGACCTATATGAAATGCAAAGAGAAGAAATACCACATGAAATATAATATAAATGAATTAATGTTAATGAATGCGAAGGCGGATTAATAACTTTCTAAGAGAAAGGAAAGAACCAAAATGTTTAAATAAAATGATCAATATAACAACCTGTATATCTAATGTAAAGATACAATGTTAAAAAATTAAATATAATATATTAAGACCATTCAAATAATGAATAAGAAAGACTATATATAAAGACCATGCTAATACTATGAGTAACCAGAAGAAAGTATAAAGAGAATTCAGATGGAGAAGAAAGAGAGTTACACTGTAAACAGTAACCAGAATTATTAAAAGAAAGGTTTTCAACCATAATTAAAATAAATATATCAGACAAGTTAAGAGTTTTGAAAAAATATATATATAATGAGTATAATAATAATTATGAAGATTTATTAAGATAGAAAATGTGAGATAATCTGAGAGACTACGAAGTGAAGAATCCAAAGATATTTTTATTAGTCGAAAATGAGACTACTTTTTATTTATTTATTCGATGACTGACTGAAGATAATTCCAGCAGCATTATGTTTTTTGAGCAGGGATGGATATGCCTCTGTACTCAATTTATAGAAGTGGTGTATGGCCAACAGAGAAGTAGCGTACAGTGCCCCTCTGATCTGCCCCAGCCCATGTGATAGGGAATGTTAGGGAATTAATATCCCAAGAATACAACACGAAGTTGATAAGGAAAGAAAATGTATTACAATAATAATATATCTCAGAAGACACTAACTATCCGAAAAGGATCAGTAGTAAAACAAATAACCATATATATAAAATTAATTAAACTCTAATATAAAAAAGTCGATATAAAAATGGAGAAGAAAATGAATTATAAGAAATGATGAAATTCTCATAAGAAATTATTTCATCCATAAACATGTCTGAAATAATTACTTCTGGAGGAGAGCAATCTGTAGCTTGACAGATATAAGCATAATATTGAATGGCAATTGATCATTAGAATAATAAAGTTATAATATTTAAATTTGGAAGAAAGCATTAAGTTTAATATAAATAGATTAATTCATAGCAACTGTGGAAAGAAATCATTATTATAAAGATAATACAAGTTCAAATAAAAGGAGTTACTAGTGATGAGTCATCCAAAACCAGTCTCATAACCAAAGGTTTTCAAGGTATAACCCAGGAAGGTAAGAAAGTGAATAACCAAGCAGTACAGAATATGACCAAACCCACAACGAGGAAGAATAAATAGAATAGAAACCCTAAAATAAGCCAAGATCAACCAATACAGGTGGTGTATTTCTAAAATCAAGAAGAAGATGGAGAAGATCCCAATAAACCTGATGGCATCAAGAAGAAGATGGAGAAGATACCAGTCCCAGGAGACAGAAGATAGAAGAAGAAGGCAGCATCCTGAAGAAGATGTCGTGCTCTTATAAAAGACACCCAAATCCCCATACCCCAAAATAAATCATTAACCAATAAAAGTATAACGAAATGAAAACCACATGTATATAAATTTAAGAGAGAGAAGTGTATAAAGTAAAAGTTGCCTGTGAACTAAGATGAAGCAATAATATAGTACCCATGGAACAAATCTCCATTGTAAAACACTAACCAATTTATTATGTTAATAAGACTATACGACCATTTAGCGATAACATAATATAAAAGTGCAAAGTGAACCAGTGATAGTTTTGGGTATTATAGAAAATAAACCTTGTGTTTCATTCTTGGCAATCACAAACATTGAATACAATGAAATATGCAATTTTCAATGACTTGAAATGTGTACTGTGAGAATATGTTACTTATAAGACATAAATCTGTTTAAAATACCATTTTTGTTTTATATGCAAAAAGAAAACAGATTTCATAATACTTTTTGAACAATTTATGCTATTTATTTATTTATGACAGGGTACAATTCCCCAAAGACAATGTGTAAAAGACGGTATAAAAACTGTAGAATCCCACTTATAATAATAGTTAGCAACAAGAATATAGATATAAGGTTTTTATGTATATAGTATAAGAATGTTTAAAAATGTGTTAGATATAAGGCCATTTGTTTGGGTCTGATACAACTAACATCAGAACTACAAAAATAATTACTACTTGTAAATAGTAGGAAGTAATTAAGACTTGAGTTAGTAAAAAAACCTTTTTTGTGAACCGTATTTCCATGTTAGAAATAAGGATTTTGTTGTAAAATGTCTGAAGGTTGAAGACAACCATTTATTTAAAAAAATATTCTTTATTTGTTTAACTGTTATTGGTATTGTAACCAATACTCATTGTTATTGTGTAATTTGGAAAATTGTTTAGTTTATAAGACTATATTTAAAAGTCAGAGAGGGTATCACACATCATATATTGTTTGTAAAATATTTTGTAAGAAAAAATTGTTAAAAAATCATAGGCCAGAGAAAGAAAACCAAAATTCATTAAAACAGAGAAATTACTCATTTAAATGCAAATAAACAAAAGGGATTTAGACAAAATAAACTTGAGATCAAGCCATATAATTGCACATACCATTTAGAAAGATTTTAATAAATTATATTCAGAATTATAAATAAAAATGAAAATGACTAAACTCAGAAATTTAGACATGGGAGTCATATATTCCAGAATAATGTTTCAGAATACATCTAATTCAGTTAATTACAAGAAAATAAGGGAATATAAACCTTTTTAATACAATAAGATTATTAATATTAAATATAACTAATAAAATGGCTGAATTTAAATAATAACAGGAAGTAAATTTTGATGTTTTGACTTTTCAGAGAATACCAAAAATGAAAGTAAAATTACTAATTTTGGACAGAAAACACTATAAAACGACATTATTTAATTTGAAAATAAGCCGAATGAACTGAAAGATTAATTTAAATAACATCTAGTGAATAAAATTGATAAATAACCAAAGTTTAGGCAATCATATAGTGAATTATTATATATGCACAGGATATGAAAATATATTTGAACAATGTTAAGAATAATATTATATTGGCTAAGAGTTTAATTGAAACTGAAGGAAATAAGATAGTTGATTATTGGTATTCGAACGGTTAATATGACGAGCGTTTTGTGTCGAATCTAACCTAACTTACAACGGTAATGTCAAGCGAGTGAATAGTACGGTTTTTGTGAAATCGCGAGTGACTTATAAAACACTTCTAGAACACTCACATTATAACAGAAACAATCAAGAAACAATAAATAACACTGAACAATACATATCTATTCCGAAAAAACACCACAAAACACCAGAAAACTGTATAATACAATAACCGTATTAGTGTCGGAATAGGGAAAAGTGTTTGAACTTATATTTACACGGATACACAAAATACAACCCAGAAACATTACACCAGGCACTATACAACAATTCACAAGAGATTTGCAGACACCAGAACAGGAATACTGCCAGAAAATACATCATTCGGAACGTAGCAGAATCGAGCAACATTTGGACCAGTTTGACGGCAGCCATCTTTCTTTGACAATTCCAATGCCTTCTCCGTGATCAACGTCAGCTGTTGGTGAAAACAATTATATGATTTTCAAATTTATTATTCAATGTTTGTATTTAGTAATAATTATTAATTTGTTGTAACGTTATACTTTTTAAATATTAGCCCGATTTCTCTGACTTTGATAATAATTGGCTGTTTAAAGAACCCTGTATGATTTTTATATAATATATTTTGTAACTTTTTCGATATCCTGAGAATCGATATTATAATCGATAAGAGTCAATATTGCCATTAACTAATAAAACATTAATACTTTTCAACACTAAATAGTTCTTTATTTCATAAATATTACTAATAACCACTAATATAATTCTAATTTACAATCTACCAGGACTTTACCACCTATCAGTGAAGATAACCTAAAAAACAAAAAGGTAAACAACTATCGACTGTCCTGGAGACAATCTTATGAGTGGTGGTAGTTTATTTAAAATATACCAGAACTTCAATAAAATTTTTCAGAAGAGTGTTACACTTTTTAAAACTTCATAGCACTCTATTAATTAATTGATTATAATTAATTAATTAATAAAATTATAATTTTTTTTTAATTATAATTTTTTTTTTAACACTTTTTTTTTTATTTTTTTATTTTCTTCAAAACAACACTTTTTGTTTTGAAACTTTTGGTGGAGCTGAACATATATTTCTTCATCAACATTACGCTACTCGATCGGTCTTGCTACCATTGGGACTCGACCAGCTGGGAAACTTAAGGAAGTGTTTCAGGCCAGTAAGACGTCGAGAGCCACACCAATTAAACACACCAGTTAAGAACACACAGTATTTTATTATTTCTATCAAACACCAGTATTCATCTAACGGAGTAACAGAGTCTAGTTACAAATTGGCGCACAACTTTAGGGGCTTTAATTAGCGATTGGAAGGCCAATACAATCTGCCCAATCACTAGTTGGAGCTAGGCAACAGCTACAAAGCCAGAGAATTTCAAGGGAAAATGCAACGACGTGCAACATCTAAAAAACGGGCGGCGGAGGCCGAAAAAGAAATAGAGTTGGAAATGGACAATAAGGAGGCAACGCCAGTAGATGCGGAGAGTTCATTACCGCCGGTGTTGTCCAAACAACCTGAACAACCAGGGGAACAAACTGAGATGCCTACTCAGACAGGGGAAGTAAATGTCCAGGAAAGACATATAGAAAAATCCAAAGTAACGGAAGAGAGTAAAATAGACAGATTAATGGAAATGTTCATGAAAACAAAAGAAGAAAATGATAAAGAAAGGAAGGAAGACAAACAGTCCTTGAAGGAAGAGTTGAATAAAATAAATGAAAAGATGGGAGGAATGGACAAGAAAATGGACGAGAATAGTAAGGAAAGGAAAGAAGATAGCCAGTCTTTGAAAGAAGAAATCAAATCCAGCAAGGAAGAAACAAATAAGAAGATAGAAGAAAACAGCAAGAAGATGGAAGAGAAAATGGAAGAATTGAAGAAGGATAATCAATCCACAAAAGAAGAGTTGACGGGGATGAACCAAAACATAGAAGATTTGAAGGAAGACAAGAAGAAGATGGAGAAGAGATGGGGAAGAAGTTAGAAGAATTGAAGGAAGACAACCAATCGTTCAAAGAAGAATTCAAGGCGACTAAAGAAGAATTGATTAATAAAATTGAGAATACTAATCAGAAAATCGATGAAACCAGGAAGAAGATAGAGAAGAACAACCGACAATTGAAGGAAGAGTTGAAAGAAGATAACAGGAAGTTGGAAGAGCAGATGGGAGAGAAATTGGAAAAATTGAGAGAGGACAATCAAATTTTGAGAGAAGAATTAAGAGAGGTCAATCAGGAGAATCTGGACAAACTGGACGAAAGGATGGAATTGTTGCGAGAAGAACTGAATAAAGAAATCAATGTTAACAAAAAAGCGATGAATAAGAAGATGGAAGAAGAAAATATAATGGTCAACAGACAGATTCGAGAGATTGATGGAAAGTGCAACCAGACCGAAAAGGAGGTGCATGAGTTTAAAGAAGTGGTGAACATCAAGTTCACCAATATCGAAGAACATAGTCGTAGGAAGGTAGAAGAACAGAGGAAGGAAAATCAAGAAGAATTCGGAAAAGTACGCAACCAAGTCGCAGAAAGATGTAATGATATACAAGAGACCATGGCCAATATCACCGGTCAGGTGCGACAAAGCCGAGAGGAGATGGAAGCAATAAGAAACAGACCGACTCATTTCACCGGATTGCCTGTCAACGAAAGCCGAGAGTGGCTCAACTTCCGGCAATACAAACGCAAGCCGATGGAGTTCCTGGCTAGGGTAGAAGAATATTTGACCAAGCATAAAATTACCCAATGGAGCCATAGCAGGGAGATATTAGACGAGTTTTTCCGAGACATAACTGATAATTGGTGGATGGCCAACCGGAGTGAAATTCCCGACTACCAACAGTTCCGGAAAATGTTTAAGACAAAATACTGGTCTGAGACCACCCAGAACTTGATCCATGACAATATTTGTAATGGAAGATACAGGGCACAATTAGGTAGCAGTATGACGGCATATTTCTTGGGGAAGGTGTGCATGGCAAAACACCTAGAGCCGGCAATCCCAGAAGAATGTTTAGTGAACAAGATATCGTATCATTATGATGAGGACATTATCAGGGCCCGGAGAGGTAGCCAGATCAAGACGATCCAGGGAATGACCGAGTTATTGGAGGGATACGAGAACGAGGAGTATTATCGGCAGAGCAGGAAGAGAAATGAGAGACCAGAAGCAAGACTGACTATCTACCCCAATAACGGCAATAACCATACAAGTAACCGGAACCAGCCCAGTAATTACGACGGCCCTAACAACCAGCCGCGTAATAACCAGTTTAACGGTAATTTTAACGGCGTGAGGAATAATAACCCTTATCCAAATAATAGAAACAATTTTTACCAAAATAATAATGTCCCATACAGTCAGAGAAATCCATATCCCAACAATAATGGTGACAGACCTTACCCACCTAACCGAAATTACTATCATAATAATTTTAGTAATAACAATAATAGCAATAATAATAACCAAGTGTCGCGCCCTAGGGTAAATTTTATAAGAGCAACTGAGATGATGGACCCTGGTTGACACAGATACCACACACCATCAAGAAAAGGGACGGATACCATGATAACCGACTACGACGAAAAACAATGGTGAAGGAGACGAAATAAATATCATTGAAAGGAAGTAATACGAATAATAAACATAGAAACAAAACTGGGTTTCATGAGTGAAGACTATGTAAGAAAATGCACATTATAAATAAACAAAAAAATATGAGCAATGGAGCGACATAAAGAAAATCGTCCATCTTCCTGGGTATATATATAAAAGAAAATAAAATTAAAAAAAAAAAAAAAAAAATCAACTTGTTAAAGTATAAATAATATGGTCCAGTGTAGAGTACAATAGATAACCATATGTTGTGGTAAATGATAAGCATAACAATACATATGAGTTGAGGGAAATCGTTTCAGGAAAAGTCAAAGGAGTGTACAATCAAGCTTCTATGAAGAAATATTATGAAGAATGAGTTGGGAGTTTCGAATTTTGAATTAATATTTAAAAAATTCTAAAATATGTAAGAACAACTTACAACCTGATAATTTTGGAACAAACTTTATAGAAGAAAGAGAAAGAGAGAGAATTTTAATTTTGAATTTAATATTTAAAAAAATTCTAAAATATGTAAGAACAACTTACAACCTAATAATTTGAACAAACTTTTTGGAAGAAAGAGACAGAGAGAGAATTTTTAATTTAAATATTTAAAAAATTCTAAAATATGTAAGAACAACTTACAACCTAATAATTTTGGAACGAACTTTATGGAAGAAAGAAAAAGAAAGACTTTTGAATTGGAATATATTTATAAAAATTTAAAATTGAGTAAGTACATCTTACTACAACCTGATAATTTAGAACAAAACTTTATGGAAGAAAGAGAAAGAGAGAGAATTTTGAACTTAATTTTATTAAAAATTTAAAATTAAGCAAGCACAGCTTACTACCACTGAATTATGAGAAAAACATTTTGGAAGAATTAAGAAGAAAGGAATTTTGAATTTAAAATACGAAAAATTTAAAAATGAAGTAAGACCAACTTACTATAACTAAGTTTATGAGAAAACTTTATGGTAAATAATTAAGAAGAATTGTAATTTGGAGAAATACCAAAACATTCAGAAATAATAGTAAGATCACATTACTATAAACAATTCTGAATGAAACAATTCTGGGAATAAATGAATTAAACAGAATTTGAATGTTGATAGAACGTCAGAACTTTGAAACAAGATAAGATCAACATATTACAAGGATTTATGAGAAATATTTTTCAATTAAATAAAAAGAATAGTTTGAATTTTACATTAAAACTAACCAAGTTCCAAAAAATAATTATGTGTCAATTATAATTGAATTGAGAAGAAAATAAAGTGATTAATTCAGAAAAGAGAATTAACGTTAATCCAGATTAAATGCTAGATATTCACAATAGCATTTGAAGGAGTAGAGAAGAATAACAAAAAAGAGTGTAATATCCAAGAAAAGAAAAAATTTGGAAGCAAAGAGACTAATTACTTATGAAACGATAATGAAAACAGTTAATTAAGAGCAAAGAAGAACAACTCATACCAAACAGATGGAGAAGATGATTTTGAACAAATGATAATAATAAGACCTATATGAAATGCAAAGAGAAGAAATACCACATGAAATATAATATAAATGAATTAATGTTAATGAATGCGAAGGCGGATTAATAACTTTCTAAGAGAAAGGAAAGAACCAAAATGTTTAAATAAAATGATCAATATAACAACCTGTATATCTAATGTAAAGATACAATGTTAAAAAATTAAATATAATATATTAAGACCATTCAAATAATGAATAAGAAAGACTATATATAAAGACCATGCTAATACTATGAGTAACCAGAAGAAAGTATAAAGAGAATTCAGATGGAGAAGAAAGAGAGTTACACTGTAAACAGTAACCAGAATTATTAAAAGAAAGGTTTTCAACCATAATTAAAATAAATATATCAGACAAGTTAAGAGTTTTGAAAAAATATATATATAATGAGTATAATAATAATTATGAAGATTTATTAAGATAGAAAATGTGAGATAATCTGAGAGACTACGAAGTGAAGAATCCAAAGATATTTTTATTAGTCGAAAATGAGACTACTTTTTATTTATTTATTCGATGACTGACTGAAGATAATTCCAGCAGCATTATGTTTTTTGAGCAGGGATGGATATGCCTCTGTACTCAATTTATAGAAGTGGTGTATGGCCAGCAGAGAAGTAGCGTACAGTGCCCCTCTGATCTGCCCCAGCCCATGTGATAGGGAATGTTAGGGAATTAATATCCCAAGAATACAACACGAAGTTGATAAGGAAAGAAAATGTATTACAATAATAATATATCTCAGAAGACACTAACTATCCGAAAAGGATCAGTAGTAAAACAAATAACCATATATATAAAATTAATTAAACTCTAATATAAAAAAGTCGATATAAAAATGGAGAAGAAAATGAATTATAAGAAATGATGAAATTCTCATAAGAAATTATTTCATCCATAAACATGTCTGAAATAATTACTTCTGGAGGAGAGCAATCTGTAGCTTGACAGATATAAGCATAATATTGAATGGCAATTGATCATTAGAATAATAAAGTTATAATATTTAAATTTGGAAGAAAGCATTAAGTTTAATATAAATAGATTAATTCATAGCAACTGTGGAAAGAAATCATTATTATAAAGATAATACAAGTTCAAATAAAAGGAGTTACTAGTGATGAGTCATCCAAAACCAGTCTCATAACCAAAGGTTTTCAAGGTATAACCCAGGAAGGTAAGAAAGTGAATAACCAAGCAGTACAGAATATGACCAAACCCACAACGAGGAAGAATAAATAGAATAGAAACCCTAAAATAAGCCAAGATCAACCAATACAGGTGGTGTATTTCTAAAATCAAGAAGAAGATGGAGAAGATCCCAATAAACCTGATGGCATCAAGAAGAAGATGGAGAAGATACCAGTCCCAGGAGACAGAAGATAGAAGAAGAAGGCAGCATCCTGAAGAAGATGTCGTGCTCTTATAAAAGACACCCAAATCCCCATACCCCAAAATAAATCATTAACCAATAAAAGTATAACGAAATGAAAACCACATGTATATAAATTTAAGAGAGAGAAGTGTATAAAGTAAAAGTTGCCTGTGAACTAAGATGAAGCAATAATATAGTACCCATGGAACAAATCTCCATTGTAAAACACTAACCAATTTATTATGTTAATAAGACTATACGACCATTTAGCGATAACATAATATAAAAGTGCAAAGTGAACCAGTGACAGTTTTGGGTATTATAGAAAATAAACCTTGTGTTTCATTCTTGGCAATCACAAACATTGAATACAATGAAATATGCAATTTTCAATGACTTGAAATGTGTACTGTGAGAATATGTTACTTATAAGACATAAATCTGTTTAAAATACCATTTTTGTTTTATATGCAAAAAGAAAAACAGATTTCATAATACTTTTTGAACAATTTATGCTATTTATTTATTTATGACAGGGTACAATTCCCCAAAGACAATGTGTAAAAGACGGTATAAAAACTGTAGAATCCCACTTATAATAATAGTTAGCAACAAGAATATAGATATAAGGTTTTTATGTATATAGTATAAGAATGTTTAAAAATGTGTTAGATATAAGGCCATTTGTTTGGGTCTGATACAACTAACATCAGAACTATAAAAATAATTACTACTTGTAAATAGTAGGAAGTAATTAAGACTTGAGTTAGTAAAAAAACCTTTTTTGTGAACCGTATTTCCATGTTAGAAATAAGGATTTTGTTGTAAAATGTCTGAAGGTTGAAGACAACCATTTATTTAAAAAAATATTCTTTATTTGTTTAACTGTTATTGGTATTGTAACCAATACTCATTGTTATTGTGTAATTTGGAAAAATGTTTAGTTTATAAGACTATATTTAAAAGTCAGAGAGGGTATCACACATCATATATTGCTTGTAAAATATTTTGTAAGAAAAAATTGTTAAAAAATCATAGGCCAGAGAAAGAAAACCAAAATTCATTAAAACAGAGAAATTACTCATTTAAATGCAAATAAACAAAAGGGATTTAGACAAAATAAACTTGAGATCAAGCCATATAATTGCACATACCATTTAGAAAGATTTTAATAAATTATATTCAGAATTATAAATAAAAATGAAAATGACTAAACTCAGAAATTTAGACATGGGAGTCATATATTCCAGAATAATGTTTCAGAATACATCTAATTCAGTTAATTACAAGAAAATAAGGGAATATAAACCTTTTTAATACAATAAGATTATTAATATTAAATATAACTAATAAAATGGCTGAATTTAAATAATAACAGGAAGTAAATTTTGATGTTTTGACTTTTCAGTACCAAAAATGAAAGTAAAATTACTAATTTTGGACAGAAAACACTATAAAACGACATTATTTAATTTGAAAATAAGCCGAATGAACTGAAAGATTAATTTAAATAACATCTAGTGAATAAAATTGATAAATAACCAAAGTTTAGGCAATCATATAGTGAATTATTATATATGCACAGGATATGAAAATATATTTGAACAATGTTAAGAATAATATTATATTGGCTAAGAGTTTAATTGAAACTGAAGGAAATAAGATAGTTGATTATTGGTATTCGAACGGTTAATATGACGAGCGTTTTGTGTCGAATCTAACCTAACTTACAACGGTAATGTCAAGCGAGTGAATAGTACGGTTTTTGTGAAATCGCGAGTGACTTATAAAACACTTCTAGAACACTCACATTATAACAGAAACAATCAAGAAACAATAAATAACACTGAACAATACATATCTATTCCGAAAAAACACCACAAAACACCAGAAAACTGTATAATACAATAACCGTATTAGTGTCGGAATAGGGAAAAGTGTTTGAACTTATATTTACACGGATACACAAAATACAACCCAGAAACATTACACCAGGCACTATACAACAATTCACAAGAGATTTGCAGACGCCAGAACAGGAATACTGCCAGAAAATACATCATTCGGAACGTAGCAGAATCGAGCAACATTTGGACCAGTTTGACGGCAGCCATCTTTCTTTGACAATTCCAATGCCTTCTCCGTGATCAACGTCAGCTGTTGGTGAAAACAATTATATGATTTTCAAATTTATTATTCAATGTTTGTATTTAGTAATAATTATTAATTTGTTGTAACGTTATACTTTTTAAATATTAGCCCGATTTCTCTGACTTTGATAATAATTGGCTGTTTAAAGAACCCTGTATGATTTTTATATAATATATTTTGTAACTTTTTCGATATCCTGAGAATCGATATTATAATCGATAAGAGTCAATATTGCCATTAACTAATAAAACATTAATACTTTTCAACACTAAATAGTTCTTTATTTCATAAATATTACTAATAACTACTAATATAATTCTAATTTACAATCTACCAGGACTTTACCACCTATCAGTTTAGATAACCTAAAAAACAAAAAGGTAAACAACTATCGACTGTCCTGGAGACAATCTTATGAGTGGTGGTAGTTTATTTAAAATATACCAGAACTTCAATAAAATTTTTCAGAAGAGTGTTACACTTTTTAAAACTTCATAGCACTCTATTAATTAATTGATTATAATTAATTAATTAATAAAATTATAATTTTTTTTTAATTATAATTTTTTTTTTAAACACATTTTTTTTTTTTTTTTTTTTTCTTCAAAACAACACTTTTTGTTTTGAAACTTTTGGTGGAGCTGAACATATATTTCTTCATCAACATTACGCTACTCGATCGGTCTTGCTACCATTGGGACTCGACCAGCTGGGAAACTTAAGGAAGTGTTTCAGGCCAGTAAGACGTCGAGAGCCACACCAATTAAACACACCAGTTAAGAACACACAGTATTTTATTATTTCTATCAAACACCAGTATTCATCTAACGGAGTAACAGAGTCTAGTTACAAATTGGCGCACAACTTTAGGGGCTTTAATTAGCGATTGGAAGGCCAATACAATCTGCCCAATCACTAGTTGGAGCTAGGCAACAGCTACAAAGCCAGAGAATTTCAAGGGAAAATGCAACGACGTGCAACATCTAAAAAACGGGCGGCGGAGGCCGAAAAAGAAATAGAGTTGGAAATGGACAATAAGGAGGCAACGCCAGTAGATGCGGAGAGTTCATTACCGCCGGTGTTGTCCAAACAACCTGAACAACCAGGGGAACAAACTGAGATGCCTACTCAGACAGGGGAAGTAAATGTCCAGGAAAGACATATAGAAAAATCCAAAGTAACGGAAGAGAGTAAAATAGACAGATTAATGGAAATGTTCATGAAAACAAAAGAAGAAAATGATAAAGAAAGGAAGGAAGACAAACAGTCCTTGAAGGAAGAGTTGAATAAAATAAATGAAAAGATGGGAGGAATGGACAAGAAAATGGACGAGAATAGTAAGGAAAGGAAAGAAGATAGCCAGTCTTTGAAAGAAGAAATCAAATCCAGCAAGGAAGAAACAAATAAGAAGATAGAAGAAAACAGCAAGAAGATGGAAGAGAAAATGGAAGAATTGAAGAAGGATAATCAATCCACAAAAGAAGAGTTGACGGGGATGAACCAAAACATAGAAGATTTGAAGGAAGACAAGAAGAAGATGGAGAAGAGATGGGGAAGAAGTTAGAAGAATTGAAGGAAGACAACCAATCGTTCAAAGAAGAATTCAAGGCGACTAAAGAAGAATTGATTAATAAAATTGAGAATACTAATCAGAAAATCGATGAAACCAGGAAGAAGATAGAGAAGAACAACCGACAATTGAAGGAAGAGTTGAAAGAAGATAACAGGAAGTTGGAAGAGCAGATGGGAGAGAAATTGGAAAAATTGAGAGAGGACAATCAAATTTTGAGAGAAGAATTAAGAGAGGTCAATCAGGAGAATCTGGACAAACTGGACGAAAGGATGGAATTGTTGCGAGAAGAACTGAATAAAGAAATCAATGTTAACAAAAAAGCGATGAATAAGAAGATGGAAGAAGAAAATATAATGGTCAATAGACAGATTCGAGAGATTGATGGAAAGTGCAACCAGACCGAAAAGGAGGTGCATGAGTTTAAAGAAGTGGTGAACATCAAGTTCACCAATATCGAAGAACATAGTCGTAGGAAGGTAGAAGAACAGAGGAAGGAAAATCAAGAAGAATTCGGAAAAGTACGCAACCAAGTCGCAGAAAGATGTAATGATATACAAGAGACCATGGCCAATATCACCGGTCAGGTGCGACAAAGCCGAGAGGAGATGGAAGCAATAAGAAACAGACCGACTCATTTCACCGGATTGCCTGTCAACGAAAGCCGAGAGTGGCTCAACTTCCGGCAATACAAACGCAAGCCGATGGAGTTCCTGGCTAGGGTAGAAGAATATTTGACCAAGCATAAAATTACCCAATGGAGCCATAGCAGGGAGATATTAGACGAGTTTTTCCGAGACATAACTGATAATTGGTGGATGGCCAACCGGAGTGAAATTCCCGACTACCAACAGTTCCGGAAAATGTTTAAGACAAAATACTGGTCTGAGACCACCCAGAACTTGATCCATGACAATATTTGTAATGGAAGATACAGGGCACAATTAGGTAGCAGTATGACGGCATATTTCTTGGGGAAGGTGTGCATGGCAAAACACCTAGAGCCGGCAATCCCAGAAGAATGTTTAGTGAACAAGATATCGTATCATTATGATGAGGACATTATCAGGGCCCGGAGAGGTAGCCAGATCAAGACGATCCAGGGAATGACCGAGTTATTGGAGGGATACGAGAACGAGGAGTATTATCGGCAGAGCAGGAAGAGAAATGAGAGACCAGAAGCAAGACTGACTATCTACCCCAATAACGGCAATAACCATACAAGTAACCGGAACCAGCCCAGTAATTACGACGGCCCTAACAACCAGCCGCGTAATAACCAGTTTAATGGTAATTTTAACGGCGTGAGGAATAATAACCCTTATCCAAATAATAGAAACAATTTTTACCAAAATAATAATGTCCCATACAGTCAGAGAAATCCATATCCCAACAATAATGGTGACAGACCTTACCCACCTAACCGAAATTACTATCATAATAATTTTAGTAATAACAATAATAGCAATAATAATAACCAAGTGTCGCGCCCTAGGGTAAATTTTATAAGAGCAACTGAGATGATGGACCCTGGTTGACACAGATACCACACACCATCAAGAAAAGGGACGGATACCATGATAACCGACTACGACGAAAAACAATGGTGAAGGAGACGAAATAAATATCATTGAAAGGAAGTAATACGAATAATAAACATAGAAACAAAACTGGGTTTCATGAGTGAAGACTATGTAAGAAAATGCACATTATAAATAAACAAAAAAATATGAGCAATGGAGCGACATAAAGAAAATCGTCCATCTTCCTGGGTATATATATAAAAGAAAAGAAAATTAAAAAAAAAAAAAAAAAAAAATCAACTTGTTAAAGTATAAATAATATGGTCCAGTGTAGAGTACAATAGATAACCATATGTTGTGGTAAATGATAAGCATAACAATACATATGAGTTGAGGGAAATCGTTTCAGGAAAAGTCAAAGGAGTGTACAATCAAGCTTCTATGAAGAAATATTATGAAGAATGAGTTGGGAGTTTCGAATTTTGAATTAATATTTAAAAAATTCTAAAATATGTAAGAACAACTTACAACCTGATAATTTTGGAACAAACTTTATAGAAGAAAGAGAAAGAGAGAGAATTTTAATTTTGAATTTAATATTTAAAAAAATTCTAAAATATGTAAGAACAACTTACAACCTAATAATTTGAACAAACTTTTTGGAAGAAAGAGAAAGAGAGAGAATTTTTAATTTAAATATTTAAAAAATTCTAAAATATGTAAGAACAACTTACAACCTAATAATTTTGGAACGAACTTTATGGAAGAAAGAAAAAGAAAGACTTTTGAATTGGAATATATTTATAAAAATTTAAAATTGAGTAAGTACATCTTACTACAACCTGATAATTTAGAACAAAACTTTATGGAAGAAAGAGAAAGAGAGAGAATTTTGAACTTAATTTTATTAAAAATTTAAAATTAAGCAAGCACAGCTTACTACCACTGAATTATGAGAAAAACATTTTGGAAGAATTAAGAAGAAATGAATTTTGAATTTAAAATACGAAAAATTTAAAAATGAAGTAAGACCAACTTACTATAACTAAGTTTATGAGAAAACTTTATGGTAAATAATTAAGAAGAATTGTAATTTGGAGAAATACCAAAACATTCAGAAATAATAGTAAGATCACATTACTATAAACAATTCTGAATGAAACAATTCTGGGAATAAATGAATTAAACAGAATTTGAATGTTGATAGAACGTCAGAACTTTGAAACAAGATAAGATCAACATATTACAAGGATTTATGAGAAATATTTTTCAATTAAATAAAAAGAATAGTTTGAATTTTACATTAAAACTAACCAAGTTCCAAAAAATAATTATGTGTCAATTATAATTGAATTGAGAAGAAAATAAAGTGATTAATTCAGAAAAGAGAATTAACGTTAATCCAGATTAAATGCTAGATATTCACAATAGCATTTGAAGGAGTAGAGAAGAATAACAAAAAAGAGTGTAATATCCAAGAAAAGAAAAAATTTGGAAGCAAAGAGACTAATTACTTATGAAACGATAATGAAAACAGTTAATTAAGAGCAAAGAAGAACAACTCATACCAAACAGATGGAGAAGATGATTTTGAACAAATGATAATAATAAGACCTATATGAAATGCAAAGAGAAGAAATACCACATGAAATATAATATAAATGAATTAATGTTAATGAATGCGAAGGCGGATTAATAACTTTCTAAGAGAAAGGAAAGAACCAAAATGTTTAAATAAAATGATCAATATAACAACCTGTATATCTAATGTAAAGATACAATGTTAAAAAATTAAATATAATATATTAAGACCATTCAAATAATGAATAAGAAAGACTATATATAAAGACCATGCTAATACTATGAGTAACCAGAAGAAAGTATAAAGAGAATTCAGATGGAGAAGAAAGAGAGTTACACTGTAAACAGTAACCAGAATTATTAAAAGAAAGGTTTTCAACCATAATTAAAATAAATATATCAGACAAGTTAAGAGTTTTGAAAAAATATATATATAATGAGTATAATAATAATTATGAAGATTTATTAAGATAGAAAATGTGAGATAATCTGAGAGACTACGAAGTGAAGAATCCAAAGATATTTTTATTAGTCGAAAATGAGACTACTTTTTATTTATTTATTCGATGACTGACTGAAGATAATTCCAGCAGCATTATGTTTTTTGAGCAGGGATGGATATGCCTCTGTACTCAATTTATAGAAGTGGTGTATGGCCAGCAGAGAAGTAGCGTACAGTGCCCCTCTGATCTGCCCCAGCCCATGTGATAGGGAATGTTAGGGAATTAATATCCCAAGAATACAACACGAAGTTGATAAGGAAAGAAAATGTATTACAATAATAATATATCTCAGAAGACACTAACTATCCGAAAAGGATCAGTAGTAAAACAAATAACCATATATATAAAATTAATTAAACTCTAATATAAAAAAGTCGATATAAAAATGGAGAAGAAAATGAATTATAAGAAATGATGAAATTCTCATAAGAAATTATTTCATCCATAAACATGTCTGAAATAATTACTTCTGGAGGAGAGCAATCTGTAGCTTGACAGATATAAGCATAATATTGAATGGCAATTGATCATTAGAATAATAAAGTTATAATATTTAAATTTGGAAGAAAGCATTAAGTTTAATATAAATAGATTAATTCATAGCAACTGTGGAAAGAAATCATTATTATAAAGATAATACAAGTTCAAATAAAAGGAGTTACTAGTGATGAGTCATCGAAAACCAGTCTCATAACCAAAGGTTTTCAAGGTATAACCCAGGAAGGTAAGAAAGTGAATAACCAAGCAGTACAGAATATGACCAAACCCACAACGAGGAAGAATAAATAGAATAGAAACCCTAAAATAAGCCAAGATCAACCAATACAGGTGGTGTATTTCTAAAATCAAGAAGAAGATGGAGAAGATCCCAATAAACCTGATGGCATCAAGAAGAAGATGGAGAAGATACCAGTCCCAGGAGACAGAAGATAGAAGAAGAAGGCAGCATCCTGAAGAAGATGTCGTGCTCTTATAAAAGACACCCAAATCCCCATACCCCAAAATAAATCATTAACCAATAAAAGTATAACGAAATGAAAACCACATGTATATAAATTTAAGAGAGAGAAGTGTATAAAGTAAAAGTTGCCTGTGAACTAAGATGAAGCAATAATATAGTACCCATGGAACAAATCTCCATTGTAAAACACTAACCAATTTATTATGTTAATAAGACTATACGACCATTTAGCGATAACATAATATAAAAGTGCAAAGTGAACCAGTGACAGTTTTGGGTATTATAGAAAATAAACCTTGTGTTTCATTCTTGGCAATCACAAACATTGAATACAATGTAATATGCAATTTTCAATGACTTGAAATGTGTACTGTGAGAATATGTTACTTATAAGACATAAATCTGTTTAAAATACCATTTTTGTTTTATATGCAAAAAGAAAAACAGATTTCATAATACTTTTTGAACAATTTATGCTATTTATTTATTTATGACAGGGTACAATTCCCCAAAGACAATGTGTAAAAGACGGTATAAAAACTGTAGAATCCCACTTATAATAATAGTTAGCAACAAGAATATAGATATAAGGTTTTTATGTATATAGTATAAGAATGTTTAAAAATGTGTTAGATATAAGGCCATTTGTTTGGGTCTGATACAACTAACATCAGAACTACAAAAATAATTACTACTTGTAAATAGTAGGAAGTAATTAAGACTTGAGTTAGTAAAAAAACCTTTTTTGTGAACCGTATTTCCATGTTAGAAATAAGGATTTTGTTGTAAAATGTCTGAAGGTTGAAGACAACCATTTATTTAAAAAAATATTCTTTATTTGTTTAACTGTTATTGGTATTGTAACCAATACTCATTGTTATTGTGTAATTTGGAAAATTGTTTAGTTTATAAGACTATATTTAAAAGTCAGAGAGGGTATCACACATCATATATTGTTTGTAAAATATTTTGTAAGAAAAAATTGTTAAAAAATCATAGGCCAGAGAAAGAAAACCAAAATTCATTAAAACAGAGAAATTACTCATTTAAATGCAAATAAACAAAAGGGATTTAGACAAAATAAACTTGAGATCAAGCCATATAATTGCACATACCATTTAGAAAGATTTTAATAAATTATATTCAGAATTATAAATAAAAATGAAAATGACTAAACTCAGAAATTTAGACATGGGAGTCATATATTCCAGAATAATGTTTCAGAATACATCTAATTCAGTTAATTACAAGAAAATAAGGGAATATAAACCTTTTTAATACAATAAGATTATTAATATTAAATATAACTAATAAAATGGCTGAATTTAAATAATAACAGGAAGTAAATTTTGATGTTTTGACTTTTCAGTACCAAAAATGAAAGTAAAATTACTAATTTTGGACAGAAAACACTATAAAACGACATTATTTAATTTGAAAATAAGCCGAATGAACTGAAAGATTAATTTAAATAACATCTAGTGAATAAAATTGATAAATAACCAAAGTTTAGGCAATCATATAGTGAATTATTATATATGCACAGGATATGAAAATATATTTGAACAATGTTAAGAATAATATTATATTGGCTAAGAGTTTAATTGAAACTGAAGGAAATAAGATAGTTGATTATTGGTATTCGAACGGTTAATATGACGAGCGTTTTGTGTCGAATCTAACCTAACTTACAACGGTAATGTCAAGCGAGTGAATAGTACGGTTTTTGTGAAATCGCGAGTGACTTATAAAACACTTCTAGAACACTCACATTATAACAGAAACAATCAAGAAACAATAAATAACACTGAACAATACATATCTATTCCGAAAAAACACCACAAAACACCAGAAAACTGTATAATACAATAACCGTATTAGTGTCGGAATAGGGAAAAGTGTTTGAACTTATATTTACACGGATACACAAAATACAACCCAGAAACATTACACCAGGCACTATACAACAATTCACAAGAGATTTGCAGACACCAGAACAGGAATACTGCCAGAAAATACATCATTCGGAACGTAGCAGAATCGAGCAACATTTGGACCAGTTTGACGGCAGCCATCTTTCTTTGACAATTCCAATGCCTTCTCCGTGATCAACGTCAGCTGTTGGTGAAAACAATTATATGATTTTCAAATTTATTATTCAATGTTTGTATTTAGTAATAATTATTAATTTGTTGTAACATTATACTTTTTAAATATTAGCCCGATTTCTCTGACTTTGATAATAATTGGCTGTTTAAAGAACCCTGTATGATTTTTATATAATATATTTTGTAACTTTTTCGATATCCTGAGAATCGATATTATAATCGATAAGAGTCAATATTGCCATTAACTAATAAAACATTAATACTTTTCAACACTAAATAGTTCTTTATTTCATAAATATTACTAATAACCACTAATATAATTCTAATTTACAATCTACCAGGACTTTACCACCTATCAGTGAAGATAACCTAAAAAACAAAAAGGTAAACAACTATCGACTGTCCTGGAGACAATCTTATGAGTGGTGGTAGTTTATTTAAAATATACCAGAACTTCAATAAAATTTTTCAGAAGAGTGTTACACTTTTTAAAACTTCATAGCACTCTATTAATTAATTGATTATAATTAATTAATTAATAAAATTATAATTTTTTTTTAATTATAATTTTTTTTTTAAACACTTTTTTTTTTATTTTTTTATTTTCTTCAAAACAACACTTTTTGTTTTGAAACTTTTGGTGGAGCTGAACATATATTTCTTCATCAACATTACGCTACTCGATCGGTCTTGCTACCATTGGGACTCGACCAGCTGGGAAACTTAAGGAAGTGTTTCAGGCCAGTAAGACGTCGAGAGCCACACCAATTAAACACACCAGTTAAGAACACACAGTATTTTATTATTTCTATCAAACACCAGTATTCATCTAACGGAGTAACAGAGTCTAGTTACAAATTGGCGCACAACTTTAGGGGCTTTAATTAGCGATTGGAAGGCCAATACAATCTGCCCAATCACTAGTTGGAGCTAGGCAACAGCTACAAAGCCAGAGAATTTCAAGGGAAAATGCAACGACGTGCAACATCTAAAAAACGGGCGGCGGAGGCCGAAAAAGAAATAGAGTTGGAAATGGACAATAAGGAGGCAACGCCAGTAGATGCGGAGAGTTCATTACCGCCGGTGTTGTCCAAACAACCTGAACAACCAGGGGAACAAACTGAGATGCCTACTCAGACAGGGGAAGTAAATGTCCAGGAAAGACATATAGAAAAATCCAAAGTAACGGAAGAGAGTAAAATAGACAGATTAATGGAAATGTTCATGAAAACAAAAGAAGAAAATGATAAAGAAAGGAAGGAAGACAAACAGTCCTTGAAGGAAGAGTTGAATAAAATAAATGAAAAGATGGGAGGAATGGACAAGAAAATGGACGAGAATAGTAAGGAAAGGAAAGAAGATAGCCAGTCTTTGAAAGAAGAAATCAAATCCAGCAAGGAAGAAACAAATAAGAAGATAGAAGAAAACAGCAAGAAGATGGAAGAGAAAATGGAAGAATTGAAGAAGGATAATCAATCCACAAAAGAAGAGTTGACGGGGATGAACCAAAACATAGAAGATTTGAAGGAAGACAAGAAGAAGATGGAGAAGAGATGGGGAAGAAGTTAGAAGAATTGAAGGAAGACAACCAATCGTTCAAAGAAGAATTCAAGGCGACTAAAGAAGAATTGATTAATAAAATTGAGAATACTAATCAGAAAATCGATGAAACCAGGAAGAAGATAGAGAAGAACAACCGACAATTGAAGGAAGAGTTGAAAGAAGATAACAGGAAGTTGGAAGAGCAGATGGGAGAGAAATTGGAAAAATTGAGAGAGGACAATCAAATTTTGAGAGAAGAATTAAGAGAGGTCAATCAGGAGAATCTGGACAAACTGGACGAAAGGATGGAATTGTTGCGAGAAGAACTGAATAAAGAAATCAATGTTAACAAAAAAGCGATGAATAAGAAGATGGAAGAAGAAAATATAATGGTCAATAGACAGATTCGAGAGATTGATGGAAAGTGCAACCAGACCGAAAAGGAGGTGCATGAGTTTAAAGAAGTGGTGAACATCAAGTTCACCAATATCGAAGAACATAGTCGTAGGAAGGTAGAAGAACAGAGGAAGGAAAAGGAAAATCAAGAAGAATTCGGAAAAGTACGCAACCAAGTCGCAGAAAGATGTAATGATATACAAGAGACCATGGCCAATATCACCGGTCAGGTGCGACAAAGCCGAGAGGAGATGGAAGCAATAAGAAACAGACCGACTCATTTCACCGGATTGCCTGTCAACGAAAGCCGAGAGTGGCTCAACTTCCGGCAATACAAACGCAAGCCGATGGAGTTCCTGGCTAGGGTAGAAGAATATTTGACCAAGCATAAAATTACCCAATGGAGCCATAGCAGGGAGATATTAGACGAGTTTTTCCGAGACATAACTGATAATTGGTGGATGGCCAACCGGAGTGAAATTCCCGACTACCAACAGTTCCGGAAAATGTTTAAGACAAAATACTGGTCTGAGACCACCCAGAACTTGATCCATGACAATATTTGTAATGGAAGATACAGGGCACAATTAGGTAGCAGTATGACGGCATATTTCTTGGGGAAGGTGTGCATGGCAAAACACCTAGAGCCGGCAATCCCAGAAGAATGTTTAGTGAACAAGATATCGTATCATTATGATGAGGACATTATCAGGGCCCGGAGAGGTAGCCAGATCAAGACGATCCAGGGAATGACCGAGTTATTGGAGGGATACGAGAACGAGGAGTATTATCGGCAGAGCAGGAAGAGAAATGAGAGACCAGAAGCAAGACTGACTATCTACCCCAATAACGGCAATAACCATACAAGTAACCGGAACCAGCCCAGTAATTACGACGGCCCTAACAACCAGCCGCGTAATAACCAGTTTAACGGTAATTTTAACGGCGTGAGGAATAATAACCCTTATCCAAATAATAGAAACAATTTTTACCAAAATAATAATGTCCCATACAGTCAGAGAAATCCATATCCCAACAATAATGGTGACAGACCTTACCCACCTAACCGAAATTACTATCATAATAATTTTAGTAATAACAATAATAGCAATAATAATAACCAAGTGTCGCGCCCTAGGGTAAATTTTATAAGAGCAACTGAGATGATGGACCCTGGTTGACACAGATACCACACACCATCAAGAAAAGGGACGGATACCATGATAACCGACTACGACGAAAAACAATGGTGAAGGAGACGAAATAAATATCATTGAAAGGAAGTAATACGAATAATAAACATAGAAACAAAACTGGGTTTCATGAGTGAAGACTATGTAAGAAAATGCACATTATAAATAAACAAAAAAATATGAGCAATGGAGCGACATAAAGAAAATCGTCCATCTTCCTGGGTATATATATAAAAGAAAATAAAATTAAAAAAAAAAAAAAAAAAAATCAACTTGTTAAAGTATAAATAATATGGTCCAGTGTAGAGTACAATAGATAACCATATGTTGTGGTAAATGATAAGCATAACAATACATATGAGTTGAGGGAAATCGTTTCAGGAAAAGTCAAAGGAGTGTACAATCAAGCTTCTATGAAGAAATATTATGAAGAATGAGTTGGGAGTTTCGAATTTTGAATTAATATTTAAAAAATTCTAAAATATGTAAGAACAACTTACAACCTGATAATTTTGGAACAAACTTTATAGAAGAAAGAGAAAGAGAGAGAATTTTAATTTTGAATTTAATATTTAAAAAAATTCTAAAATATGTAAGAACAACTTACAACCTAATAATTTGAACAAACTTTTTGGAAGAAAGAGAAAGAGAGAGAATTTTTAATTTAAATATTTAAAAAATTCTAAAATATGTAAGAACAACTTACAACCTAATAATTTTGGAACGAACTTTATGGAAGAAAGAAAAAGAAAGACTTTTGAATTGGAATATATTTATAAAAATTTAAAATTGAGTAAGTACATCTTACTACAACCTGATAATTTAGAACAAAACTTTATGGAAGAAAGAGAAAGAGAGAGAATTTTGAACTTAATTTTATTAAAAATTTAAAATTAAGCAAGCACAGCTTACTACCACTGAATTATGAGAAAAACATTTTGGAAGAATTAAGAAGAAAGGAATTTTGAATTTAAAATACGAAAAATTTAAAAATGAAGTAAGACCAACTTACTATAACTAAGTTTATGAGAAAACTTTATGGTAAATAATTAAGAAGAATTGTAATTTGGAGAAATACCAAAACATTCAGAAATAATAGTAAGATCACATTACTATAAACAATTCTGAATGAAACAATTCTGGGAATAAATGAATTAAACAGAATTTGAATGTTGATAGAACGTCAGAACTTTGAAACAAGATAAGATCAACATATTACAAGGATTTATGAGAAATATTTTTCAATTAATTAAAAAGAATAGTTTGAATTTTACATTAAAACTAACCAAGTTCCAAAAAATAATTATGTGTCAATTATAATTGAATTGAGAAGAAAATAAAGTGATTAATTCAGAAAAGAGAATTAACGTTAATCCAGATTAAATGCTAGATATTCACAATAGCATTTGAAGGAGTAGAGAAGAATAACAAAAAAGAGTGTAATATCCAAGAAAAGAAAAAATTTGGAAGCAAAGAGACTAATTACTTATGAAACGATAATGAAAACAGTTAATTAAGAGCAAAGAAGAACAACTCATACCAAACAGATGGAGAAGATGATTTTGAACAAATGATAATAATAAGACCTATATGAAATGCAAAGAGAAGAAATACCACATGAAATATAATATAAATGAATTAATGTTAATGAATGCGAAGGCGGATTAATAACTTTCTAAGAGAAAGGAAAGAACCAAAATGTTTAAATAAAATGATCAATATAACAACCTGTATATCTAATGTAAAGATACAATGTTAAAAAATTAAATATAATATATTAAGACCATTCAAATAATGAATAAGAAAGACTATATATAAAGACCATGCTAATACTATGAGTAACCAGAAGAAAGTATAAAGAGAATTCAGATGGAGAAGAAAGAGAGTTACACTGTAAACAGTAACCAGAATTATTAAAAGAAAGGTTTTCAACCATAATTAAAATAAATATATCAGACAAGTTAAGAGTTTTGAAAAAATATATATATAATGAGTATAATAATAATTATGAAGATTTATTAAGATAGAAAATGTGAGATAATCTGAGAGACTACGAAGTGAAGAATCCAAAGATATTTTTATTAGTCGAAAATGAGACTACTTTTTATTTATTTATTCGATGACTGACTGAAGATAATTCCAGCAGCATTATGTTTTTTGAGCAGGGATGGATATGCCTCTGTACTCAATTTATAGAAGTGGTGTATGGCCAGCAGAGAAGTAGCGTACAGTGCCCCTCTGATCTGCCCCAGCCCATGTGATAGGGAATGTTAGGGAATTAATATCCCAAGAATACAACACGAAGTTGATAAGGAAAGAAAATGTATTACAATAATAATATATCTCAGAAGACACTAACTATCCGAAAAGGATCAGTAGTAAAACAAATAACCATATATATAAAATTAATTAAACTCTAATATAAAAAAGTCGATATAAAAATGGAGAAGAAAATGAATTATAAGAAATGATGAAATTCTCATAAGAAATTATTTCATCCATAAACATGTCTGAAATAATTACTTCTGGAGGAGAGCAATCTGTAGCTTGACAGATATAAGCATAATATTGAATGGCAATTGATCATTAGAATAATAAAGTTATAATATTTAAATTTGGAAGAAAGCATTAAGTTTAATATAAATAGATTAATTCATAGCAACTGTGGAAAGAAATCATTATTATAAAGATAATACAAGTTCAAATAAAAGGAGTTACTAGTGATGAGTCATCGAAAACCAGTCTCATAACCAAAGGTTTTCAAGGTATAACCCAGGAAGGTAAGAAAGTGAATAACCAAGCAGTACAGAATATGACCAAACCCACAACGAGGAAGAATAAATAGAATAGAAACCCTAAAATAAGCCAAGATCAACCAATACAGGTGGTGTATTTCTAAAATCAAGAAGAAGATGGAGAAGATCCCAATAAACCTGATGGCATCAAGAAGAAGATGGAGAAGATACCAGTCCCAGGAGACAGAAGATAGAAGAAGAAGGCAGCATCCTGAAGAAGATGTCGTGCTCTTATAAAAGACACCCAAATCCCCATACCCCAAAATAAATCATTAACCAATAAAAGTATAACGAAATGAAAACCACATGTATATAAATTTAAGAGAGAGAAGTGTATAAAGTAAAAGTTGCCTGTGAACTAAGATGAAGCAATAATATAGTACCCATGGAACAAATCTCCATTGTAAAACACTAACCAATTTATTATGTTAATAAGACTATACGACCATTTAGCGATAACATAATATAAAAGTGCAAAGTGAACCAGTGACAGTTTTGGGTATTATAGAAAATAAACCTTGTGTTTCATTCTTGGCAATCACAAACATTGAATACAATGTAATATGCAATTTTCAATGACTTGAAATGTGTACTGTGAGAATATGTTACTTATAAGACATAAATCTGTTTAAAATACCATTTTTGTTTTATATGCAAAAAGAAAAACAGATTTCATAATACTTTTTGAACAATTTATGCTATTTATTTATTTATGACAGGGTACAATTCCCCAAAGACAATGTGTAAAAGACGGTATAAAAACTGTAGAATCCCACTTATAATAATAGTTAGCAACAAGAATATAGATATAAGGTTTTTATGTATATAGTATAAGAATGTTTAAAAATGTGTTAGATATAAGGCCATTTGTTTGGGTCTGATACAACTAACATCAGAACTACAAAAATAATTACTACTTGTAAATAGTAGGAAGTAATTAAGACTTGAGTTAGTAAAAAAACCTTTTTTGTGAACCGTATTTCCATGTTAGAAATAAGGATTTTGTTGTAAAATGTCTGAAGGTTGAAGACAACCATTTATTTAAAAAAATATTCTTTATTTGTTTAACTGTTATTGGTATTGTAACCAATACTCATTTTTATTGTGTAATTTGGAAAATTGTTTAGTTTATAAGACTATATTTAAAAGTCAGAGAGGGTATCACACATCATATATTGTTTGTAAAATATTTTGTAAGAAAAAATTGTTAAAAAATCATAGGCCAGAGAAAGAAAACCAAAATTCATTAAAACAGAGAAATTACTCATTTAAATGCAAATAAACAAAAGGGATTTAGACAAAATAAACTTGAGATCAAGCCATATAATTGCACATACCATTTAGAAAGATTTTAATAAATTATATTCAGAATTATAAATAAAAATGAAAATGACTAAACTCAGAAATTTAGACATGGGAGTCATATATTCCAGAATAATGTTTCAGAATACATCTAATTCAGTTAATTACAAGAAAATAAGGGAATATAAACCTTTTTAATACAATAAGATTATTAATATTAAATATAACTAATAAAATGGCTGAATTTAAATAATAACAGGAAGTAAATTTTGATGTTTTGACTTTTCAGAGAATACCAAAAATGAAAGTAAAATTACTAATTTTGGACAGAAAACACTATAAAACGACATTATTTAATTTGAAAATAAGCCGAATGAACTGAAAGATTAATTTAAATAACATCTAGTGAATAAAATTGATAAATAACCAAAGTTTAGGCAATCATATAGTGAATTATTATATATGCACAGGATATGAAAATATATTTGAACAATGTTAAGAATAATATTATATTGGCTAAGAGTTTAATTGAAACTGAAGGAAATAAGATAGTTGATTATTGGTATTCGAACGGTTAATATGACGAGCGTTTTGTGTCGAATCTAACCTAACTTACAACGGTAATGTCAAGCGAGTGAATAGTACGGTTTTTGTGAAATCGCGAGTGACTTATAAAACACTTCTAGAACACTCACATTATAACAGAAACAATCAAGAAACAATAAATAACACTGAACAATACATATCTATTCCGAAAAAACACCACAAAACACCAGAAAACTGTATAATACAATAACCGTATTAGTGTCGGAATAGGGAAAAGTGTTTGAACTTATATTTACACGGATACACAAAATACAACCCAGAAACATTACACCAGGCACTATACAACAATTCACAAGAGATTTGCAGACACCAGAACAGGAATACTGCCAGAAAATACATCATTCGGAACGTAGCAGAATCGAGCAACATTTGGACCAGTTTGACGGCAGCCATCTTTCTTTGACAATTCCAATGCCTTCTCCGTGATCAACGTCAGCTGTTGGTGAAAACAATTATATGATTTTCAAATTTATTATTCAATGTTTGTATTTAGTAATAATTATTAATTTGTTGTAACATTATACTTTTTAAATATTAGCCCGATTTCTCTGACTTTGATAATAATTGGCTGTTTAAAGAACCCTGTATGATTTTTATATAATATATTTTGTAACTTTTTCGATATCCTGAGAATCGATATTATAATCGATAAGAGTCAATATTGCCATTAACTAATAAAACATTAATACTTTTCAACACTAAATAGTTCTTTATTTCATAAATATTACTAATAACCACTAATATAATTCTAATTTACAATCTACCAGGACTTTACCACCTATCAGTGAAGATAACCTAAAAAACAAAAAGGTAAACAACTATCGACTGTCCTGGAGACAATCTTATGAGTGGTGGTAGTTTATTTAAAATATACCAGAACTTCAATAAAATTTTTCAGAAGAGTGTTACACTTTTTAAAACTTCATAGCACTCTATTAATTAATTGATTATAATTAATTAATTAATAAAATTATAATTTTTTTTTTAAACACTTTTTTTTTTATTTTTTTATTTTCTTCAAAACAACACTTTTTGTTTTGAAACTTTTGGTGGAGCTGAACATATATTTCTTCATCAACATTACGCTACTCGATCGGTCTTGCTACCATTGGGACTCGACCAGCTGGGAAACTTAAGGAAGTGTTTCAGGCCAGTAAGACGTCGAGAGCCACACCAATTAAACACACCAGTTAAGAACACACAGTATTTTATTATTTCTATCAAACACCAGTATTCATCTAACGGAGTAACAGAGTCTAGTTACAAATTGGCGCACAACTTTAGGGGCTTTAATTAGCGATTGGAAGGCCAATACAATCTGCCCAATCACTAGTTGGAGCTAGGCAACAGCTACAAAGCCAGAGAATTTCAAGGGAAAATGCAACGACGTGCAACATCTAAAAAACGGGCGGCGGAGGCCGAAAAAGAAATAGAGTTGGAAATGGACAATAAGGAGGCAACGCCAGTAGATGCGGAGAGTTCATTACCGCCGGTGTTGTCCAAACAACCTGAACAACCAGGGGAACAAACTGAGATGCCTACTCAGACAGGGGAAGTAAATGTCCAGGAAAGACATATAGAAAAATCCAAAGTAACGGAAGAGAGTAAAATAGACAGATTAATGGAAATGTTCATGAAAACAAAAGAAGAAAATGATAAAGAAAGGAAGGAAGACAAACAGTCCTTGAAGGAAGAGTTGAATAAAATAAATGAAAAGATGGGAGGAATGGACAAGAAAATGGACGAGAATAGTAAGGAAAGGAAAGAAGATAGCCAGTCTTTGAAAGAAGAAATCAAATCCAGCAAGGAAGAAACAAATAAGAAGATAGAAGAAAACAGCAAGAAGATGGAAGAGAAAATGGAAGAATTGAAGAAGGATAATCAATCCACAAAAGAAGAGTTGACGGGGATGAACCAAAACATAGAAGATTTGAAGGAAGACAAGAAGAAGATGGAGAAGAGATGGGGAAGAAGTTAGAAGAATTGAAGGAAGACAACCAATCGTTCAAAGAAGAATTCAAGGCGACTAAAGAAGAATTGATTAATAAAATTGAGAATACTAATCAGAAAATCGATGAAACCAGGAAGAAGATAGAGAAGAACAACCGACAATTGAAGGAAGAGTTGAAAGAAGATAACAGGAAGTTGGAAGAGCAGATGGGAGAGAAATTGGAAAAATTGAGAGAGGACAATCAAATTTTGAGAGAAGAATTAAGAGAGGTCAATCAGGAGAATCTGGACAAACTGGATGAAAGGATGGAATTGTTGCGAGAAGAACTGAATAAAGAAATCAATGTTAACAAAAAAGCGATGAATAAGAAGATGGAAGAAGAAAATATAATGGTCAATAGACAGATTCGAGAGATTGATGGAAAGTGCAACCAGACCGAAAAGGAGGTGCATGAGTTTAAAGAAGTGGTGAACATCAAGTTCACCAATATCGAAGAACATAGTCGTAGGAAGGTAGAAGAACAGAGGAAGGAAAAGGAAAATCAAGAAGAATTCGGAAAAGTACGCAACCAAGTCGCAGAAAGATGTAATGATATACAAGAGACCATGGCCAATATCACCGGTCAGGTGCGACAAAGCCGAGAGGAGATGGAAGCAATAAGAAACAGACCGACTCATTTCACCGGATTGCCTGTCAACGAAAGCCGAGAGTGGCTCAACTTCCGGCAATACAAACGCAAGCCGATGGAGTTCCTGGCTAGGGTAGAAGAATATTTGACCAAGCATAAAATTACCCAATGGAGCCATAGCAGGGAGATATTAGACGAGTTTTTCCGAGACATAACTGATAATTGGTGGATGGCCAACCGGAGTAAAATTCCCGACTACCAACAGTTCCGGAAAATGTTTAAGACAAAATACTGGTCTGAGACCACCCAGAACTTGATCCGTGACAATATTTGTAATGGAAGATACAGGGCACAATTAGGTAGCAGTATGACGGCATATTTCTTGGGGAAGGTGTGCATGGCAAAACACCTAGAGCCGGCAATCCCAGAAGAATGTTTAGTGAACAAGATATCGTATCATTATGATGAGGACATTATCAGGGCCCGGAGAGGTAGCCAGATCAAGACGATCCAGGGAATGACCGAGTTATTGGAGGGATACGAGAACGAGGAGTATTATCGGCAGAGCAGGAAGAGAAATGAGAGACCAGAAGCAAGACTGACTATCTACCCCAATAACGGCAATAACCATACAAGTAACCGGAACCAGCCCAGTAATTACGACGGCCCTAACAACCAGCCGCGTAATAACCAGTTTAACGGTAATTTTAACGGCGTGAGGAATAATAACCCTTATCCAAATAATAGAAACAATTTTTACCAAAATAATAATGTCCCATACAGTCAGAGAAATCCATATCCCAACAATAATGGTGACAGACCTTACCCACCTAACCGAAATTACTATCATAATAATTTTAGTAATAACAATAATAGCAATAATAATAACCAAGTGTCGCGCCCTAGGGTAAATTTTATAAGAGCAACTGAGATGATGGACCCTGGTTGACACAGATACCACACACCATCAAGAAAAGGGACGGATACCATGATAACCGACTACGACGAAAAACAATGGTGAAGGAGACGAAATAAATATCATTGAAAGGAAGTAATACGAATAATAAACATAGAAACAAAACTGGGTTTCATGAGTGAAGACTATGTAAGAAAATGCACATTATAAATAAACAAAAAAATATGAGCAATGGAGCGACATAAAGAAAATCGTCCATCTTCCTGGGTATATATATAAAAGAAAATAAAATTAAAAAAAAAAAAAAAAAAATCAACTTGTTAAAATATAAATAATATGGTCCAGTGTAGAGTACAATAGATAACCATATGTTGTGGTAAATGATAAGCATAACAATACATATGAGTTGAGGGAAATCGTTTCAGGAAAAGTCAAAGGAGTGTACAATCAAGCTTCTATGAAGAAATATTATGAAGAATGAGTTGGGAGTTTCGAATTTTGAATTAATATTTAAAAAATTCTAAAATATGTAAGAACAACTTACAACCTGATAATTTTGGAACAAACTTTATAGAAGAAAGAGAAAGAGAGAGAATTTTAATTTTGAATTTAATATTTAAAAAAATTCTAAAATATGTAAGAACAACTTACAACCTAATAATTTGAACAAACTTTTTGGAAGAAAGAGAAAGAGAGAGAATTTTTAATTTAAATATTTAAAAAATTCTAAAATATGTAAGAACAACTTACAACCTAATAATTTTGGAACGAACTTTATGGAAGAAAGAAAAAGAAAGACTTTTGAATTGGAATATATTTATAAAAATTTAAAATTGAGTAAGTACATCTTACTACAACCTGATAATTTAGAACAAAACTTTATGGAAGAAAGAGAAAGAGAGAGAATTTTGAACTTAATTTTATTAAAAATTTAAAATTAAGCAAGCACAGCTTACTACCACTGAATTATGAGAAAAACATTTTGGAAGAATTAAGAAGAAAGGAATTTTGAATTTAAAATACGAAAAATTTAAAAATGAAGTAAGACCAACTTACTATAACTAAGTTTATGAGAAAACTTTATGGTAAATAATTAAGAAGAATTGTAATTTGGAGAAATACCAAAACATTCAGAAATAATAGTAAGATCACATTACTATAAACAATTCTGAATGAAACAATTCTGGGAATAAATGAATTAAACAGAATTTGAATGTTGATAGAACGTCAGAACTTTGAAACAAGATAAGATCAACATATTACAAGGATTTATGAGAAATATTTTTCAATTAAATAAAAAGAATAGTTTGAATTTTACATTAAAACTAACCAAGTTCCAAAAAATAATTATGTGTCAATTATAATTGAATTGAGAAGAAAATAAAGTGATTAATTCAGAAAAGAGAATTAACGTTAATCCAGATTAAATGCTAGATATTCACAATAGCATTTGAAGGAGTAGAGAAGAATAACAAAAAAGAGTGTAATATCCAAGAAAAGAAAAAATTTGGAAGCAAAGAGACTAATTACTTATGAAACGATAATGAAAACAGTTAATTAAGAGCAAAGAAGAACAACTCATACCAAACAGATGGAGAAGATGATTTTGAACAAATGATAATAATAAGACCTATATGAAATGCAAAGAGAAGAAATACCACATGAAATATAATATAAATGAATTAATGTTAATGAATGCGAAGGCGGATTAATAACTTTCTAAGAGAAAGGAAAGAACCAAAATGTTTAAATAAAATGATCAATATAACAACCTGTATATCTAATGTAAAGATACAATGTTAAAAAATTAAATATAATATATTAAGACCATTCAAATAATGAATAAGAAAGACTATATATAAAGACCATGCTAATACTATGAGTAACCAGAAGAAAGTATAAAGAGAATTCAGATGGAGAAGAAAGAGAGTTACACTGTAAACAGTAACCAGAATTATTAAAAGAAAGGTTTTCAACCATAATTAAAATAAATATATCAGACAAGTTAAGAGTTTTGAAAAAATATATATATAATGAGTATAATAATAATTATGAAGATTTATTAAGATAGAAAATGTGAGATAATCTGAGAGACTACGAAGTGAAGAATCCAAAGATATTTTTATTAGTCGAAAATGAGACTACTTTTTATTTATTTATTCGATGACTGACTGAAGATAATTCCAGCAGCATTATGTTTTTTGAGCAGGGATGGATATGCCTCTGTACTCAATTTATAGAAGTGGTGTATGGCCAGCAGAGAAGTAGCGTACAGTGCCCCTCTGATCTGCCCCAGCCCATGTGATAGGGAATGTTAGGGAATTAATATCCCAAGAATACAACACGAAGTTGATAAGGAAAGAAAATGTATTACAATAATAATATATCTCAGAAGACACTAACTATCCGAAAAGGATCAGTAGTAAAACAAATAACCATATATATAAAATTAATTAAACTCTAATATAAAAAAGTCGATATAAAAATGGAGAAGAAAATGAATTATAAGAAATGATGAAATTCTCATAAGAAATTATTTCATCCATAAACATGTCTGAAATAATTACTTCTGGAGGAGAGCAATCTGTAGCTTGACAGATATAAGCATAATATTGAATGGCAATTGATCATTAGAATAATAAAGTTATAATATTTAAATTTGGAAGAAAGCATTAAGTTTAATATAAATAGATTAATTCATAGCAACTGTGGAAAGAAATCATTATTATAAAGATAATACAAGTTCAAATAAAAGGAGTTACTAGTGATGAGTCATCCAAAACCAGTCTCATAACCAAAGGTTTTCAAGGTATAACCCAGGAAGGTAAGAAAGTGAATAACCAAGCAGTACAGAATATGACCAAACCCACAACGAGGAAGAATAAATAGAATAGAAACCCTAAAATAAGCCAAGATCAACCAATACAGGTGGTGTATTTCTAAAATCAAGAAGAAGATGGAGAAGATCCCAATAAACCTGATGGCATCAAGAAGAAGATGGAGAAGATACCAGTCCCAGGAGACAGAAGATAGAAGAAGAAGGCAGCATCCTGAAGAAGATGTCGTGCTCTTATAAAAGACACCCAAATCCCCATACCCCAAAATAAATCATTAACCAATAAAAGTATAACGAAATGAAAACCACATGTATATAAATTTAAGAGAGAGAAGTGTATAAAGTAAAAGTTGCCTGTGAACTAAGATGAAGCAATAATATAGTACCCATGGAACAAATCTCCATTGTAAAACACTAACCAATTTATTATGTTAATAAGACTATACGACCATTTAGCGATAACATAATATAAAAGTGCAAAGTGAACCAGTGACAGTTTTGGGTATTATAGAAAATAAACCTTGTGTTTCATTCTTGGCAATCACAAACATTGAATACAATGAAATATGCAATTTCCAATGACTTGAAATGTGTACTGTGAGAATATGTTACTTATAAGACATAAATCTGTTTAAAATACCATTTTTGTTTTATATGCAAAAAGAAAAACAGATTTCATAATACTTTTTGAACAATTTATGCTATTTATTTATTTATGACAGGGTACAATTCCCCAAAGACAATGTGTAAAAGACGGTATAAAAACTGTAGAATCCCACTTATAATAATAGTTAGCAACAAGAATATAGATATAAGGTTTTTATGTATATAGTATAAGAATGTTTAAAAATGTGTTAGATATAAGGCCATTTGTTTGGGTCTGATACAACTAACATCAGAACTATAAAAATAATTACTACTTGTAAATAGTAGGAAGTAATTAAGACTTGAGTTAGTAAAAAAACCTTTTTTGTGAACCGTATTTCCATGTTAGAAATAAGGATTTTGTTGTAAAATGTCTGAAGGTTGAAGACAACCATTTATTTAAAAAAATATTCTTTATTTGTTTAACTGTTATTGGTATTGTAACCAATACTCATTGTTATTGTGTAATTTGGAAAAATGTTTAGTTTATAAGACTATATTTAAAAGTCAGAGAGGGTATCACACATCATATATTGCTTGTAAAATATTTTGTAAGAAAAAATTGTTAAAAAATCATAGGCCAGAGAAAGAAAACCAAAATTCATTAAAACAGAGAAATTACTCATTTAAATGCAAATAAACAAAAGGGATTTAGACAAAATAAACTTGAGATCAAGCCATATAATTGCACATACCATTTAGAAAGATTTTAATAAATTATATTCAGAATTATAAATAAAAATGAAAATGACTAAACTCAGAAATTTAGACATGGGAGTCATATATTCCAGAATAATGTTTCAGAATACATCTAATTCAGTTAATTACAAGAAAATAAGGGAATATAAACCTTTTTAATACAATAAGATTATTAATATTAAATATAACTAATAAAATGGCTGAATTTAAATAATAACAGGAAGTAAATTTTGATGTTTTGACTTTTCAGAGAATACCAAAAATGAAAGTAAAATTACTAATTTTGGACAGAAAACACTATAAAACGACATTATTTAATTTGAAAATAAGCCGAATGAACTGAAAGATTAATTTAAATAACATCTAGTGAATAAAATTGATAAATAACCAAAGTTTAGGCAATCATATAGTGAATTATTATATATGCACAGGATATGAAAATATATTTGAACAATGTTAAGAATAATATTATATTGGCTAAGAGTTTAATTGAAACTGAAGGAAATAAGATAGTTGATTATTGGTATTCGAACGGTTAATATGACGAGCGTTTTGTGTCGAATCTAACCTAACTTACAACGGTAATGTCAAGCGAGTGAATAGTACGGTTTTTGTGAAATCGCGAGTGACTTATAAAACACTTCTAGAACACTCACATTATAACAGAAACAATCAAGAAACAATAAATAACACTGAACAATACATATCTATTCCGAAAAAACACCACAAAACACCAGAAAACTGTATAATACAATAACCGTATTAGTGTCGGAATAGGGAAAAGTGTTTGAACTTATATTTACACGGATACACAAAATACAACCCAGAAACATTACACCAGGCACTATACAACAATTCACAAGAGATTTGCAGACACCAGAACAGGAATACTGCCAGAAAATACATCATTCGGAACGTAGCAGAATCGAGCAACATTTGGACCAGTTTGACGGCAGCCATCTTTCTTTGACAATTCCAATGCCTTCTCCGTGATCAACGTCAGCTGTTGGTGAAAACAATTATATGATTTTCAAATTTATTATTCAATGTTTGTATTTAGTAATAATTATTAATTTGTTGTAACGTTATACTTTTTAAATATTAGCCCGATTTCTCTGACTTTGATAATAATTGGCTGTTTAAAGAACCCTGTATGATTTTTATATAATATATTTTGTAACTTTTTCGATATCCTGAGAATCGATATTATAATCGATAAGAGTCAATATTGCCATTAACTAATAAAACATTAATACTTTTCAACACTAAATAGTTCTTTATTTCATAAATATTACTAATAACCACTAATATAATTCTAATTTACAATCTACCAGGACTTTACCACCTATCAGTGAAGATAACCTAAAAAACAAAAAGGTAAACAACTATCGACTGTCCTGGAGACAATCTTATGAGTGGTGGTAGTTTATTTAAAATATACCAGAACTTCAATAAAATTTTTCAGAAGAGTGTTACACTTTTCAAAACTTCATAGCACTCTATTAATTAATTGATTATAATTAATTAATTAATAAAATTATAATTTTTTTTTAATTATAATTTTTTTTTTTAAACACATTTTTTTTTATTTTTTTATTTTCTTCAAAACAACACTTTTTGTTTTGAAACTTTTGGTGGAGCTGAACATATATTTCTTCATCAACATTACGCTACTCGATCGGTCTTGCTACCATTGGGACTCGACCAGCTGGGAAACTTAAGGAAGTGTTTCAGGCCAGTAAGACGTCGAGAGCCACACCAATTAAACACACCAGTTAAGAACACACAGTATTTTATTATTTCTATCAAACACCAGTATTCATCTAACGGAGTAACAGAGTCTAGTTACAAATTGGCGCACAACTTTAGGGGCTTTAATTAGCGATTGGAAGGCCAATACAATCTGCCCAATCACTAGTTGGAGCTAGGCAACAGCTACAAAGCCAGAGAATTTCAAGGGAAAATGCAACGACGTGCAACATCTAAAAAACGGGCGGCGGAGGCCGAAAAAGAAATAGAGTTGGAAATGGACAATAAGGAGGCAACGCCAGTAGATGCGGAGAGTTCATTACCGCCGGTGTTGTCCAAACAACCTGAACAACCAGGGGAACAAACTGAGATGCCTACTCAGACAGGGGAAGTAAATGTCCAGGAAAGACATATAGAAAAATCCAAAGTAACGGAAGAGAGTAAAATAGACAGATTAATGGAAATGTTCATGAAAACAAAAGAAGAAAATGATAAAGAAAGGAAGGAAGACAAACAGTCCTTGAAGGAAGAGTTGAATAAAATAAATGAAAAGATGGGAGGAATGGACAAGAAAATGGACGAGAATAGTAAGGAAAGGAAAGAAGATAGCCAGTCTTTGAAAGAAGAAATCAAATCCAGCAAGGAAGAAACAAATAAGAAGATAGAAGAAAACAGCAAGAAGATGGAAGAGAAAATGGAAGAATTGAAGAAGGATAATCAATCCACAAAAGAAGAGTTGACGGGGATGAACCAAAACATAGAAGATTTGAAGGAAGACAAGAAGAAGATGGAGAAGAGATGGGGAAGAAGTTAGAAGAATTGAAGGAAGACAACCAATCGTTCAAAGAAGAATTCAAGGCGACTAAAGAAGAATTGATTAATAAAATTGAGAATACTAATCAGAAAATCGATGAAACCAGGAAGAAGATAGAGAAGAACAACCGACAATTGAAGGAAGAGTTGAAAGAAGATAACAGGAAGTTGGAAGAGCAGATGGGAGAGAAATTGGAAAAATTGAGAGAGGACAATCAAATTTTGAGAGAAGAATTAAGAGAGGTCAATCAGGAGAATCTGGACAAACTGGACGAAAGGATGGAATTGTTGCGAGAAGAACTGAATAAAGAAATCAATGTTAACAAAAAAGCGATGAATAAGAAGATGGAAGAAGAAAATATAATGGTCAATAGACAGATTCGAGAGATTGATGGAAAGTGCAACCAGACCGAAAAGGAGGTGCATGAGTTTAAAGAAGTGGTGAACATCAAGTTCACCAATATCGAAGAACATAGTCGTAGGAAGGTAGAAGAACAGAGGAAGGAAAATCAAGAAGAATTCGGAAAAGTACGCAACCAAGTCGCAGAAAGATGTAATGATATACAAGAGACCATGGCCAATATCACCGGTCAGGTGCGACAAAGCCGAGAGGAGATGGAAGCAATAAGAAACAGACCGACTCATTTCACCGGATTGCCTGTCAACGAAAGCCGAGAGTGGCTCAACTTCCGGCAATACAAACGCAAGCCGATGGAGTTCCTGGCTAGGGTAGAAGAATATTTGACCAAGCATAAAATTACCCAATGGAGCCATAGCAGGGAGATATTAGACGAGTTTTTCCGAGACATAACTGATAATTGGTGGATGGCCAACCGGAGTGAAATTCCCGACTACCAACAGTTCCGGAAAATGTTTAAGACAAAATACTGGTCTGAGACCACCCAGAACTTGATCCATGACAATATTTGTAATGGAAGATACAGGGCACAATTAGGTAGCAGTATGACGGCATATTTCTTGGGGAAGGTGTGCATGGCAAAACACCTAGAGCCGGCAATCCCAGAAGAATGTTTAGTGAACAAGATATCGTATCATTATGATGAGGACATTATCAGGGCCCGGAGAGGTAGCCAGATCAAGACGATCCAGGGAATGACCGAGTTATTGGAGGGATACGAGAACGAGGAGTATTATCGGCAGAGCAGGAAGAGAAATGAGAGACCAGAAGCAAGACTGACTATCTACCCCAATAACGGCAATAACCATACAAGTAACCGGAACCAGCCCAGTAATTACGACGGCCCTAACAACCAGCCGCGTAATAACCAGTTTAACGGTAATTTTAACGGCGTGAGGAATAATAACCCTTATCCAAATAATAGAAACAATTTTTACCAAAATAATAATGTCCCATACAGTCAGAGAAATCCATATCCCAACAATAATGGTGACAGACCTTACCCACCTAACCGAAATTACTATCATAATAATTTTAGTAATAACAATAATAGCAATAATAATAACCAAGTGTCGCGCCCTAGGGTAAATTTTATAAGAGCAACTGAGATGATGGACCCTGGTTGACACAGATACCACACACCATCAAGAAAAGGGACGGATACCATGATAACCGACTACGACGAAAAACAATGGTGAAGGAGACGAAATAAATATCATTGAAAGGAAGTAATACGAATAATAAACATAGAAACAAAACTGGGTTTCATGAGTGAAGACTATGTAAGAAAATGCACATTATAAATAAACAAAAAAATATGAGCAATGGAGCGACATAAAGAAAATCGTCCATCTTCCTGGGTATATATATAAAAGAAAATAAAATTAAAAAAAAAAAAAAAAAAAATCAACTTGTTAAAGTATAAATAATATGGTCCAGTGTAGAGTACAATAGATAACCATATGTTGTGGTAAATGATAAGCATAACAATACATATGAGTTGAGGGAAATCGTTTCAGGAAAAGTCAAAGGAGTGTACAATCAAGCTTCTATGAAGAAATATTATGAAGAATGAGTTGGGAGTTTCGAATTTTGAATTAATATTTAAAAAATTCTAAAATATGTAAGAACAACTTACAACCTGATAATTTTGGAACAAACTTTATAGAAGAAAGAGAAAGAGAGAGAATTTTAATTTTGAATTTAATATTTAAAAAAATTCTAAAATATGTAAGAACAACTTACAACCTAATAATTTGAACAAACTTTTTGGAAGAAAGAGAAAGAGAGAGAATTTTTAATTTAAATATTTAAAAAATTCTAAAATATGTAAGAACAACTTACAACCTAATAATTTTGGAACGAACTTTATGGAAGAAAGAAAAAGAAAGACTTTTGAATTGGAATATATTTATAAAAATTTAAAATTGAGTAAGTACATCTTACTACAACCTGATAATTTAGAACAAAACTTTATGGAAGAAAGAGAAAGAGAGAGAATTTTGAACTTAATTTTATTAAAAATTTAAAATTAAGCAAGCACAGCTTACTACCACTGAATTATGAGAAAAACATTTTGGAAGAATTAAGAAGAAAGGAATTTTGAATTTAAAATACAAAAATTTAAAAATGAAGTAAGACCAACTTACTATAACTAAGTTTATGAGAAAACTTTATGGTAAATAATTAAGAAGAATTGTAATTTGGAGAAATACCAAAACATTCAGAAATAATAGTAAGATCACATTACTATAAACAATTCTGAATGAAACAATTCTGGGAATAAATGAATTAAACAGAATTTGAATGTTGATAGAACGTCAGAACTTTGAAACAAGATAAGATCAACATATTACAAGGATTTATGAGAAATATTTTTCAATTAAATAAAAAGAATAGTTTGAATTTTACATTAAAACTAACCAAGTTCCAAAAAATAATTATGTGTCAATTATAATTGAATTGAGAAGAAAATAAAGTGATTAATTCAGAAAAGAGAATTAACGTTAATCCAGATTAAATGCTAGATATTCACAATAGCATTTGAAGGAGTAGAGAAGAATAACAAAAAAGAGTGTAATATCCAAGAAAAGAAAAAATTTGGAAGCAAAGAGACTAATTACTTATGAAACGATAATGAAAACAGTTAATTAAGAGCAAAGAAGAACAACTCATACCAAACAGATGGAGAAGATGATTTTGAACAAATGATAATAATAAGACCTATATGAAATGCAAAGAGAAGAAATACCACATGAAATATAATATAAATGAATTAATGTTAATGAATGCGAAGGCGGATTAATAACTTTCTAAGAGAAAGGAAAGAACCAAAATGTTTAAATAAAATGATCAATATAACAACCTGTATATCTAATGTAAAGATACAATGTTAAAAAATTAAATATAATATATTAAGACCATTCAAATAATGAATAAGAAAGACTATATATAAAGACCATGCTAATACTATGAGTAACCAGAAGAAAGTATAAAGAGAATTCAGATGGAGAAGAAAGAGAGTTACACTGTAAACAGTAACCAGAATTATTAAAAGAAAGGTTTTCAACCATAATTAAAATAAATATATCAGACAAGTTAAGAGTTTTGAAAAAATATATATATAATGAGTATAATAATAATTATGAAGATTTATTAAGATAGAAAATGTGAGATAATCTGAGAGACTACGAAGTGAAGAATCCAAAGATATTTTTATTAGTCGAAAATGAGACTACTTTTTATTTATTTATTCGATGACTGACTGAAGATAATTCCAGCAGCATTATGTTTTTTGAGCAGGAATGGATATGCCTCTGTACTCAATTTATAGAAGTGGTGTATGGCCAGCAGAGAAGTAGCGTACAGTGCCCCTCTGATCTGCCCCAGCCCATGTGATAGGGAATGTTAGGGAATTAATATCCCAAGAATACAACACGAAGTTGATAAGGAAAGAAAATGTATTACAATAATAATATATCTCAGAAGACACTAACTATCCGAAAAGGATCAGTAGTAAAACAAATAACCATATATATAAAATTAATTAAACTCTAATATAAAAAAGTCGATATAAAAATGGAGAAGAAAATGAATTATAAGAAATGATGAAATTCTCATAAGAAATTATTTCATCCATAAACATGTCTGAAATAATTACTTCTGGAGGAGAGCAATCTGTAGCTTGACAGATATAAGCATAATATTGAATGGCAATTGATCATTAGAATAATAAAGTTATAATATTTAAATTTGGAAGAAAGCATTAAGTTTAATATAAATAGATTAATTCATAGCAACTGTGGAAAGAAATCATTATTATAAAGATAATACAAGTTCAAATAAAAGGAGTTACTAGTGATGAGTCATCCAAAACCAGTCTCATAACCAAAGGTTTTCAAGGTATAACCCAGGAAGGTAAGAAAGTGAATAACCAAGCAGTACAGAATATGACCAAACCCACAACGAGGAAGAATAAATAGAATAGAAACCCTAAAATAAGCCAAGATCAACCAATACAGGTGGTGTATTTCTAAAATCAAGAAGAAGATAGAGAAGATCCCAATAAACCTGATGGCATCAAGAAGAAGATGGAGAAGATACCAGTCCCAGGAGACAGAAGATAGAAGAAGAAGGCAGCATCCTGAAGAAGATGTCGTGCTCTTATAAAAGACACCCAAATCCCCATACCCCAAAATAAATCATTAACCAATAAAAGTATAACGAAATGAAAACCACATGTATATAAATTTAAGAGAGAGAAGTGTATAAAGTAAAAGTTGCCTGTGAACTAAGATGAAGCAATAATATAGTACCCATGGAACAAATCTCCATTGTAAAACACTAACCAATTTATTATGTTAATAAGACTATACGACCATTTAGCGATAACATAATATAAAAGTGCAAAGTGAACCAGTGACAGTTTTGGGTATTATAGAAAATAAACCTTGTGTTTCATTCTTGGCAATCACAAACATTGAATACAATGAAATATGCAATTTTCAATGACTTGAAATGTGTACTGTGAGAATATGTTACTTATAAGACATAAATCTGTTTAAAATACCATTTTTGTTTTATATGCAAAAAGAAAAACAGATTTCATAATACTTTTTGAACAATTTATGCTATTTATTTATTTATGACAGGGTACAATTCCCCAAAGACAATGTGTAAAAGACGGTATAAAAACTGTAGAATCCCACTTATAATAATAGTTAGCAACAAGAATATAGATATAAGGTTTTTATGTATATAGTATAAGAATGTTTAAAAATGTGTTAGATATAAGGCCATTTGTTTGGGTCTGATACAACTAACATCAGAACTATAAAAATAATTACTACTTGTAAATAGTAGGAAGTAATTAAGACTTGAGTTAGTAAAAAAACCTTTTTTGTGAACCGTATTTCCATGTTAGAAATAAGGATTTTGTTGTAAAATGTCTGAAGGTTGAAGACAACCATTTATTTAAAAAAATATTCTTTATTTGTTTAACTGTTATTGGTATTGTAACCAATACTCATTGTTATTGTGTAATTTGGAAAAATGTTTAGTTTATAAGACTATATTTAAAAGTCAGAGAGGGTATCACACATCATATATTGTTTGTAAAATATTTTGTAAGAAAAAATTGTTAAAAAATCATAGGCCAGAGAAAGAAAACCAAAATTCATTAAAACAGAGAAATTACTCATTTAAATGCAAATAAACAAAAGGGATTTAGACAAAATAAACTTGAGATCAAGCCATATAATTGCACATACCATTTAGAAAGATTTTAATAAATTATATTCAGAATTATAAATAAAAATGAAAATGACTAAACTCAGAAATTTAGACATGGGAGTCATATATTCCAGAATAATGTTTCAGAATACATCTAATTCAGTTAATTACAAGAAAATAAGGGAATATAAACCTTTTTAATACAATAAGATTATTAATATTAAATATAACTAATAAAATGGCTGAATTTAAATAATAACAGGAAGTAAATTTTGATGTTTTGACTTTTCAGTACCAAAAATGAAAGTAAAATTACTAATTTTGGACAGAAAACACTATAAAACGACATTATTTAATTTGAAAATAAGCCGAATGAACTGAAAGATTAATTTAAATAACATCTAGTGAATAAAATTGATAAATAACCAAAGTTTAGGCAATCATATAGTGAATTATTATATATGCACAGGATATGAAAATATATTTGAACAATGTTAAGAATAATATTATATTGGCTAAGAGTTTAATTGAAACTGAAGGAAATAAGATAGTTGATTATTGGTATTCGAACGGTTAATATGACGAGCGTTTTGTGTCGAATCTAACCTAACTTACAACGGTTATGTCAAGCGAGTGAATAGTACGGTTTTTGTGAAATCGCGAGTGACTTATAAAACACTTCTAGAACACTCACATTATAACAGAAACAATCAAGAAACAATAAATAACACTGAACAATACATATCTATTCCGAAAAAACACCACAAAACACCAGAAAACTGTATAATACAATAACCGTATTAGTGTCGGAATAGGGAAAAGTGTTTGAACTTATATTTACACGGATACACAAAATACAACCCAGAAACATTACACCAGGCACTATACAACAATTCACAAGAGATTTGCAGACACCAGAACAGGAATACTGCCAGAAAATACATCATTCGGAACGTAGCAGAATCGAGCAACATTTGGACCAGTTTGACGGCAGCCATCTTTCTTTGACAATTCCAATGCCTTCTCCGTGATCAACGTCAGCTGTTGGTGAAAACAATTATATGATTTTCAAATTTATTATTCAATGTTTGTATTTAGTAATAATTATTAATTTGTTGTAACGTTATACTTTTTAAATATTAGCCCGATTTCTCTGACTTTGATAATAATTGGCTGTTTAAAGAACCCTGTATGATTTTTATATAATATATTTTGTAACTTTTTCGATATCCTGAGAATCGATATTATAATCGATAAGAGTCAATATTGCCATTAACTAATAAAACATTAATACTTTTCAACACTAAATAGTTCTTTATTTCATAAATATTACTAATAACCACTAATATAATTCTAATTTACAATCTACCAGGACTTTACCACCTATCAGTGAAGATAACCTAAAAACCAAAAAGGTAAACAACTATCGACTGTCCTGGAGATAATCTTATGAGTGGTGGTAGTTTATTTAAAATATACCAGAACTTCAATAAAATTTTTCAGAAGAGTGTTACACTTTTTAAAACTTCATAGCACTCTATTAATTAATTGATTATAATTAATTAATTAATAAAATTATAATTTTTTTTTAATTATAATTTTTTTTTAAACACATTTTTTTTTATTTTTTTATTTTCTTCAAAACAACACTTTTTGTTTTGAAACTTTTGGTGGAGCTGAACATATATTTCTTCATCAACATTACGCTACTCGATCGGTCTTGCTACCATTGGGACTCGACCAGCTGGGAAACTTAAGGAAGTGTTTCAGGCCAGTAAGACGTCGAGAGCCACACCAATTAAACACACCAGTTAAGAACACACAGTATTTTATTATTTCTATCAAACACCAGTATTCATCTAACGGAGTAACAGAGTCTAGTTACAAATTGGCGCACAACTTTAGGGGCTTTAATTAGCGATTGGAAGGCCAATACAATCTGCCCAATCACTAGTTGGAGCTAGGCAACAGCTACAAAGCCAGAGAATTTCAAGGGAAAATGCAACGACGTGCAACATCTAAAAAACGGGCGGCGGAGGCCGAAAAAGAAATAGAGTTGGAAATGGACAATAAGGAGGCAACGCCAGTAGATGCGGAGAGTTCATTACCGCCGGTGTTGTCCAAACAACCTGAACAACCAGGGGAACAAACTGAGATGCCTACTCAGACAGGGGAAGTAAATGTCCAGGAAAGACATATAGAAAAATCCAAAGTAACGGAAGAGAGTAAAATAGACAGATTAATGGAAATGTTCATGAAAACAAAAGAAGAAAATGATAAAGAAAGGAAGGAAGACAAACAGTCCTTGAAGGAAGAGTTGAATAAAATAAATGAAAAGATGGGAGGAATGGACAAGAAAATGGACGAGAATAGTAAGGAAAGGAAAGAAGATAGCCAGTCTTTGAAAGAAGAAATCAAATCCAGCAAGGAAGAAACAAATAAGAAGATAGAAGAAAACAGCAAGAAGATGGAAGAGAAAATGGAAGAATTGAAGAAGGATAATCAATCCACAAAAGAAGAGTTGACGGGGATGAACCAAAACATAGAAGATTTGAAGGAAGACAAGAAGAAGATGGAGAAGAGATGGGGAAGAAGTTAGAAGAATTGAAGGAAGACAACCAATCGTTCAAAGAAGAATTCAAGGCGACTAAAGAAGAATTGATTAATAAAATTGAGAATACTAATCAGAAAATCGATGAAACCAGGAAGAAGATAGAGAAGAACAACCGACAATTGAAGGAAGAGTTGAAAGAAGATAACAGGAAGTTGGAAGAGCAGATGGGAGAGAAATTGGAAAAATTGAGAGAGGACAATCAAATTTTGAGAGAAGAATTAAGAGAGGTCAATCAGGAGAATCTGGACAAACTGGACGAAAGGATGGAATTGTTGCGAGAAGAACTGAATAAAGAAATCAATGTTAACAAAAAAGCGATGAATAAGAAGATGGAAGAAGAAAATATAATGGTCAATAGACAGATTCGAGAGATTGATGGAAAGTGCAACCAGACCGAAAAGGAGGTGCATGAGTTTAAAGAAGTGGTGAACATCAAGTTCACCAATATCGAAGAACATAGTCGTAGGAAGGTAGAAGAACAGAGGAAGGAAAATCAAGAAGAATTCGGAAAAGTACGCAACCAAGTCGCAGAAAGATGTAATGATATACAAGAGACCATGGCCAATATCACCGGTCAGGTGCGACAAAGCCGAGAGGAGATGGAAGCAATAAGAAACAGACCGACTCATTTCACCGGATTGCCTGTCAACGAAAGCCGAGAGTGGCTCAACTTCCGGCAATACAAACGCAAGCCGATGGAGTTCCTGGCTAGGGTAGAAGAATATTTGACCAAGCATAAAATTACCCAATGGAGCCATAGCAGGGAGATATTAGACGAGTTTTTCCGAGACATAACTGATAATTGGTGGATGGCCAACCGGAGTAAAATTCCCGACTACCAACAGTTCCGGAAAATGTTTAAGACAAAATACTGGTCTGAGACCACCCAGAACTTGATCCGTGACAATATTTGTAATGGAAGATACAGGGCACAATTAGGTAGCAGTATGACGGCATATTTCTTGGGGAAGGTGTGCATGGCAAAACACCTAGAGCCGGCAATCCCAGAAGAATGTTTAGTGAACAAGATATCGTATCATTATGATGAGGACATTATCAGGGCCCGGAGAGGTAGCCAGATCAAGACGATCCAGGGAATGACCGAGTTATTGGAGGGAGACGAGAACGAGGAGTATTATCGGCAGAGCAGGAAGAGAAATGAGAGACCAGAAGCAAGACTGACTATCTACCCCAATAACGGCAATAACCATACAAGTAACCGGAACCAGCCCAGTAATTACGACGGCCCTAACAACCAGCCGCGTAATAACCAGTTTAACGGTAATTTTAACGGCGTGAGGAATAATAACCCTTATCCAAATAATAGAAACAATTTTTACCAAAATAATAATGTCCCATACAGTCAGAGAAATCCATATCCCAACAATAATGGTGACAGACCTTACCCACCTAACCGAAATTACTATCATAATAATTTTAGTAATAACAATAATAGCAATAATAATAACCGAGTGTCGCGCCCTAGGGTAAATTTTATAAGAGCAACTGAGATGATGGACCCTGGTTGACACAGATACCACACACCATCAAGAAAAGGGACGGATACCATGATAACCGACTACGACGAAAAACAATGGTGAAGGAGACGAAATAAATATCATTGAAAGGAAGTAATACGAATAATAAACATAGAAACAAAACTGGGTTTCATGAGTGAAGACTATGTAAGAAAATGCACATTATAAATAAAAAAAAAAAATATGAGCAATGGAGCGACATAAAGAAAATCGTCCATCTTCCTGGGTATATATATAAAAAAAAAAAAAATTAAAAAAAAAAAAAAAAAAAAATCAACTTGTTAAAGTATAAATAATATGGTCCAGTGTAGAGTACAATAGATAACCATATGTTGTGGTAAATGATAAGCATAACAATACATATGAGTTGAGGGAAATCGTTTCAGGAAAAGTCAAAGGAGTGTACAATCAAGCTTCTATGAAGAAATATTATGAAGAATGAGTTGGGAGTTTCGAATTTTGAATTAATATTTAAAAAATTCTAAAATATGTAAGAACAACTTACAACCTGATAATTTTGGAACAAACTTTATAGAAGAAAGAGAAAGAGAGAGAATTTTAATTTTGAATTTAATATTTAAAAAAATTCTAAAATATGTAAGAACAACTTACAACCTAATAATTTGAACAAACTTTTTGGAAGAAAGAGAAAGAGAGAGAATTTTTAATTTAAATATTTAAAAATTTCTGAAATATGTAAGAACAACTTACAACCTAATAATTTTGGAGCGAACTTTATGGAAGAAAGAAAAAGAAAGACTTTTGAATTGGAATATATTTATAAAAATTTAAAATTGAGTAAGTACATCTTACTACAACCTGATAATTTAGAACAAAACTTTATGGAAGAAAGAGAAAGAGAGAGAATTTTGAACTTAATTTTATTAAAAATTTAAAATTAAGCAAGCACAGCTTACTACCACTGAATTATGAGAAAAACATTTTGGAAGAATTAAGAAGAAAGGAATTTTGAATTTAAAATACGAAAAATTTAAAAATGAAGTAAGACCAACTTACTATAACTAAGTTTATGAGAAAACTTTATGGTAAATAATTAAGAAGAATTGTAATTTGGAGAAATACCAAAACATTCAGAAATAATAGTAAGATCACATTACTATAAACAATTCTGAATGAAACAATTCTGGGAATAAATGAATTAAACAGAATTTGAATGTTGATAGAACGTCAGAACTTTGAAACAAGATAAGTTCAACATATTACAAGGATTTATGAGAAATATTTTTCAATTAAATAAAAAGAATAGTTTGAATTTTACAATAAAACTAACCAAGTTCCAAAAAATAATTATGTGTCAATTATAATTGAATTGAGAAGAAAATAAAGTGATTAATTCAGAAAAGAGAATTAACGTTAATCCAGATTAAATGCTAGATATTCACAATAGCATTTGAAGGAGTAGAGAAGAATAACAAAAAAGAGTGTAATATCCAAGAAAAGAAAAAATTTGGAAGCAAAGAGACTAATTACTTATGAAACGATAATGAAAACAGTTAATTAAGAGCAAAGAAGAACAACTCATACCAAACAGATGGAGAAGATGATTTTGAACAAATGATAATAATAAGACCTATATGAAATGCAAAGAGAAGAAATACCACATGAAATATAATATAAATGAATTAATGTTAATGAATGCGAAGGCGGATTAATAACTTTCTAAGAGAAAGGAAAGAACCAAAATGTTTAAATAAAATGATCAATATAACAACCTGTATATCTAATGTAAAGATACAATGTTAAAAAATTAAATATAATATATTAAGACCATTCAAATAATGAATAAGAAAGACTATATATAAAGACCATGCTAATACTATGAGTAACCAGAAGAAAGTATAAAGAGAATTCAGATGGAGAAGAAAGAGAGTTACACTGTAAACAGTAACCAGAATTATTAAAAGAAAGGTTTTCAACCATAATTAAAATAAATATATCAGACAAGTTAAGAGTTTTGAAAAAATATATATATAATGAGTATAATAATAATTATGAAGATTTATTAAGATAGAAAATGTGAGATAATCTGAGAGACTACGAAGTGAAGAATCCAAAGATATTTTTATTAGTCGAAAATGAGACTACTTTTTATTTATTTATTCGATGACTGACTGAAGATAATTCCAGCAGCATTATGTTTTTTGAGCAGGGATGGATATGCCTCTGTACTCAATTTATAGAAGTGGTGTATGGCCAGCAGAGAAGTAGCGTACAGTGCCCCTCTGATCTGCCCCAGCCCATGTGATAGGGAATGTTAGGGAATTAATATCCCAAGAATACAACACGAAGTTGATAAGGAAAGAAAATGTATTACAATAATAATATATCTCAGAAGACACTAACTATCCGAAAAGGATCAGTAGTAAAACAAATAACCATATATATAAAATTAATTAAACTCTAATATAAAAAAGTCGATATAAAAATGGAGAAGAAAATGAATTATAAGAAATGATGAAATTCTCATAAGAAATTATTTCATCCATAAACATGTCTGAAATAATTACTTCTGGAGGAGAGCAATCTGTAGCTTGACAGATATAAGCATAATATTGAATGGCAATTGATCATTAGAATAATAAAGTTATAATATTTAAATTTGGAAGAAAGCATTAAGTTTAATATAAATAGATTAATTCATAGCAACTGTGGAAAGAAATCATTATTATAAAGATAATACAAGTTCAAATAAAAGGAGTTACTAGTGATGAGTCATCCAAAACCAGTCTCATAACCAAAGGTTTTCAAGGTATAACCCAGGAAGGTAAGAAAGTGAATAACCAAGCAGTACAGAATATGACCAAACCCACAACGAGGAAGAATAAATAGAATAGAAACCCTAAAATAAGCCAAGATCAACCAATACAGGTGGTGTATTTCTAAAATCAAGAAGAAGATAGAGAAGATCCCAATAAACCTGATGGCATCAAGAAGAAGATGGAGAAGATACCAGTCCCAGGAGACAGAAGATAGAAGAAGAAGGCAGCATCCTGAAGAAGATGTCGTGCTCTTATAAAAGACACCCAAATCCCCATACCCCAAAATAAATCATTAACCAATAAAAGTATAACGAAATGAAAACCACATGTATATAAATTTAAGAGAGAGAAGTGTATAAAGTAAAAGTTGCCTGTGAACTAAGATGAAGCAATAATATAGTACCCATGGAACAAATCTCCATTGTAAAACACTAACCAATTTATTATGTTAATAAGACTATACGACCATTTAGCGATAACATAATATAAAAGTGCAAAGTGAACCAGTGACAGTTTTGGGTATTATAGAAAATAAACCTTGTGTTTCATTCTTGGCAATCACAAACATTGAATACAATGAAATATGCAATTTTCAATGACTTGAAATGTGTACTGTGAGAATATGTTACTTATAAGACATAAATCTGTTTAAAATACCATTTTTGTTTTATATGCAAAAAGAAAAACAGATTTCATAATACTTTTTGAACAATTTATGCTATTTATTTATTTATGACAGGGTACAATTCCCCAAAGACAATGTGTAAAAGACGGTATAAAAACTGTAGAATCCCACTTATAATAATAGTTAGCAACAAGAATATAGATATAAGGTTTTTATGTATATAGTATAAGAATGTTTAAAAATGTGTTAGATATAAGGCCATTTGTTTGGGCCTGATACAACTAACATCAGAACTATAAAAATAATTACTACTTGTAAATAGTAGGAAGTAATTAAGACTTGAGTTAGTAAAAAAACCTTTTTTGTGAACCGTATTTCCATGTTAGAAATAAGGATTTTGTTGTAAAATGTCTGAAGGTTGAAGACAACCATTTATTTAAAAAAATATTCTTTATTTGTTTAACTGTTATTGGTATTGTAACCAATACTCATTGTTATTGTGTAATTTGGAAAAATGTTTAGTTTATAAGACTATATTTAAAAGTCAGAGAGGGTATCACACATCATATATTGTTTGTAAAATATTTTGTAAGAAAAAATTGTTAAAAAATCATAGGCCAGAGAAAGAAAACCAAAATTCATTAAAACAGAGAAATTACTCATTTAAATGCAAATAAACAAAAGGGATTTAGACAAAATAAACTTGAGATCAAGCCATATAATTGCACATACCATTTAGAAAGATTTTAATAAATTATATTCAGAATTATAAATAAAAATGAAAATGACTAAACTCAGAAATTTAGACATGGGAGTCATATATTCCAGAATAATGTTTCAGAATACATCTAATTCAGTTAATTACAAGAAAATAAGGGAATATAAACCTTTTTAATACAATAAGATTATTAATATTAAATATAACTAATAAAATGGCTGAATTTAAATAATAACAGGAAGTAAATTTTGATGTTTTGACTTTTCAGAGAATACCAAAAATGAAAGTAAAATTACTAATTTTGGACAGAAAACACTATAAAACGACATTATTTAATTTGAAAATAAGCCGAATGAACTGAAAGATTAATTTAAATAACATCTAGTGAATAAAATTGATAAATAACCAAAGTTTAGGCAATCATATAGTGAATTATTATATATGCACAGGATATGAAAATATATTTGAACAATGTTAAGAATAATATTATATTGGCTAAGAGTTTAATTGAAACTGAAGGAAATAAGATAGTTGATTATTGGTATTCGAACGGTTAATATGACGAGCGTTTTGTGTCGAATCTAACCTAACTTACAACGGTAATGTCAAGCGAGTGAATAGTACGGTTTTTGTGAAATCGCGAGTGACTTATAAAACACTTCTAGAACACTCACATTATAACAGAAACAATCAAGAAACAATAAATAACACTGAACAATACATATCTATTCCGAAAAAACACCACAAAACACCAGAAAACTGTATAATACAATAACCGTATTAGTGTCGGAATAGGGAAAAGTGTTTGAACTTATATTTACACGGATACACAAAATACAACCCAGAAACATTACACCAGGCACTATACAACAATTCACAAGAGATTTGCAGACACCAGAACAGGAATACTGCCAGAAAATACATCATTCGGAACGTAGCAGAATCGAGCAACATTTGGACCAGTTTGACGGCAGCCATCTTTCTTTGACAATTCCAATGCCTTCTCCGTGATCAACGTCAGCTGTTGGTGAAAACAATTATATGATTTTCAAATTTATTATTCAATGTTTGTATTTAGTAATAATTATTAATTTGTTGTAACGTTATACTTTTTAAATATTAGCCCGATTTCTCTGACTTTGATAATAATTGGCTGTTTAAAGAACCCTGTATGATTTTTATATAATATATTTTGTAACTTTTTCGATATCCTGAGAATCGATATTATAATCGATAAGAGTCAATATTGCCATTAACTAATAAAACATTAATACTTTTCAACACTAAATAGTTCTTTATTTCATAAATATTACTAATAACCACTAATATAATTCTAATTTACAATCTACCAGGACTTTACCACCTATCAGTGAAGATAACCTAAAAACCAAAAAGGTAAACAACTATCGACTGTCCTGGAGATAATCTTATGAGTGGTGGTAGTTTATTTAAAATATACCAGAACTTCAATAAAATTTTTCAGAAGAGTGTTACACTTTTTAAAACTTCATAGCACTCTATTAATTAATTGATTATAATTAATTAATTAATAAAATTATAATTTTTTTTTAATTATAATTTTTTTTTAAACACATTTTTTTTTATTTTTTTATTTTCTTCAAAACAACACTTTTTGTTTTGAAACTTTTGGTGGAGCTGAACATATATTTCTTCATCAACATTACGCTACTCGATCGGTCTTGCTACCATTGGGACTCGACCAGCTGGGAAACTTAAGGAAGTGTTTCAGGCCAGTAAGACGTCGAGAGCCACACCAATTAAACACACCGGTTAAGAACACACAGTATTTTATTATTTCTATCAAACACCAGTATTCATCTAACGGAGTAACAGAGTCTAGTTACAAGATTCTTCCTACTTCTGATCCTGGGCTCAAAATTGGGTTGCCATCTTCTTCAGGTTGGATTACTAGTATTTTCCGGTCATCTGGATTAATTTCGGCTGGTCCTTCGTAGTTCTTGTGGTTGTAAAGGCCTCTCATCTGATGTACTGCTATTCCTTCTCCAAATTATGGGCACTAGTACGTTTTTTATAATGAAAATTTGGGCCCTTCATCGCGTGGCGTCTCTTCAGTTTGGCGTCACTACATAAAGTCATTGTTCCTAACTGAATTTTGTCAATATTCGGTTGTTGTCATGGTTACTCAAAGTTTTTTGATTGCCTGAAATTGGTTAATTATTTGAATTTGTATTCAAACTGGTTACAGATCTTCTAAATGTAATTAATCTTCAGTACTCCCTTTTTAGTAGTAAATATTATCACCACTGTTCATATTTTTGCTCAAGGATTAATTTGACATCCAATATTATAGTGTTCACTTAGGTATCAACATTTTGATAGTTTTGTAAATCTTATTTAATTATACTGTTTTCTCAGTTTACATTATTATCATAATATTTCTGTTTTATAATGATTGTCTATTTGTATTTCATAGTTTATGTGGTTTAGTCTTCCTAATGTCAGTGTTTAATTCTATAAATTGAAGGTTTTTGCTAGTTGACAGTTGGGAATTTGCATGGGCTTAAACAGCAATTGACTATTTTCCTTGTAATGGGTTATAATTGTTTGAATACAAGATTTTGTTTATTTATTCAATGTTTAAGTCGGTTCTTATAATTGTGTATAATTTTATTGTTTCCCTATATTAACTTGTCTACTGTGATAATTCATTTTTGGTGTCATTGTGTTTGAATGTATGGTTTGTTTCTTGTTTACTGGTGTCTGTTGGTTTTTTAAAATCTTATTTAAACATAATTATTGGAACATAAACCTTAGTCATTAAAACACAATTCTTATACATTTAAACATAATCATTTGAAACATATTATTCACTCATACTCTTCATACTCCTTGATAAAATTCTAATTATTACTTGACATAAAAATAAAGACATAAACATGGATTAATTATTAATACAATGGTATATTGTTATGACTAACTCTAAATGACATTAAGCCATAACTGACTTTTCAACAACTGTTTATTATCTGATGTTAATGTCTTGTTCTTATTATTATCAGTTCGTCATGAAAAATATTCTTTAATGTATCATTTTAAATTAATGCTATTGGATTCTTATTTCTGTGAATAAACTCATATATCTTGGTGTATTAACACACTGATAGTCATTCGTTCTTGAATACATGATTAACAATACTAATTAACAACTTATTCCCTAATATTAAGACTTGCAAACTAAAATGTGGCAAGTAGTAAGTACTACTATTATCTAAAATCTACTTATTATCTAGTCTGTTACACTTTGCTTCATTTTGTTATTAATACTCTTGTGTTCACTGGATAATTGCTATTAAGTGTCACAGTCCTTTCTGTGACTAGCCATTATCAGCCTTCACTTATTATTTTACCACTCACTGATGGTCTTCGATCACTCTTAACTCTTTACTAATGGTTTTAACACTGATTATTTGGTGTCAATCCCTATCAATAGGGTTCTATTTAATTTGGGGTTTTCACACTATCACTTTGCACTTTATATGTTTAATTTAAGTGTTACTAGTGGGTATTATCTAACTTTAAATTCTCTTTCTCACTTTACTATGTTCACTATTTCTCTAACTCTCTACCTCTCACTTTACAAGGTTTAATTATAATATTAACAAGTTCATGTTGGTTTATTGTATCACAAATATGTTTGTATTGTGCTAATGTGATTTGTCATAGTTTACTCTATCTGTTTGGGGTTTACTGTGCCCTTCTATATTTTAAGTACTTAATAATTAGTATCTTTAGTTTGTCTGTCCTTACAATTATTAATATGATATACAATTTTCTTTGGTTTAATACAAGTTTGGTGTTCTTTCTTAGTTCATTTTCTTTTGTCCTACATTATTCGTCACTTCCTTAGTGCTGTGGCTGATTATTTCACTATACTTGTAGGTTAATTGTCTTTTAGTCACTATTCTTCTTATTTACACTTGTGTTGGTGCGATGGCTATTTCTATTCTATTTGTAGTTGTCATCATCAGGTTGTTCTTGGTCCTTTGGGGCTAGTTCTACTCTCTCACTTACCATCTATTGGGCTATTCGGGTTAAATCGTCTTGTTTCAGTATTTACCATTTTGACTTGTTTGTTTGTTACTCCTAAGAATTAATATAAGTTACTGTTCTGATTCCCTTGATATGTCTGATCGTTTTATTATTCTGATTCACCCATTCTTCTATTATAATTCATCCCTTTTTACTCTAGTGTCAATGACTAAATAAATTATCTGGTCATGTCTTCTTCATTATGGTTAGGTGAAGATATGTACCATTACAATATACATACATACATAACATGCATACATACATACATACATACACACATATATATATATATATAATTTTCTTTCTCCAGGGGGGTTTGGTCAAAAATTTTGATAGCTAAAAATTAGGAAGAGTATACATTTTGAACGTACAATTTTAAATAAAGAAAGTTTTGATTTATCAAATCATGAAAAAAATATCAAAAATTATGAATACAAGACTTTTTGAATTTCCAAACAGACAGAAAGGCAACCTTGCATAATTACTAACCACCAAACAAGCAAAAAGACAAAATAGATGACAAAATGTATAAGTAGAAGCACCTAAAAAATTACAAAAATATATATATAATTTTCTTTTTCCTGGAGAGGGGGTCCAGACCCGTTGGACCCCCCCTGGGTGCGCCAATGGATTTAGGATGTAAAATAAAACACCACTTTTACAAACAAACTTTTCTCGATTTAATGTGTGCAAATTTATAGATAATACTAGACAAATCAATTTCTCTAAGTAAATCACATTCAGTGTTTATTAAGGTGAGATTATTTAGACGATCTTGTCCCATCGTGTTCCTTAACTCATTTTTTATACGTTTTAATTTCGAAAAAGAACGTTCTCCGCTGCAGTTAGTAATCATTAAAGACAAGTAAATGCGTAAGAGTATTTCCACATTGGGGAAACACGACTCTAATTTATTTTCTATTATAAGTCTATAAAATTGCAGTTTCAGAGCCTCATGCTTTTTGTTGTCAATAGCAGCAGCCACTTCTGTTTTAAGTAGTTCGGCGAACTGCACAAGTTCGTCGCCTAGGCTTTCTTCCAAATCGTCTTGGTAAGCACTGGCGATATTTAGAGTTCTTTTCAAGATCTCTTCTGCTGTAAGAGATTTTAACTGCCGAAGTATTCCAAATACACCAGTCACTTGATGGTACGCTTCCATGCGTTTAGCTAAGGCAGACAGTATATTATCAATTATCACAATAAACACCTGATTTCCAAATTTTTGTTTAGGCGTTTGATTTTCTACAACTTGATCGAGCGTAGTACAGCCGCTGAAATAGTCGTACTTAGTGTTTCGCTTGCGTTGTCTCGAAGTTTGTTGCTGATATTCTTCACAGCCAGTCAGGATTTTGGCTTTTGCCTCAATATCTGAAAATATAGACCGCATTGCTGGAACGTACCCGTTTAACGATTCATAAAGGGCATATCCCGTGTTAAGGTCTTGATTAGGTGACTGCAACGAAGCGCTAGTCGCTTGCAAGCGTTTTAGCATTTCGTTCCACAAAATAGTCATTATTCCCGTTTCCAGCTTATTCATCTTCGAAACTAGTCCGTACGCCTGATTTCGACACTCTATCTTTTGATCCATATTATTAGATATGCCATCCAAAACTTCTTTGATAGTGGTAAAACCACATAAAAGTGCCTTTGTCGCATCAGCTTGGGCAGACCACCTGGTGTCCGACAGTCTTTTCAAAATCGGGAGTTTTGAACCTTCATCTTTCAGTGCTTTCGTAAGAAGGCCCCATCGATAGGTAGAAGCGGAAAAAATGTATAGAGGTTTTCAACAAAATCGAAGAAAATGGATGCTTCATACAACATTCTGCAGCACATTTGGCAACCAAATTCAATGAATGTGCAAAGCAGGGAATGTATTCTGCGTTCTTATTTATCTCCTTAATTCGTGCTTGTAAGCTGCGGTACCTTCCACCCATATTGCTGGCATTGTCATAGCTTTCACCACGACAGTCTTTGATATCAATGTCATTCTCCTTTAAAAAAATCAAGTAAACTTTGGGCGAGTTTTTCAGGAGTGTGGCCGTGACCTTCCATATCCAAGAACATTACAAATCTTTCCACTGGTCCAGATGGCAAAACATAGCGCACTATCAGAGTGAGTTGGTCCACATGCAAAATGTCTGGAGTAGAGTCCAATGATACTGAATAGTATTTGAATTTCTTAATTTCACAACTAATATGATCCAGTATGCTTGATGCAATTAGGTGGATAAATTCCTCGCCTGTTGTTTTTGATAAGTATGATGTATGTCCTTTTCCTTTATTTGCATTAAGTATTTATATGCTGAGCCAGAAAAATGTCAAATTTGGCTATTAATTCCAATAAACCTAAGTAATTTCCATTATGAGGTGAACCAACAGTTTCATCACTACCCCAAATGCAAGACCTCGTTCTGCTAAAAATTTAATAACTTCAATAATTCGCTCTAAAAGTGTCCGCCAATACTTTTTTTCAGTCTCAATATGGCTTACAAGTTGAGAATCGACACGCACACCCTTGTTTTTGCAAACTAACAGCGAAATTATCACTTGTCTATGTGAGGTGCTTACTTCATGTCTTTTCAACAAATTATTCGCGTTTTTCCAGTCGTCGAATCCTTCTTTTGTAAACCGTGATGAACAGTCTGAATCCGTAACTTTGCAAGCAAAACAGAAAAGTCGTCCTTTAGTTTCTGAATAACACAACCAATCTCTCACGTGAGTTTTATTTGTTGGTTTATGTGTATATGTGAAAAACGACTTCTGACAGAATCGTGGTTTATTTTCTTTATCGTATGTTTTTTTTGAAGACAAGAAATCACTGTTCATATGTTGCACTTCGCTACTTCATACTACTTTCGCAATCCAATAATCTCGATTGAAGTTGCTCGGCCATTCACCAATATCGTTGGAGTACATTTTACTTTCCTTTTGTTTTGTTTCCTTTCTATGGTTGTACGCATGATTGTATGTAAGTGCGCACGCCTTGCTTTTAAAAATTTAGTAAAAGCAAGTTTAAAAATTTTTTATTTTATTTGTTTATTTTATACTTTTTAGTCATACTTTAATTAAATTATTATCATACATTGCATAAATTCGCACCCCCCAATTTCCACCCCTTTCGGGGGATGTTCGCAAAACGGCGTCGGATTTGTCATCTGCGACCCCAAAAACCCCCGCATAGCCGTTTTGCAGATTTTTTAAATTTCACCCCGTGCCCTTAATTGCAACCCTTAATGTACCCCCTACGGGGGGATATTTGCAAAAGTAACGGTGGAATATTGTATTGTCATCCGACCTTAGTAACTGTGCAAAATGTCATCAATAGGTTATGTTAGGATGTGTGTTAAATGAAGGATGCTAGATTTGAAGACAAACAAACTTAAGACAAACAAACTTCATTGTAAGTTAAAGAAAAGCAAGTAAAAATATATACAAACTAACACATATACAACCCCTACACACTCCGTTACTTTTCCCTTTCCCCCTTGGCCCCCCTTTCCTTGTTTTACCCTTTTTTCGCTTTTTCAAAACATCTTTTTATTTATTTTATACTTATTTATTGTTTCCTATTAACGATTTAGTTTTTCTCGAATTTTACTAATGTAAATAAATTGTATGAGTTAACAAATATTGGAATTATATAAAAAGTTACAAATTTAGAATCTTTCTAGAATAAAAAACTTTTTAACTAACTGATATTTTAATTAGTAAAATGAACATGTAAAAAACCAACAACAAATTAAATAATAAGTAGAGATAAAATAAATGCTTCATACATGTGTATAAAACAATATGTGAAGGTTGTCTTTACCTTTTAGGTGTCTGCAAAGTTACTTCAATTATTTTACAAAATATTCGTACTGATTTAGCTCAACGTAATAACAGTAAAATAGCTCAACCAGTTAAACAGTAGGCCTATACAATTTTTTCAATAATAGGTCATTGCAATTGCAATACTACAACTCGATATGAAATGAAAACATTCCTACTTGTTTTGAGGTTACGTTACGACCAGGGTTGGTTTCACATGGCGCTATGCTCACGGTCTATGATTGTTTGACAGCTAGAGACACCTAGGGCGCAAAGTGCATAGCACAAAATTACCTTGCAGTAGAGCGCGAATTCAAATTGTAAATATACTAAATATAAAAAATAAAAGAATTCGAATGCTTTTAATGCGATTAATATAATTTTCTAATCTTCATAAATGAATGAAATTTTCTAACGTATTTATTTCGCCTTTTGTATAAATTAACTCTTTAACGCTCAAATGCACAATTTTTAGAGAGTATATTTAAATGCTTGCCATTTAGTCAACACACGAGCAACTTAAGAATAGTTTCATTTAACTTATAGGAGTTTTGTCGTGCGGTTTTCAGATTCCGATATAAAAAAATCTCTAAAACCATCATTCAGATACTTTTTTCGATTTTTCACAAAATTTGCTTTTTATCGTTTAAGCGTTTATGCATTTTGCAAGTATGGCGAAGGAGAGTGTGGTGCGCTGAAGGCGCGTATGGTGCTTAATTAGAATTCCGATTTTTATTCTGCCCGGGCGCGGGGTCCCCAGAAGCGCGGGGCCCGTAGCATTTGCTACTCCTGCTATATGGTTAATCCGGCACTGCCTCTGTCTGTGTACCTCTCTCTCACTCCCCCCTCGCCCACACTCTCTCTCTTTCCTTATTCGTTCTATTTCTTTCCCTCATTTTTATTAAAGAATAAGGAGGTTATGTACATTTACACCTGCCGGACACCTCTTAACAATAAAATTTCTCAAGTGTTTATGAAATATGAAGGACACTGGAACATGGTAAATGCATAGTAATGTTTATTTGGCTGAGACAAGATAAACGAGAAACGTGATTACATTTATGGCAGGTACGGATGATGCATTTTGCAAACTGGCGTCTACGTCACACACGTTCATCTTTTCTACAAACATTGTGCACAGTTTAATCTGAGTTGTGGTATCGCGAACTCAGAAATGTTTAATACACGTCAGCTACTGCTGTGTAGAGTGATAATGTGCTGTGTGTATTCAGCGTAACATCACAGGTCTCCAACACATAGACAAGATTTCTCATTCATTAGAATCCCGCCAACAAGAGTACCTACTCAAGGTCAAATAACATTCTTAATGTTTTAATGGCACCCCGTGTATGTTTACAAAACATACTACTCTTTTGGCTGACACATATATACACATCTACGTCTGAACTCATGCAACTGTACATCAGCTGTCTGTTTTTACGTTTCCACCAAACATGTTCCAGAAAATCATGTTAAAATAATATGAACATTTTGTAGTTAAAACATAATAATAATAACAATTTGTAAGCTTAAGCATTCATAACATAAAAGAGTTTTTCAACGTTCCTTTCTCCTCCTCCCTCCTAAGACACACGCACTCTCTCTCTCTCTCTCTCTCTCTCTCTCTCTCTCTCTCTCTCTCTCACACACACACACACACACACACACACACACATAAAATACGTATTAGACTACATTATTGTCTGATGTCCAATGTCCAATCATTTATCGCAGTGGTCTCAAGACCCCTTTCAGTTCCGAGTCTATACTCTCTCTGCAGCTACTTCTTGGACTGCCTGGTATTCTTCCTGCCTTGTGTTTCTACTCTAACATGTGTTTTTGGAATCTCTGCTCATTTGTTGTACATGTCAGGAGTAGATTAGCAGTTTATTATCTGATCTGTCTACAGTCGTTACTTTGTCTTAAATTTCTTTATTTGCAAACGCTACATCGTTGTTGGCTTTTTCATTCTGGGGATAAAAAAAATTCTTCTTCGCTTGCATCTGGAAGTACTATATCACCAGCATATTATAGATTGCAAACCTTCTTACCTAACATTGCGATACCTCCTTTCCATCTATCCATGGCTCGTGTCAATTTAAACCCTAGAATTTACATCGTATAAGACTGAGAATGCATCCTTGTCATACCCTTTCTTTACGATGAAAAATTCCGTGAGCTCCATTAACCCCGACTTTACCTTTCATGTTTTCGATACTGATTTCCTGTTACCCTTGCATGTTTACGTAATGTGATTATTTGTTACAGTGTCCTTATGTCGGCTAGAATTGTCTACATTTTCTGGCCTCTAAAATAATCTAAGTTTTATTGAACTTTGAAAAACAAAGTGGGATTATCTATATTTTTTTTAAATTTTGCTATTATGCAATAATATGGTAAAACGTTTGCTTGTTCACATTGTATTTGGAGTAGTAGGTATACTTTAATTGTTATAGAATTCTTGTAACTAAACTTTAATAGTAGGTAAAAAATAATATTATTCTGTCACAGTGATCTTTAAGTGTTTTATGTATTGGGACATACTGAACTTCTTCCATCATGTAGCCAGTTTCAGAATTGCCCTGTTGCGTCAAAATTGTTAACATCAATCACATTTCCATTTCAGCAAGAATCGTGATTATTTCTATTACTATGTAGTCTTTCCCAGCAGCTTCCTATTGTTTTATTTTTTCTAATGTAGTTATTAATATTGCATGGTAATGTTGATTTCCAGGTCAAACGCAAAGTTGCCTGTATTCCCTCTCTATGCATTTGTCTTTGAATAGGTTTTTATGCAGTAGCTTCTCCGCCGTTCTTTTATATTGGCATCGTATGTTCTTTTATTTGTTACAGATTTTCTTGTAATGTTTTAAGTTTGAACACATTATAATTGTTATTTTGTTTCTATGTGTTTTTAATCCTTTGAGATTTTATTTATGTATTTATTCGTGTCGTACCTACATTGCTGTATTTTGACTTTGCTTATTTAAGGATACTTGTCTCTTAGTTGTGTAGTCCCATTTTCTGTCTGTATTGTGTTACACGTATCTTTATTTATCTATTTCTACACTCTTTTACTGAAATCACTGTTTTAAAAATGTATTTATAACTTTTAATGTTAGTACATAACAAGCATACGAACAAATTGTTACAAAATATAAAGTTATAATAAGCTAATAGTTTTGGTATTTATTTGGTGCTAATTCTGTGCATGCTACGTATTTTGTAATAAAACATTTTGGACGTATATTAATAGAGGGCACAGCTACGTAATTAGGTCTACACGAAATTACAATCTGATCCCAAATAATGAACTTAATTATCAATTACACAGTACTTTCATTTCCAAATAAGTAAGTAAAAAAGATCATTCTGTAGGCCTATGTGTAAACAGTTAAAAATCTAATACACCCTCGGTCAAAAGGATGGCAGTCGGGATCGATGGTTATTTATTTATGTGTGTAGTTACGTTGTTGTCATGTTACTGTACATCATTAAACAATGACTATACCGACAGCAAAATGACGACGACACGATAGGCCGATTCACTTAAAGCTGGGATTCATGAATACTAATTGTGATTACACAGCGTCTACGTGTACTCAAAACGGTAATCTTGTCTTACTAAAGGTATAATCTGATTGGCTCACATATATAGTGTGGGAAAGTGCTGCGTAATTAAATACATTATTACATCAGATGCTTCTGATTGTCATGCTTCTGCCAGTATTACAGACACATCTAATGAATACACAGTATTGTTTTTTGAGGGCGCAAAACAAATTGGTATTCATAACATAGACTGTAATGCCCTTATTTTCCAAAAGAACAATATTGAAAACTACTCGAACTGTTTTAAAAATTTCCTCTCGAGTGTTCTTTTTTGATGGAATTAAGTACAAATTGCTAGCGAATGTTTTTAACTTGATTATAAATAGAATGAACTGAATAACAAGGAACCTACAAATTGTATAAAATATTTTGATTATTTATTTACCATCTAGTAATACCAGGTCTAAAAAGCTTCGTTATTTGTAATAAGAATTATGTTCCTTCTTTAATAGTGGTATATCAAGAACTGGACTGGATTACTACCTGATTTGACCTGAATTGTAAATTTTAAGATACGAGTTTTCGTTATTTAAAGCGTATCAGAGAAGCACACAGGACAGTAAATTCTTGTGAATGAACGGCACTTTTAATCTCAATTTAAATTAAACTTTGTAGTTCATACTTAATACAAATACATTACAAAACCCAATCCAATTTAAGTATCGTATTTTAACAGCTGAATAAAGTAAATACATTTCATTTAACGTTGCGGTATTCTGCACAATATGTTTCCCACAATAAGCAAAGTCTAAAAAGGTTGTATCTATAAAATATCCGCGATTGGAGTCTTCAACATCAGATTGTCGAAATGTCATGAGTTTATGTGTGTATACGTGCGCACGCGTGTGTGTATTCGCGCATTTATGCCAGGTCAACGTAGTGTCTGCAGTAAACAAGTTGCAAGTGTCCTGTTTCTATGAGTGAGTTTTGGCGCGCTTTGCCCAAAGAAAATTGGCAACGCTGTATACACATGACATGGATATGAACGTATTGTGGCAACGTATGGAGTTCACGAATTATAATAAGTGTGGCACGGTTGCCACAACAATGGATGTCGAGTGTATCCATAATAAGTTGGTGTGTATACAAAAATTAATGAAATTGTCAAAATCAGAGGTAAAAGATCTATGCTGTAGCGTGTTTAACTCTGATGTTGCCACTTGTACGTGTGTATGAACTTGTGCCACCACTAATGCTGAGAGACGTGTGTGTGTGTGTGTGTGTGTGTGTGTGTGTGTGTGTGTGTGTGTGTGTGTGTGTGTGTGTGTGTGTGTGTGTGTGTGTGTGTGTGTGTGTGTGTGTGTGTGTGTGTGTGTGTGTGTGTGTGTGTGTGTGTGTGTGTGTGTGTGTGTGTGTGTGTGTGTGTGTGTGTGTGTGTGTGTGTGTGTGTGTGTGTGTGTGTGTGTGTGTGTGTGTGTGTGTGTGTGTGTGTGTGTGTGTGTGTGTGTGTGTGTGGAAGGAACACCCATACTGATGTGTGTGGAATTAAATTTGTTGTTACAGAATAACAAAGGAAAATGAAACATGGAGAGTATCTTATTATCCTAACTGTTGATGTGTGATGTGAGGAAAATTGGTTCCAGTAAGGAATTGACTGTACAATCTGATGCAAACGTGACATTAAAATCTGCTAAATAGCAGTTTAAATTTTAATTTGTATAAATTAGGTGATATGCTTACAACATTTTTAGTACCTACAGTTCCTATTCACCCCATTTGTCAGTTACAGTGCAAAAAGTACTTGTGAAAGTAAAGCCATTATAGAATTAGCAGGCATTTACAAAAAAATTACTAACTTCTAACAGATTAAATCAGAAGAATAGAAATTTGACGTAAAGTATAGAACACAGTTATAAATAACTACTTGACAGGAAAATTTTTTTCTACATTCACTTTGTATGCAACAATTAGACAAAATCGTGTCATGGTTGAAGTTGAAGAGCGAAAAACAGTAACTTCTGACACATTTCACTCAACTGTAAAATGAGTGGTGTATTTAATTTAATTGTAATATTAACTCTATGAAGTTCTAAAGTTAGAGCTCCCCTTTGTTTGAACAGATTATATATACGGCTGTGGTTAAACTGATGGAGGGCTAACACTGAAAGCATGTTCACACAGGAATGGCATCTATTATCTGCAACATTGCACTAATCTCCTTTGAGGATTAATGTTTGTGTTCACAAAATCTCTTATATATTTTTTCTTATCTGGGAGATCAAAGTTAGTGCACAGGTATAAATGTTTTTAATCCATAATTATTTATAAACTCCTTTATACTAGGTTTAGTGGACACAGGGAGCTCTATTAGTTGACATTATTATTGCGTGTGGACAAATTTGCCACTTCTTGTAATTGAAACATCGTCATCCACTTCTTTGTAAATCATCCTAATTTTACGTAGGTAGAATCGTAAGTTAAAAATTTAAGAGCTAACACTGGTTAAAATGTTGAGAGTGTAAGACTGTCGACATTCTTACTTTTGACTCATAGTTAATTAAAGGAACGTCTTCGATGTTAATTTCATTTGATGCTTCATATGGTGTCGTGTTCATATGAAATGAGGTAATTTAGAAAGCTTTTGAAGAAAGTAGTTGTTGAATTTCTAAACCTCTTGTGGTATGTACTACTAATTCCAATCTGCAATTTGTACAGTGCCAAATTGTAATCAGCTCTGGAAAGTCATTGTAACCCTGATGTAACTGTTCTTTCTTCCTACCATTATAGATGATCCATCACATTGAGAGACTATTTCTCAGGTATAAGCAACAATCAGATTCATGAGATTTTCTAAAATAGTAACATCAATTTGATAGTTTCATGGAACTGAATCATATTCCAAAACTGTTGTCGAGCCTATACTCTGTCAAGGGGCAATATTAACATATTATAAATAGTACTAGCAAAACCTTTCTTTACCAGGTAACTTTTCATGTTGTAATTCAAAAAATCATGATCAAAAGTAATATAACTTTTTAGATGTATGAAAAGTACAGGTAAAATTAAATATTGTGTCGCCTCACTGACATATCAAGTTACAAACTAAAGTAAAAATGATTCATATATGTTGATGAACAATAAAAACAGGACTAGTTATGTTTTACATTTCAATACATTATTGAAATTGTGCAGATTATTGCTTATATATTTATTACAGTTTTGTTTATGGTCAAAATAATTTAAAAATTTTTGAAATGGTCTAGAATAACAATTTTTACACCATAAAGTTTAAGTATTATAATGCAATAACTTAAATTTTTTATGAGTAAATTTTCAAGTCGCGTATGAGGTTTAAGTTGACTGTACAAATGTCAAGCAACATAGGGGAACACACTGTATACCCACACAACTCGCAGTGCCAGCGCTGCTATGCTTCCCCTCTCCGATGAAATGTTAATGTAGCTGTGTAGGACCTTCTGTTGGTTGATTTTACATGATTATGTTTTGACTTAAATTTTTTTTTGTATATTGGTAGTTGGTAGTTCATTTTGTTTTTTGGTAGTTGGTAATAAAACATTTTAATATAAAAAATGTAATAACGTAAATATATTATATATATATTTTATATATATCTTACACACACATACACACAATTATATATATATATATATATATATATATATATATATACTTTAATATTTATACTAAATTTACCACAAGATGTTTTTTCTACTTGGGACATGTTTCGAGAGATCTTGTTCTCTCATCTCAAACAAGTAGAAAAAACATCTTGAGGTAAATTTAGTATAAATATTAAAGTATTATATACATCAAGAAACGGACTGTAGCAGAAAGTGATTGAAATATATATATATATTGTAACAACACAATTTGCATTTATATAATGTATTGAATGTATGGGTGTAATCGTAATAAGTAGATGATACGTTATTTAAGTTTAAAATTGTTCCATTATTTATTTATTAAACAAAATCTTCCATTTTGCATATTAAATATTGACTCATTATTATATCGTTTGTACGAATCTTTCATACACAACTTATTGCTAACAAAATAACATACACAAGTTATACATAAATCTTATTATCTAATTTTAATTAATTAAATATTTATTTTGCTCTCGGCTTACTCATTGTGTGCTCATCTTTTTGCAATTGCTGATTAATTTGCTTCAATAATGAGTTTACTTGTATTCAAATTTCTTTTATATTAATTTTTTTTAACTTTCTACTGCATATGCATTCTCCTTTATCAACAAGACATTACTAATTACGTTAATTCAAAAATTAAATATTTCTCTTATCATTTACGTTACTCTCAATTACTAACTTTAATACAAGAAATATTATTCTAACTTTTATTCTGCTTTTACATTTATGTACAATTTATTTATTTTAATACTGGTTGAATGTCTTTCATTCCAACTTTAATTAGTGTCTTTCAATTTCTATAATTACAATGGTTTTTTATCACCTCGTTTGACGTGGTTAATCATCCGTACATCCTCCTTTGGTCCTCTGGTCGTGTCCTTCTGGTCCTCTGGTCGTGTTCCACTGCATATATTGTTTAATAGTCATCTCGCCTCACATCATATGCTGCCGGTGTGTCCATAGACTTCATGTATGTACTCTGCTGCTCTGGTTGGACATCTAGTTTGTCCTGTGACTCTTCCTATAGATGTGAATTAGCGTCGTCGACTGACATAGCCTCCTGTGGCAACAGTTGAATCGAGAAGAAGAAACTTTATTAGCGCGACCTGGTATTTATAGTCAGGTCGTGCAAAAACTCATGTCTGAACAATATTTAACCTGTCAGATTCTGTCGAAGCGTCACTTCTCCCACTCTGGTTCAATTCACAATTTTTGCCTATTTTCGCGAATTATGAAGGTTGTTTCACATCACTCGATGCTCAATCGATCGCTAATTTTTATATGTTTACTATATGTAAATTACACTTCTTTATGTTAATCACAAAAAGAGCTATTTATTTTTTACGTATAGTAATTGCACCTTTCGTCACATCGGTACGGTCTTTTAACACTTTATTTACCTTTAATTTCTATACACTTTGGTGTCTTTTGTTTTACCCTATCGTACATATTTTTCTTATAATTAAAATAAAACATACAACTATTCTACTTGAAAAGGGTTGGTTACATTTCAGGAACGGACAGGCTTCACACACACAAACAAAATACCCGTGTACACAACGCTAGCGACAGGTGTGTCGAAAATGCTTGTCCATGCATGAATTCTGCGCTCCCTATTTTTACTACGATCCAGCTTATGCAATCTGAATCATGTTTATTAATTTATATATATTTATTTCATTTATTTTGGCAATGCACAGTACCGTTAATGGTTGTAGTGTTGCATTATTTCCCTGCTTGGTGAAAAAAATTTTTTTTAATACCAAATTAAATTTTTTTTCTGCCTTTTTATTAGACAATAATATGGTATTGTTTTTATTTATCAACAGATTTATTTATTTTATGTGCGACTAATAATGAGTATGCGATTTTTCAATTTTACCCTTATTTGAAGGTTTTGAGCAAATATTTCCCCTCCCTTGTAGGTACAGTAGCTGTGTGTACAAATGTGTTTTTATGTGTTTTATGTGAATTTTAACATTTGACGAGGATTACTGATGATGTGACACATGTCACGAAACGCGTCTATATAAAAAACGCTAGAACGAAGTTACTGACGGATACAAGGTAATTAAATTATTGTGAAAAAGTGACTTGGATACTATATAAAAACAAAATAACTATGAATGTCTGTTTACCAACTTCTCGTACTAGTGTAAATGGTCCATCATACAACCTGAAAATTTTTTAGCTATATTGTCAACTCTTTTTCCTACTGGATTAGTCTTTAATAATACCTCATCTCCAATTGCAAACTGTTGTAGCTTATGCGTTCTGTTGAACTGCTCTACTCTCTTGTTACCTTTTTCTCTTATTCTTCTCTTTGCATTCTCTATTTTAACGCTGATTGGAATTTGTATGTTTTGATTGGCAAGTTTTTGTATATGTTTTCTCCAAAATCTATCGGGTTTACGATCTTCTTCTATTTCAATTAGCGTGTAACTTGTTGCTTCACTGTAGTTCTCGTTCATAGCCTTTTCGAAGAATGGTAAATATTCTTCCCATCTGTTATGTTGGTTATGGCAGTAAATCCGTAGATATTTACCTAATTCCTTGTTTACTCTTTCTGCTAGATTTCTTTGTGGATGTCTAATTGAAAAGTTAGGATGGTTTTTATTCCATTTTCTCTTAATGTTTGGTGCCAATCTTCGCTCTGGAATTGTACACCTTGGTCACTCAAGACCTTTTTCATCTTGCCAAATGCTGGAATATATTTATTGAGTAGTATCTTCAGTACAGCTTTTGTTGTAGGTCGCATAACTGGATACAGATGAACTGCTTTGGAAAACATATCTATACAGACAAGTATGTGCTTAACTCCCCGACTTGATCTCGGTAAAGGTCCCAGAAAGTCCACTGCAACTAACTCTCCTCTATCTTCCTTCTGAATACTCTGCATCTCAACATATGTGTGAAGATTTGGCTGTTTTGCTGTCTGACACTCATAACACTTTTTCAACTCATTTTTAATTTTCCTAAACATATTATTAATGGTAAAATCCTCTCGTAGACATAAATAACATTTCAAAGCTGAAGCATGTGCTAGGCTTTCATGTACAGGTTTTATCAATTTATGCAACATCTCATTTGATAATACTACCTTCCAATCCTGGTTTACTAATTTGAAGAGAGTATTGTAGTGTATTTCATACTGAACGGGTAGTTGCTCTTGGCTCTTTTTATTTCTTATGGTAATATCCTGCTCCTGTTCCTCCGCTAAATTCTGCAACATTCTTCTTACTTCCTGACTAGCTTCCCATCTTATGGATAAAAGTCATACTTCTCTGTTTTCATCCTCATAGATCTCCTTACACTCTTCCGTGATGTATCTGCTTAACGTATCTGCTATCTGCCACACTGTTATCTCTCCCTTTGCAATATTTGATTGTAAATGAGTATTACCCAAAGGCTAGAATCCATCGTAATAAACGTGCATTGTTTACTTTGCATTTCAGCAAAAATGATAATGCTTGATGATCCGTATGTATTTCGAAGTGAGTACCATAAATATAATACCTAAATTGTTTGAGAGCATAGACTATGGAAGAATCTTTTTCCGATGTTGAGTAATGCTTTTCTGCTCCTTTGAAAACGCTGCTTGCATAGGTGATAACTTTGTGTTCTCCTTGTGAATCCTGTTGATATAGAACACTTCCCACGGCGTAATCACTGGCATCAGAATAAATCACAAACTTTCCTCTCTTTTGAGGGTGATGTAGCATGATGTTCTCAACAAATAATGTTTTCACTTGGTCGAAGGCTTCTTGATGCTTCTTCTACCATCGCCCTTTTGTCCTTTTTTGTCCTTTCTTTGTTAATTCTAACAAAGGTTGCGTTCTCTCAGCATACAACGGTGAAAATCTTCTGTAGTATCCCGTCCTAAGAATGCTCGTAACCCTTTAAGGTTTCTAGTTGAGGGAAAATTTGTTATACTGGATATTTTGGTGGGATCGGTTTGTATACCTGAGGATGAGATAATGTGTCCTACGAAATGAATAAAAGTTTTTAGGAATTCACATTTGGTTAGGTTAAGGGACATGTTGGCTTGCCTAAGCTTATGGAATATTATACCTAGATTATTTGTGTTCTTCAAACGTTTTTGATATTCCAAGAATGTCGTCTACAAATATCATTGTATATGGTTCTATTTCTGGTCCTAGTGTTCTCTCTAGACACTTCACAATAGCTGCCAAAACTCGGGCTTAATCCAAATGGAACGACTTTATGCTGGTAACATTTGTTTTTGTACAGGAAGGCCGTAAATTTTATATCTTCTTTCCTTATTGGAATTTGCCAGAAGCTTGAGCGTAGATCCAACTTCATTAAGTAACTTGCTCCTTCACATTTTGTAAACAACTCGTCCGCATTAAGCGCGCAGTCATACTCTTTCATAATGATGCTGTTCAGCTCCCTCATGTCTAGGCATAGGTGAATATCCCCACTTTTCTTCTTCACTATTACTAGAGGATTTAAGAAGTTACTGTTGGATCGTTCTATTACGTTATTTTCCAACATGCGACGAATTTCTGTTTCTACCTCTTCCTTATAGCGCATTGGGATCGGATATGTCCTCCTGACGAATTTAGTTGCGTCTGATACAGTTATAGAGTGTTCATATACTGCCGTCTGCGTTGGTGCTTCGTTGAATATATCTTCATATTCTTCAATTAAGTTGTGAAGCTGCTCTTCTTCCTGTACTGATATTTTGTCATTAAATATTGTATCGGTGGTTTAAACAAAACAATAGGTGTTTCACTTACCTTAGATTGCTCATTATCTTCATTCATATTTATCTCATACTGAGTGCCTTTATAATTACACTCTATCTTATTCTTATTAATATTTATCTTAGCATCTAGTACATTCAACAAATCAATTCCTAAAATACCATCGTATATTAATTTATTCATAATAATCATGGGGTATGTTATTTCTAACTTTTTATGTCATAGTTACATACGCCTGTTGTCTAACTCTTTCTCTTTTAGTTGTGGCTGTGGTGATGTTCATATTATTTACAGGTAACATAGCTGTATTTTTAAAATATTTCTTATTTCGCTGTACCCATGCAGCATTTAAAACTGACAGCTGACTCCCCGTGTCTACTAACATTTTTATATCACAATTATTAATTAGAACATTGACAATGGGACATTGTGTTTGTTTCTCACCTTGCTCTACATCCTGGTCGTTGCTTAGTAGCTCGTCACGTATATCGCTAGGGTAAATATTGTTTATTGTAAAGCGCTGTTTCCGTCCGTTATGTCATTGCGTAGACGTTGACGGCTTATTGTTCGCTTCCATTGTTCCTCGCTGCATTGAATTGTTTCCACCTCCTTTTACTGCACTTACTACTTTGTTGTATGGTTTTGGAAAATTTGTATGTGACGTGGGCCCACTATGCCTTCTCTCGTAGATATTACGCTCTAGTCATTCAGTTCCTCTCCGCTTCTCTTGAGTTCTCTCACCAGTTTTTGTTACAGTCGCGTGGCTTATATTATCATTAGAGAAGCTGTGAGTGTTGTGCAGCTGTGGTTTATAATTAGCATTATAATTATTATAGTTATAATTACAATGTGGTTGAATATAGTGCTTTGTATTACTACCTTGCATTATATTTTCTACTTGTGTGACTAGTATTAAAAATTCTTCAACTGTTTTAATACCTTGGGTATATACAGCTAATTGGATATCTCTCGGAAAATGGTAAGACATCTTGGAGATTATTTCGTATTCTGAAAATTTAGGTTTAAGGTGTTTCACCTTTCTATTTGAGCTACTGTATTTTGTTCAATGCTTGTACAACCATGCATATTGAATTTACCATATTCAAGCTGATCGCGTACTTGACGTTGTATATGTATGTTCCAGTATCTGTTTTCAAAATCATCATGGAATTGTTGATACATAGTAATGTTATCTCGAATTATAGAACACCATTGGCTTGCAGAATCTTTAACATGTCGAGTAACGAAGTCGATCTTTTCATTATCGTCTATCGCACTACCTATCTTCTCCATCTCTTTCTCAATATTCGCCAAAAATTCCATGCTGTTTTCCCACTTGTTACCTGCAAATGTTATCTTATTTCTTTCTTCTATTGATGCTGAAAACATCATCGTCTGCGTCGGCCGTCTGCGAAGTTCTTCCTTAAGTTGCTTCATTTCATTCCGGACTTCTTCCTTCATATGGGATACCTCTCCAGAACAGTCTTTTGCAGTCTTGCATGTCTTGTCTATTTTGTCTTCTATAATTGTGGTACGGGTTTCTATTTCAGTTGTTTTGCTAGTGGTTGCTTGTAATATTTCATTAACCGTCTGTATCTTATTATCTTGTTCGTGCTTTATTACCATTAATTTTTCATCTAAATTATTATTTATTTGTTTCTGAACATCTTTCAAATCTTTTCTCTGTTCAAGATGTAATTCTTTTTGTTTATTTTCTAATCTAATGGCTTGTTCGTGTAGGGCTCTCCTAAACTTCTTGTCTAATTCACTTATGCGCGTATCTGTGTCATTAATTTTATCAGATAACTGCATCGTGCTATCGGTGATTTCTTGTTTTAATTCGCTAAGTGTATTATTTAAATCTTCTTTTAAATCCTCTGTTTGCTTATTTATATTTTTATTTAATTCGTCCTTCAGCTGGACATGTTCTCGTCTTAGCTCATTTAAATTTGCTGTCAGATTTTCTGTTTGCTTATTTATTTTCTCATTTAAATTTTCTGTCTGTTTATTTAAATTTTCTGTCTGTTTTGTGCTTAATTCATCTACCCAGGCACGCATCATAGTTTGAAGCGCTTCCATATCTAAGCTTCCTGGTGCTGCCATGTCAAATTATTTATATTTATTTATTATGTCTTGAATATTATTATTATGGAACCGAATTACTACTTTTATTTATTTAAAATTTATTAATATTTATTATTATTATTCTTAATGTTACAATTAACCTTTACAATGATATTATTTCATTGAGCGCCAGTTGTGTCTTAATACACAACAATTAACATAACATACTATTAATGTTTAATATAAATAATTATTATCACATATAATATATTTGTCATTTAACACACATTTACTTTAGAGCAACCATTTAGCTACAAAACACAAAATTTTAATAGTCAAATGGTCGGGATCATGCACCATGGTTGGGTGCCAAAATTATATAACAACACAATTTGCATTTATATAATGTATTGAATGTATGGGTGTAATCGTAATAAGATGATATGTTATTTATGTTTAAAATTGTTCCATTATTTATTTATTAAACAAAATCTTTCATTTTGCATATTAAATATTGACTCATTATTATATCGATTGTACGAATCTTTCATACACAACTTATTGCTAACAAAATAACATACACAAGTTATACATAAATCTTATTATCTAATTTTAATTAATTAAATATTTATTTTGCTCTCGGCTTATTCATTGTGTGCTCATCTTTTTGCAATTGCTGATTAATTTGCTTCAATTAGTTTACTTGTATTCAGATTTCTTTTATATTAATTTGTTTTAACTTTCTATTGCATATGCATTCTCCTTTATCAACAAGACTTTACCAATTACGTTAATTCAAAAATTAAATATTTCTCTTATCATTTACGTTACTCTCAATTACTAACTTTAATACAAGAAATATTATTCTAACTTTTATTCTGCTTTTACATTTATGTAAAATTTATTTATTTTAATACTGGTTGAATGTCTTTCATTCCAACTTTAATTAGTGTCTTTCAATGTCTATAATTACAATGGTTTTTTATCACCTCGTTTGACGTGGTTAATCATCCGTACATCCTCATTTGGTCCTCTGGTCGTGTTCCACTACATGTATTGTTTAATAGTCATCTCGCCTCACATCATATGCTGCCGGTGTGTCCATAGACTTCATGTATGTACTCTGCTGCTCTGGTTGGACATCTAGTTTGTCCTGTGACTCTTACTATAGATGTGAATTAGCTTCGTTGACTGACATAGCCTCCTGTGGCAACGGTTGAATCGAGAAGAAGAAACTTTATTAGCGCGACCTGGTATTTATAGTCAGGTCGTGCAAAAACTCATGTCTGAACAATATTTAACCTGTCAGATTCTGTCGAATCGTCACTTCTCCCACTCTGGTTCAATTCACAATTTTCGCCTATTTTCGCAAATTACGAAGTTTGTTTCACATCACTCAATGCTCATTCGATCACTAATTTTTATGTGTTTACTATACGTAAATTACACTTCTTTATGTTAATCACAAAAAGAGCTATTTATTTTTTACGTATAGTAATTGCACCTTTCGTCACATCGGTACGGTCTTTTAACACTTTATTCACCTTTAATTTCTATACACTTTGGTGTCTTTTGTTTTACCCTATCTTACATATTTTTCTTATAATTAAAATAAAACATACAACTATTCTACTTGAAAAGGGTTGGTTACATTTCAGGAACGGACAGGCTTCACACACACAAACAAAATACGCGTGTACACAACACTAGCGACAGGTGTGTCAAAAATGCTTGTCCATGCATAAATTCTGTGCTCCCTATTTTTACTACGATCCAGCTAATGCAATCTGAATCATATTTATTAATTCATATTTATTTATTATTTATTTCATTTATTTTGGCAGTGCACAGTACCGTTAATGGTTGTACTGTTGCAATATATATTGTAACATTACATAATCAGTGCCTGATACTGAGTAAACTAAAGGTACGATATTCTTTAATAAAAAATATAAAGAAATACCTATTATTATTATTATTTTTAAAAATAATAATAAAAGTCAGTAGGTATCCCATTCCCCAAGTCAGAAATGAATGACCTTTAAGTATCATACTATAAAACATTTGTATAATCTTTACATTAAACAATAAACACTTTAGTAGTGAAAAAAACAGTGTAATGAGTGGTGCTATAGAAGTGCAGTGTACACAAAATGCGACATAGTATGATGTGTAATATTAATAAGACATCAATCACAAGTTGTGATAAAGATGCAGAACTATTGTAATAAACAATAAGTTTAGTAGTAAGTTATTATAGTTTTATTTTGTTAGGCCACAAAGGCAATATCAATGAAAGTAAAATGTTATTATGTTTATTGTTTGAAGGATCCAGGGTTAGGGAAGAAATTAATCACTGCTAATTAGAATAAATTATAAAGAGATAGTGGAAGATAAAATAGGCCCTAGAGCAGTAATACATTTACAGAAATAAAAGTCAGAAATAAACTAATTAAAAACAAATAATAAACTGAAAATATAAAAGAAAACTAAATGTAATAAAAAACACTTTCAGGTAATGACTGAAAGGTACCCTATATTAAATAAGTTTATGTAATGGGTATGAGAAAATAATATTTAGGGAAAATGGTGCCTAAAAACCAGAATCTTGTTAAAAAAACTATAGATTGTAACCACTAAATTATAACATACAAGTATCTAAGTTTATGTAATAATATGAAGAAAAACATGATGTAAATTAAATTTAATTAAAGTTAACATTTATAAAGGAGTATTTTTCCTAAAAAATGGAAGAACTAATAATATCTTAATACTAGCCTAATTACTAAAACTGTACCTAGGTTAGCCAATAAAAACTCATCAATTTCTTGGTTACTAACGGTAACAGAGGTAACAAGATGAGAAGGTAATTGTTAAATTGGATTTTCAAGAGGGTAGATGATACAGAAATAGTGTCCAGCAAATTTATAAAATATTAACTAAATATTGCAACCATTCACTACAGAAAATTGACGAAACGATTCAGCATTAGAAACTACGTCTGGGACTTCCATTGAAAAATACTAATTGATGCGGGAATATCCAAGAACATTGAAAATTTGTCCGACCATAAGATCGCTTAAACAAATTGAAACAGTCAATACGTTGGTGAGAAAGCCTACCTTCATAAACTAAAAAACTACACATCACCACCAAGTAATGAACACTTGAAACCAGTACAACATAATTCAATTTATAAGAAAACTTAGTGTGAACATTTTAAACCTTATTTATTTAATCCAAAACAGTAAAAACGTGGTCTCATTAAAACTTCACAGAAACCATATTTCTTTTTTGCAAGCGGTATGAATTCGAGTAGTCTGCGCTCTGGCGTCTAAAAAACGAACTTATTGACCTAGACTTTAAGAATAAAAATATTATTTATTGTAAAGTATGATACTCTTATCTAAGCATTTCTGACTTTCTTACAGCTCAAAGAATCCCCAAATAACCCTGAGATAAATAATGTATCAATTTTACTAATAACTATAATTGAATATATCTGTTGTGTTATAGAAAAACTTATATCAAAAACTGTTGTAATTTCGATAATAGTCGATTTGAAAATCGATGAACTGGATTTAATAGTTTCCAGAAAATAAACCAATTTCAATCAATAAATACCTTTATTTTAGGGAATTGACTTTGTATTATTCTTTGTAGATAGCAGATTGTTACAGGAAACCAGTGAATAGCAGAGAAGAGTGCGAAAGTTAGCGCAGTCACCATAGCGTATGAAGTACAATGGCCAACACAACCTGTCACGGGTTATCACCTTGAAAACAGCTGATGCAAAGCGCGTTTAAATAAAACGATAAAACAGTACAGAAGGAGATGAACTCTCTCTCTCTCTCTCTCTCTCTCTCTCTCTCTCTCCCCCCCTATCAACTGAACTGTAATACCTACAAGGAGATAAAAAACGGCAAAGGATCCCGTGGTTTATTTTAATGAAAGAATTACACAATAAATAAAATAAAACAGTCAGAGTATCAAATAGACGTAACAACAAATATTAACACGTCGAAAGGCACGTAGATGTTACAATATATATATATATATATATTGTTACAACACAAAGAAGCCACCCCAATACCAGGGAAAAAAACGATGAATCAACTATATAAATGTTTAAATAACTAATGAAAATAAAATGACTAAGACGCGACAAACGACTACATGACCCAACCCAAGTGATTGACTCAATAAAACGAAATGAAATGAAACCAAATGAGAAGGTGAAAACCAAAATATAAATGAAATAAAATGAAATCAAAGGAGAAGGTAAATGAAAATGAAACAAACAAATTATAAATGAATTAAAAGGAGAAGAAATGAAAGGACACAAACGAATAATATAGAACAGAAAAGGGAGAAATGTTACACTCAAATAAAGTAATGAAAAAGAAACCAATAAAAAAAATAAAGTAAATGATAATTATTAGTATCGACTAAATAATCAATGTAAATGATAATTGATAAAATCCAATAAAGTAAAAACAAAGTACACTAACCAAATAAATAGAGAGTAAATACTATAAATAACTCTAATAATGAAATGAACTTGTTAATAGTATAACTAACCATTGTAAAGTGAGAGATAGAGAGGTAGATAGATAGTGAACAGGAATAAGTGAGAAAGAAAATTTAATGTTAGGTAATACCCACTAGTAACACTTACATAAAATAAAAAGTGCAAAGTGACAGTGTAAAACCCCAAAATAAATAGAAACCCTATTAATAGGTATAAACACCTAATAATCAGTGATAAACACTAAAGGTTTATTGGTGAAAAGTGTTATTTAATAAGAATTTGTTATTGTTAGTATTAAGATTAATTGTAGATGGGGAATACAATAGTATTCAGGGAAGGAATCCCATGGAAAGTCAAAATGTTAGTGTTACCATGGATAGAGAGAAAGTTTATTGAAGAAAGAATATAAAGGCAAAATCAATAAGCATCCTATGTTCTAAGGGATAGTTAATTAAATAAAGTAAATGGTGTGATGATGTTTATCACCAAAAAATAAGTAAGAATAAAACAAATTGTAAACAAGAGTAGTATAATAACTGTTAAAGAATTGTTTGATTAAATTTATGAATAGGAATATGGCTGCAAGAATTATACAGACCATAAGCCTAAATGTTATGTTATATTTAATAGAGAATAGTAAATAATAGACCAATTATAAAAAATGGCAATATAAATAAGAAAAAAAGATAAATTAATATAAATCTGATAATACTGGAGAGGCAGTTAGAAAATAATAGACAAACCATAATATGGAAACTAATGAAAAAATACAATTATTATAAAACAGACCCAAAACAATTCAACAAATAAACAAATCATTTGTAACACCAAACAAAACATGTACAAAGGTAAAATAATATGTAATTTGTATAAAATAAAAAAACAGCCAATTACTACCTAGGCCTATGAAATACCTAACTGTATAAAACCAAAAACTACAAATTATAAGAAATTAACTAGGATATTAGCAAATCCAAGGCAAGTAACTAGTCAAGGATAATTAGTGAATCATATTAAGAGATAAATGTTAAATTAAGGACATAAAATAAGAAAGAAATGTAATTAGATAATATCAACATAACTGTCAAAACAATAATACATAAGCAAACCCAGCTTTGTGGGATGTTAAAATGATCTTTGAAAGAAAATACGAACAGTTGTGATAATATTTCATACATAGAGAAGAAGACAGAAGAATAATAGCAATCAGAAGATATACAGTCATTTTGAATAAAAATTCAAATATTATAACAATGGTCTTAAGTCATGTACAGCCAATGAGAGTCAATCAGTTACCATGACAACTGAACGTTATTTATGAATATTCCGTTAGAAACTGTTAGTCCATTATTAAAGCTTCAGACGAAGAGACGCCAAGCCGTAAATGACTCAAATTTTAACATAAAATGATTAAAAGTAATCCAAATTTGATGAAACGAATAATTAAGAAGATGATGAAGGACTAGGACATCCAATTGAGGCCAAATACCAGATTAATAAATTCTAAATTAATAAATTTCAACCAACTAATACGAAAAAGACACAAGGCATACCTAAATCCCAAAATGATGGAAGATTAATGACTACCGATGACCACAACCCATTTCAACTGAATGACATTACACCTCAAGTCAACTGATTTGATAAGTATTGCTGAGTTACCTGAATTTATGAAATAAATTCTCTTTAATTTTTTCTCATAACACTTTGAACTCTCACTATAAATTGATGATATTATTTCTTTCAAAGATTAATTAAGAAATAAAACACTAAACTTATGTAAACTAGAAAAAAAATAACCTGTATAAAAATTACGAACTTTTGAAACACACTTTATAACACTTCAGGAACAAATTGGAATTACTCCTTATAATATATAAGTACCAGTAATGTAAGGTAGTGTACTTTATTGTAATCAAATTGATATTTTTTCGTAAACCAAAAGAATCCAGCTTCATGAACGAAATTAACAGTAAACAACAAAGCAGGTGCTGACTAAATAGTTCGTTCAGAATCGTTTCGCCGAAACCTTGAGAAAGTTGTCTTATAATTGCCGGTGCAAATTTGTTTAATAACAAAATATAATTTTGTATATGATTGAATAATTACTAATCACAATTTAATAAACTAGTACAGAGTTGTAACCACTGTTCTTTATTTCATAGGAAAGTACATTATATTATTTATGTATTTAGATACGAGCGTAGTGGCGGTAAGCGCTAGACGTCGGAAACTCTGCGAACCACGTTAATCAACCGCACGTGGCGGGAGTAAATTTGAATTCACCATACTGCCATAGCCACGAACGCTCAATCGACCTATTTTTTATTTTAATTGTTTTCCATTAAAACAATTAGGCGCCACCCGGGATATACGCACACCTACTAAAGAACAGGTAAGGTTCCCACATCCGTGTACTGGTAATTTGAGAGATCGCTACGGATATCGCAAGCATAAACATAAAGTAACGACCACCCAGTGAGAGGCGAACACACAAAACACACATTTTTCAGAGACGATAAGACTTTCTTCGTTACAGATTGACGTCCGCAACGTGTGGCTTAAAGAAACGCAAAAGAGCATCATTTTATATATATATATATATATATATATATATTGTAACGTAACGAAGCTAAGGTCCCCTACGTTACACAAAAACTTTAACATTATCAAAATAAAACAACATCAAATGTTCGTGACAATTTAGGTCAGAAAAGTAAACCTTCGTAAAATAAACAAATCAGTAATACCAAGTAAGGTTACTAGGTAATAAAAAAAAATAGAAATGTTAATAAATACAAACTAGGAATTGGTCAGTGGAAAGTGTAAGTGATAAACACAGTTTCAAACAATGTGAAAATACTATAGACAGATTAATTAATTGTCTATAGATAATTAGTATAATTATATACTAAGGAGTGGACTAATTAATTGGTATTTAATATTTCATAATAAGGTGCATGTTATTATGTTTTGTCATGTTATTTTGTTGCATGGTATTTATTTTGTCTTTTGTATGTAGCAGGAGTGAAGCAATTGCTTTGAGAAAGCATCAATTCATGGATGTTAATTTCATTTATGTTAAACTTTATAAGAGTAAATATTTGGATACTTACTTTGAATAAATAATAGAGATATTATTAGATTATATTTGTAAACTTGGCCATGAAGGCAATAATTGTTGATAAATTGCCAAAGGGTTATTGTAATTATGGTATAAACAGATGAAGGGTTCAATATTAAAATAAATAATAATAAATTGAAATCAGGATGAAATAAAATCGGAATGATTGGCCATAAGCCAGTGACACATTGTACAGTAGGTAAGATCAGAAAGTTAAATAACTAAAAAATGTAAAACATTCAATGTAATATAATAAATTAAAAGAAAGCAGTAGTATTAAGGATAAGTGACTTAAAATACAAAAAAAAATTATAGCACATGTAATAAAACAAATATGCCTAAAATTAGTATTTTGTAAAGGGAAAATAATACCTATTAAACTAGGACAATCAAAAAGAAAATGTAGCAAAATGTATATAGTTTAATAACACAGATTATGTGAAAGTTTTATATGATGTAATATAATTTTAATAAGGGAGTATTTTATTAAGTAAGTGCAAGAACATTTTTCTAATTACGGCTCTAGGATAACAAATATTATCCAATAGCAGAACAAGGAATGGTTGTCATGGACGACAAAATAGAAGATATCTTGTTGATTCAACACTCAATTGTTATATTTGAACGAGGATAGTTCAGTTCCATGAATCGAAAAAAAAAGATAAATCTGAAGAATAAATTGCTTAGTAAATTCTAATAACTATTAATTAACAAAAAAGATAATATGCAAGAAATTTTGTTTATTCAATAAGACTCAATTGTTATATATGAACGAGGACAGTTCAGTTGTTATAAATCTCGAAAAAAAACCAAGAAACCTAATGCATGAAATTACTATCAATCCAAATTAATATAGTAACTGATTAAAAAGACGGTTGGACAACTTCCGAGGCTCTCACTCCGAGAATATAATTCTACCTATCAATAAAATTAAAACCAAAAATCTAAAGAATAAATTAACTAACCATACCGTCAAATGAGTAATAATGAAAAACAATAAATAAATGGAGACAACCCAAGACCTGGTGAAGTCAAAGTAAATAAATACCTTAAAACGAACATAAAGAAAATTAAAATTGTGTCCAGAACCTCACTTTCTACAACGGAGCGAAGATTTAATACTACACAAATTCCATTGGGACCTGTGACCACCAGAAATGAAAATTAGCGAAGATCAAGAACTGAACCTTCCACTACATCCTGGGACACCAACACCAAACTTTTATTGAGAAGCTGGAGGTTGATATATTCAAGACATTCGTCATCACTCTGCTCTCCGTTACCGTTCAGTGGAACACTGCCATAACGAGTATCTTGTAAACGTACGGTAAAAAACCTGCTCATGTTTATATTTTATTTAATAAGATTTTAACTAAATTGTAATACCTTGTAACCTTAACTTGCATTTTCTGACCTTACTAATAGTCACAAGAACTCCATGTACCCTGAGATTAAGAAAAAATTAATAATATAATTAAACTTTAAAAACATCTAAACCCAAAATCAATAACTAATCGATTCAGTCCTGTTTGATCGATGTGTTGTATCTGTGTCATGAGAAACTTCCGTTTTGAGAAAAAATATAAAAAATAAAGAATCTTTCCTGAATTTGATGAGTAATTATTCTTGGTTAACGATTTAGTGTATTTTAAGGAACTTATAGTGTATAAAGGGAGAAACGAGAGGAACACCAGACTCAAACAACTTAACCTATAATAACTGGTTGACTATAAACAACAGCGCTAGTCCGCGGACAGACGGTGAATTACGAGAGAAGAGCAAACTAATTCGCGTCAGCCGCTCTCCGCTCTCTCAATAGTGGATGCAGACTAGGCTTGAATAATAACGATCGAATTACCGAATATATTAACTGGTGTCGAGCGTTATTCTTTCGTAAAGTACTTAATTACTATATAATATAGAGATATTATCCATAATTGAATAATATCACCCATATAAAAATATTGTTTCCTTATAAATAGATTGATATTGCGGTGCTTAAGAGAGACCACTTACAACTTCATAAATAAGAAACACACTCCTTGAAAAATTATATTACAATTTGGCGTTTCCAACGTGAAGCGTATTTAAACCTTGTTCTACATCTATTGAGTTAGATTACAAATTGACAAGATTACAGATTGACACCGACAACAGTGGGGCTTAAGAAATAAACTAAATACGGGAGTTATTATATTGTTATAATTGAACGAGTTATATTACAAATTGACGTCAACAACGTGGAGCTTAATACTGATACGGCAAAGACCGATAATATATTATAAATTGGCGAACCCAACAGTGGGGCTTAACGTTGATACATTTGTAATAAAGACAGATAATATATTATAAATTGACGCATCCAACGTGAGGCAAATTAACACGGGAGCTACAGAGATTTATATTACAAATTGGCGCTCATCCGGTAGGGCTTGAGTTAAGTAAAAAATCGACTACATCGCTATTACTTAACTTGAGCAGGCGACTATTAGAGGCACAGGAATGCATACGTGAGGTGTTTCTAAAAGGATGGTGAAGGACCAAGAAACGGAAGAAGATAGACGGGAAGAAGAAGCAGAGTTAGTTACGGAAGGTGAGATGGAACAACAGGTGGGTGACAAGGAGGAAGCCAGAGGAGGCCTGGATTTACAAAAATTATGGGAATTAATTAAAGAAGATTCCAAGAAACAGAAGGAAGATTATTTTAAACGAATGGAGGAACAAAATAAACAAACTAATGAGAAAATAGATAGTATTAAAGAAGATAATAAACAAACTAATGAGAAAATAGACAAAATGGAGGAAAAAATAAAGGAAAGATTTGACCAGAATAAAGAGGAAACTAATGAAAATTTTAGGAAACAAAATGAGAACACTAATGAGAGTTTAAGACAAATTAAGGAGTAGAATAAACTGATGAATGAAAAAATAGACAGTCTTAAAGAAAGTACTAGTGAAACCTTAAGGCAAACTATAAATGAAAATAATGAACAATTGAAGGCCGATTTTAGACAAATAAATGAGAAAATTGATGGTTCCAATGAAAGTAATAAGGAAGAGTTTAGAGAAATACATGAGAAAATAAATTGTATAAATGAAAGCATAAACGATAGGATAGACAAAATTAACGATTATACAGAGGAGAAAATAAAAAAATGTTAATGAAACAATCAGTCAAAGAATCGACCAAACAAGAGAGGAACTTATAAGGGTTCAAGGAAGAGGTGACTACCCGAATAAATAACAGAAATTAATAACAAAATTAGTGTAACGGAGGTACAAGCGGAAAAACAAGAAAAATTAGACGAGGTACAAATTAACATAGCTGGAAGAATAGAGCTAGTTAACAATGAAATAACACAAATAAAAACTCAAGTGGATCATAATAAAGGGACCGTTGCAAATATCATCAGGAGTTGATTAGTATAAAGGAGTCAATCGAAAATTTACAAAATAGACCAATGTACCTAGCACACCACATAGCCCCTGATCAAAAGGAAAACATTAATTTCAAAATTTATAGAGGAAACCCCATAGAATTTTTAGATAGGATAGATGAGTGGTTTGGTAGAATTAAAGTGACCCGCTGGAACATAATCAAGAATTTGTTAGATGACTGTTTAAAAACATAAATGATAATTGGTGGTTGGCGGTTCGAAACGATACGAGTAATTATGAATTGTTTAAGAAGGTTTTTAGGTCGAAATACTGGTCGGATTCCGTACAGAACATGATTAGGGGCAATATCACCAACGGAAAATTCAACGTTAATCAAGAACAGTCCCCAACTACCTACTTTTTGGGAAAAGTGTGTTTGGCGCGTCATTTGGAACCGCGAATACCAGAGGAGTGTTTGGTGAACAAACTATCATACCATTTTGAAGAAGAAATAGTTCGTGCTAGACGCAGTGGGCAAGTGAAGACAGTAGGAGCGATGGAAATGTTGTTAGCCAGCTATGAAATGGAAGATTATTATCAGAGGTCTCGAAGACAAAATCACTATTCAAACAATAGGAAAGAGGAGCACAATAGAGAACCGCGTCAGGGAGTGAATAGGTATAACCATAATAATTATAACCGAAATGTTAATAACAATTATATGAATAACAACTACCGCAATAATAATTACCAAAACAATAAACATTATAATAACCCTAAAATAACCGGTACAGCACAGGCCGAAGGAATTTTGACAATGGAAGAGACTATTGGAATAGTAACCGAGGGAACAATGACGGAAGAAATCAACCCAGAAATAGGAGCGTCGAGAATGACGGAGGAAGCAGGGAACAAAGGAGATACGTACCCTCGGAAAATCAACGAAGTAATGACCAGGGAACCCATATAGCTCGAATAAACTATATCATGGCCGATGAGAGGGATAACCAAGAGGACTATCGTGGAAACCGTAAACCTAATCCCGATTCTGGGAATGCTGAGGGAAGAAATAGACGGAACGAAGAGGACATAGAACCGTATGTGTATGATCCATACTGTGATGATCCCATAGAAAGATTTACGACCACATATAATCTACGGAATCCACCGGAAAACCATATTGGTAGAGCAGACCGAACAGTGGCCAATACAGGATAGTTAAGATAAATTATTTGAAATCAATTAAAAAACAACAAAATTCTAAAAATAAGTAAGAACATCTTACTATATAATTCAGAAGAAATTATTTTAAACTAATAATCATAAAAGAAGAGAAAGACGGTTAATAACCATAGTAATTATTTGAATAACCAGATTAATCAGTATAATAACAATGATAAAAACAATTAAGACTAGTTGCTATTTAAGAAGGGTTAGAAATGAGTTGGATGAAGGAAAAATATGCCAATACAATTTAAGATAAGGAGGAGATTCAGTATTTAACTGCAGAAGTAAATGGGAGTGAATCAAAAATAATAAAATACGTATGCTAAAGAATAATTAATTGACAGCACGGAACTAAGAAGAATTTGAAATAAATATTGAACAGCTTTAACTACTATACCTGTGAATAATATGATAAATGGAACTACAGAACAACGAGATAAATAAGTTAAGAAAAGTATTAGGATACCTCAGAAATAATAGTAATCATCCCTTGAATATAAGTCTGTAGCGAAGGAGCTACCTTATAGGTAATAATTATATGTATTGTGTTGTGATAGTGCAACTTTTATATTTTTTCTGGACAGAGATGAAGTTCCTCTGATCTCAGAAGATATAGTTAGGGAAACGGCAGAGTAATGGAAGCCAAGAGTGCCCCTCTGATTCCGTACCAGCTATGATATTAGGGAAAAATGTTAGGGTAATATAGTATTTTAGGGATTATACACCAAGCGGGGTAATTAAATATAAATATGATAATAAGAAATGGTGGCGTAATAAGTTAGAAGAAGTTATGAGTTCCAGAGGAAAAATACAGGTCTACAACTGAGTGAGGTACCAGTAGAGAATTTAATGACAAGATATACCATGAGTATCAACACAGTTTTCCGGTGCAATTAAAAGTTTAAGGAATATAAATATAAAATAAATCACAAAGAACCCATTGAATTGCATACTAAAACAGAATACAACAGGAAGAAATATCATTAAATACACAGTAGGTGAAAAAATTTTAATAAGAAATAGGCAACAACCCAGCAGTTCTGAAGGGATAGCTAAAAAATTATTGTTATTATATGTTGGACCTTTCTTAATAAGCAAGGATAACCAAAACAACACATACGTGGTGACTGACCCAATTAATAACAAAGTAAGGGGTACTTATAACCAAGCTGAAATAAAAAAATATTACGATTAAGAAGAAAACATTCCCAGACATGAAACTATAAGTTTATTTCAACCAAACGAAATTCAGCTAAAATAAACTTCTTTTGGAGGCGGAGTATTACGTAACGTAATGAAGCTAAGGTCCCCTACGTTACACAAAAACTTTAACATTATCAAAATAAAACAACATCAAATGTTCGTGATAATTAAGGTCAGAAAAGTAAACCTTCGTAAAATAAACAAATCAATAATACCAAGTAAGGTTACTAGGTAATAAAAAAAATAGAAATGTTAATAAATACAAACTAGGAATTGGTCAGTGGAAAGTGTAAGTGATAAACACAGTTTCAAACAATGTGAAAATACTATAGACAGATTAATTAATTGTCTATAGATAATTAGTATAATTATATACTAAGGAGTGGACTAATTAATTGGTATTTAATATTTCATAATAAGGTGCATGTTATTATGTTTTGTCATGTTATTTTGTTGCATGGTATTTATTTTGTCTTTTGTATGTAGCAGGAGTGAAGCAATTGCTTTGAGAAAGCATCAATTCATGGATGTTAATTTCATTTATGTTAAACTTTATAAGAGTAAATATTTGGATACTTACTTTGAATAAATAATAGAGATATTATTAGATTATATTTGTAAACTTGGCCATGAAGGCAATAATTGTTGATAAATTGCCAAAGGGTTATTGTAATTATGGTATAAACAGATGAAGGGTTCAATATTAAAATAAATAATAATAAATTGAAATCAGGATGAAATAAAATCGGAATGATTGGCCATAAGCCAGTGACACATTGTACAGTAGGTAAGATCAGAAAGTTAAATAACTAAAAAATGTAAAACATTCAATGTAATATAATAAATTAAAAGAAAGCAGTAGTATTAAGGATAAGTGACTTAAAATACAAAAAAAAATTATAACACATGTAATAAAACAAATATGCCTAAAATTAGTATTTTGTAAAGGGAAAATAATACCTATTAAACTAGGACAATCAAAAAGAAAATGTAGCAAAGTGTATATAGTTTAATAACACAGATTATGTGAAAGTTTTATATGATGTAATATAATTTTAATAAGGGAGTATTTTATTAAGTAAGTGCAAGAACATTTTTCTAATTACGGCTCTAGGATAACAAATATTATCCAATAACAGAACAAGGAATGGTTGTCATGGACGACAAAATAGCAGATATCTTGTTGATTCAACACTCAATTGTTATATTTGAACGAGGATAGTTCAGTTCCATGAATCGAAAAAAAAAGAGATATCTGAAGAATAAATTGCTTAGTAAATTCTAATAACTATTAATTAACAAAAAAGATAATATGCAAGAAATTTTGTTTATTCAATAAGACTCAATTGTTATATATGAACGAGGTCAGTTCAGTTGTTATAAATCTCGAAAAAAAACCAAGAAACCTAATGAATGAAATTACTATCAATCCAAATTAATACAGTAACTGATTTAAAAGACGGTTGGACAACTTCCGAGGCTCTCACTCCGAGAATATAATTCTACCTATCAATAAAATTAAAACCAAAACTCTAAAGAATAAATTAACTAACCATACCGTCAAATGAGTAATAATGAAAAACAATAAATAAATGAAGACAACCCAAGACCTGGAGAAGTCAAAGTAAATAAATACCTTAAAACGAACATAAAGAAAATTGAAATTGTGTCCAGAACCTCACTTTCTACAACGGAGCGAAGATTTAATACTACACAAATTCCATTGGGACCTGTGACCACCAGAAATGAAAATTAGCGAAGATCAAGAACTAAACCTTCCACTACATCCTGGGACACCAACACCAAACTTTTATTGAGAAGCTGGAGGTTGATATATTCAAGACATTCGTCATCACTCTGCTCTCCGTTACCGTTCAGTGGAACACTGCCATAACGAGTATCTTGCAAACCTGCGGTAAAAAACCTGCTCATGTTTATATTTTATTTAATAAGATTTTAACTAAATTGTAATACCTTGTAACCTTAACTTGCATTTTCTGACCTTACTAATAGTCACAAGAACTCCATGTACCCTGAGATTAAGAAAAATTAATAATATAATTAAACTTTAAAAACATCTAAACCCAAAATCAATAACTAATCGATTCAGTCCTGTTTGATCGATGTGTTGTATCTGTGTCATGAGAAACTTCCGTTTTGAGAAAAAATATAAAAAATAAAGAATCTTTCCTGAATTTGATGAGTAATTATTCTTGGTTAACGATTTAGTGTATTTTAAGGAACTTATAGTGTATAAAGGGAGAAACAAGAGGAACACCAGACTCAAACAACTTAACCTATAATAACTGGTTGACTGTAAACAACAGCGCTAGTCCGCGGACAGACGGTGAATTACGAGAGAAGAGCAAACTAATTCGCGTCAGCCGCTCTCCGCTCTCAATAGTGGATGCAGACTAGGCTTGAATAATAACGATCGAATTACCGAATATATTAACTGGTGTTGAGCGTTATTCTTTCGTAAAGTACTTAATTACTATATAATATAGAGATATTATCCATAATTGAATAATATCACCCATATAAAAATATTGTTTCCTTATAAATAGACTGATATTGCGGTGCTTAAGAGAGACCACTTACAACTTCATAAATAAGAAACACACTCCTTGAAAAATTATATTACAAATTGGCATTTCCAACGTGAAGCGTATTTAAACCTTGTTCTACATCTATTGAGTTAGATTACAAATTGACAAGATTACAGATTGACACCGACAACAGTGGGGCTTAAGAAATAAACTAAATACGGGAGTTATTATATTGTTATAATTGAACGAGTTATATTACAAATTGACGTCAACAACGTGGAGCTTAATACTGATACGGCAAAGACCGATAATATATTATAAATTGGCGAACCCAACAGTGGGGCTTAACGTTGATACATTTGTAATAAAGACAGATAATATATTACAAATTGACGCATCCAACGTGAGGCAAATTAACACAGGAGCTACAGAGATTTATATTACAAGCTTAGGCTGTAATGCGCATATATAATATAAAATAAATATTTAATTTAATTTTAATAATATATAATAGACGAGCAGGTGTGAATTGGAAGCTGGCTTGCAAACTGGAGTCAACACGCAGGATCACCGATTACTGCTGCATGTGTGTATACAAGTAAATAGTGTGTGTGCGTGAAGCCTGTTTGATCATGAAAGTTTGCAATCTCACCCCAAGTCAATGCTAAATTAAGAATATATTTTATATTAAGCAAACCATAAATGTTAGCAAGAAGGTAAAAACTCCTAAAAATGTGTAAAAATCAGACACAAGTGTAGTGCGAATTTTACGTAATTCGGACAAACAGTGCGATTTTTAATGCATTATAATTACACTAGTGGTGCGAGCATCATGATAATTGCACATCACATAGGTCATTAAATTAGACAATATTTTATCGCCGTGAAATCTGCGTTAAACAGTGCGATTGGCGAAAATGCAATTATGTGAAATAGGACGTGAGTGGGGGCTATCACGCAATGGTTCAACTGTCGACAGGCTAATTCCTGAATCGACAGCTGCAGTTTTCTTGGTGAATATAAATAGAAGCCCAGGAGAGCTAATCTCTCTCTTCTAACAGTGTTCATTCGTGGCGGAACGCTATGTCCGTTCGTGACACGAAATTTTAATTACTTCGGACAGAGTTAGACGATATGTCTAACACCAATAAGACTTTCTTGTTAATCATAACTTGTAAAGTAATATGATAAATATTTCGATTTAACATAATAATGGAAAACAGTAGTTAAAAAGTAACGTAACAAACAAATCGTCAGAGGTCTACAAGTGATCTACATCTAGGAGCACTACTCCAGACCGAGGACGAAAGCACTACATGGCATAATTTCCAGACGTAAAGGACGAGAGGACCCGGAGGATGAGGAAAGGATCCAGGACTTCCAAGAGGACCCGGAGGACGAGACGGGGATCGAGGACTTCAAGACTACGCAGGAGTCACAACATCAGGGACTCAGGACCAGGACAGGGTATGCTGAGGAACCACTACAATTAAGGTGAAAGAAAGCCATGTATTCCTCATAACAAAAGACTTAATCAAAGATTGATAAACATTGTCAAAAGAAAGACAATAATTTCAAAAAGTGTAATTTATAACTTTTAGATGTAAATGTCTTGTATAAAAATTATAGCATAATTTTTGCAGTAATAATTTATTGAAAATACGTAAATTTAAATTGTAGAGTAATTATGAAAGCATTATAGAGAAATTATGAAAGCATAATTTTTGCAGTAATAATTTATAAAAAATATTTAGATGTAAAATTGTAGAGAAATTATGAAAGCATAATTTTTGCAGTAATAATTTATAAAAAATATTTAAATTGAAAATTGTAGAGAAATTATGAAAGCATAATTTTTGCAGTAATAATTTATAAAAAATATTTAAATTTAAAATTGTATAGAAATTATGAAAGCATAAGTTTTGAATTGATAATGATTGAAAATATTTTAATATACATGTGAAAGAATCAATTAGATTTGTTCAAATAATGAACAAATAGTTAACTTAGTTAAATATTTTTATATTGAAAGCACACATTCAGACTGAGTAGTCCAGACAGTATAACATAATGAAGAAATGTTTTTTATTTAAAATTAATGATATTATGTCTATGATATAAGCTTTATGTTGGTGATGAGATTACAGCAAACTAAGAAACTTTGAAACCATGTATAATGAATATCGTATGACGAAGTAATCATTATTTGTATAGTATTATTCTTGATATTTTTGTTTAAATTAATAAATGGGAACATTTTGAATTCCCTAAAAAGGCTACCATTATTATAATTACACCTGAACCCCTAATTACACGTACATGTTGTTAGAAATGTTATTTATCGTTGTATAATTTTATCGCTCATATAACGTTGTATAGTTGTAATATATATATATATATATATATATATATATATATATATTGTAACGTTACATAACCCGGTCCCAATAAATTAAATCATGTAAGAACATAAAGGTCAGAAATGGGTAACCTATAACTAGCTCTAAATTAAAGTATATCACTAACATGATAAACAATTCGAGTGATATACGGTGCAAAGTGAGTTATAGTGTACTTATTGAGGTAAAAAATGAAAGTGAAGGTAACTTATTACAGAATTGTGCTGTAGGTTTGGGAATTATAAAACTATGAGAGTAGACTATAATACTACTAACTGATTCTGTATTTTATTTATTTATTGTAATATTTATATTGTATGGACAACCAATTGTTATACCTAAGTTAATGTTATATTTTTTCAAATATTTGTGTTATAATATAAGATAACCCAGGGTTCGTTTTAAAAAACATAAAAAATTTTAAATATCAAAGGATAATAAAAAATTAAAATAATACTATGAGGGAAATGGCAACAGGAAGTAGTGCAGTGTAGGAATACTATGAGAGACTAAATAAATAATATATATAAATTTATTTAAAGATATATGTTTTTAAAGTAAACAAACGCATGCTGCTCTCTTACGGACATTCCTGGAACTACATACTAAACGAAAAATAAACAAATTTATTTAATATTTTTTCGGTATTCGTAAAGCTTAGTAATTATCCATTTCTGACCATCTCATAACAAAAAGAACTTACCCTTAACCCTGGGGAATTATTAAGAATTATATATTAATTGATGTTTTGAAAATAGTGTAAAATTTGGTAAACAAAACCATATATGTTTTTTTTTCTTTAGACAATTCCATGTTTACTCGATGAAGTCGATATTATGTTTTATGTAAGGAAAGATCAATTGTGATACTTGTATTTTGGTGGCAGGAAACAAAAACCAATAATATAAATAAATAATATTATTGAAAAATGATATTGAATAATAAAGTGTGTTATAATTTTTGTAGTGGGTAGTTGTAATAGATTTCAGCACAAAAACAGAAGAGATCAACACATCGGATCAGATTTTGCTATAGTGTAGGCTGGTTGAACTAGGCGTGGAAACTTGTCTCACAATCAGCTGATTTAAATCACAGCGAACAATTTGAAAAATCAGAAATCATCTAAACCGAGTGTAAATAATTGGTACTTACTCTCTCTTCCTCATAAGGCTGAACAACTTCCCTCCTTGACCCCAAATCACACACTCTTGATTTCTGTTTAGATTGAGTAACATTAAAAAATCCTTTATTTATTTTCTAAAACGTCAGTTATTATAATTCATAAGTGGCGACTGCGGAGAGGCGGAAACTTTAATATCTCAAACCGCGATGTTACAAGATTGGCGCATAACAACATTGGGAGCTTAATTAAATAAGACGAACACCCAATAAGCCACATACAAAGTTTTCGCTAAAACCTCTAAGAAAACCGCGACGTTACAGGATTGACGCATACAACGTGGGGCATATAATATAACTCTACTGTACCTCACCGCGACGTTACAAGATTGCCGCCTGCAACGTGGGGCTTAAACGAAAACGAGGACGTCTGAGCAGTACGTTACAAGATTGGCGCCCATCGCGGGGCTTGAACAACAGCGATCAGACCTTTTACGTTACAATATTGGCGCTCAACATAAAAGGGCTGTAATTAGAAAAGAATTTTGATATATTTAATAAAAATATATACCAAAAAATCTAATTATCGTCGGCAGTTATGAGAAAACAAGAAATGCATAATACCCGAGGCAAATCGAAGAAGAGGGCAGAAGAAAAGGAGATTGAAGAAGGTGGACAGGAACAAGAAATAGAGTTAGTCACGGACAGCGAAATGGAACAACCAATGGGTGATAAAGAAGAAACCGAAGTAATCACAGATACGGCCAAGGAAATAGTTGAAGAGGATGCCCAAGGGGATCAACCAGATAAATCCAACCAAAAAGAAGATATAAGCATACAGGAGATGTTAAGAATTATAATGGAAGGGAATAACAAGATCCAGGAAGATAATAAGTGAACCAATGAGGAAAATAAAGAAAATTTTAGGAGACAGGAGGAAAAATTTGATAAAATAGATGAGAATTTTAAGAAACAGGAAGAGAACTCTAGGAAGCAAAATGAAACTTTGAGGGATAGTTTAAAACAAATTGAGAAAATAAACGAAGAAAATTTAAAACAATTTGAGGATAAAATGGAGAGTTTCAACAAGGAATTAAGAAAAAATCTAGAGAGTAAAATTGAACTGGTCAGTAATACGCTAAGCCAAAGAGTAGATGAATATAAGGAAGAGGCAGAGAAGAAATTAATAGAAACTAACCAAAGATTAGATAAAACTGAAGAGAAGATGGAACTAATTAAAACAGGAGTCGAGGCACGAATTGAAAAGGAAGAACAGAATAATCAAGTTCGTGTAATGGCCATACGACAAGAAAACAATGACCAATTAGATAGTGTCAAAAGCAGTCTAAACTGTAAATTATCAGAGTTTCATAAAACAGTAGAGAATGTAAAAAATCAGTGTGATAGCCAAGCAGAGAAATTAGATAGTTTGCAACAAATACAAACCAATTTTCAATGTGATGTAGATAGAATAAGTGCTAGATCTGCATGCAGCAGTCCTCATGTTTATCAAGATAGTAAGGAAAGTGTAAACTTTCGGGATTATCGCAGAAACCCACTTGAATTTTTAGGGAGAGTAGACCAAATTTTGAACAGATCAAAGGAGAATCAATGGAATATGATAAAAGGTCTATTAGACAAATCGTTCAAAAATATCAATGATAATTGGTGGACAGCAATTAGGAACGAGGTGTGTGATTATGGGGGTTTCAAAACAATGTTCAAACTTAAGTACTGGTCAGAATCAGTACAAAACATTATTAGGGACGATATCTGTCATGGTAGGTATGACCGTACAGTGGGACAAACACCTACTGCTTACTTTTTGGGGAAGGTGTGTATAGCAAAGTATTTAGACCCTAAGATACCTGAAGAGTGTCTAGTGACCAAAATGGCGTATCATTTTGAAGAGAAGATCATCAGTGCCAGATTAAGTGGACAAGTAAAAACTATTGAAGGCATGGAAACGCTACTAGAAAATTATGAACAGGAATCTTATTATAGGAGAAGTAGATGGAGGTCAGGGAATACCGACGAGCGGAGGAATGAACCACCAAGAGAGAATCAGCCCAGAGTTAATTATGTGCATGCTAATAACAATTATTTCAATAATAGATATCGAGGAAGGTGGCCTAATAATAATCGACAGAATTACCGACATGATTCTTATCACCGAGACTAAGGTCCACAAAGGAATATGAACAACCTAGCAACCTAGATTCAGAGAGAGTGATGAAGAAAGGAGACCGATAAGCAATATTCAACATAATGAAAATGTTGAACCAAACAATAATAATGATGGAAATAGGGGAAACGGGTACCAGCAGTGAGAAGATGTGATTGCCCGTCACTGCTAGAAACAACAGGACACAGAATTTACCATACACCCAATTATAATACTAATTTAAATCAACCAATAACCATTATCAGAAATAATTTTCTAAAAAATATACAGTCCGAGTTAATGGAAGAAAGAGCAATTAAAGAGTCATCACCAAACAATGACATAGTCTATATACAAACAAAATTAAATGGAGTGTCAGCAGAGGCCATGATTGATACAGGAGCCAATATTTAAATTATTGATCAATTAGAATTAGATCGTATTACTGAGTTAACTACTGAGAGAATACCTACTTTACCAATTAACAATTTAACAATTGTTGGTGCTACCGGGAAACAAAATAAAACAATCAAAAAACAAGTGTCTTTGAATGTTACCACTAATGGAATAGGAATACCTATGGGATTTTTAGTAGCGAAAGGGCTACCGTTTAAGGTGTTAATAGGGTGTGATATGCTACGGCGACACACTGCAATTATAAATCTGGCCAGGGGTATAGTAACCTTGAGCACAGAAAATGGTGAGTTAACGGCTGAGATAATTGGTAGCCAAAGTGCCCCTCAGTGTCCGAGCTCATTTTTTGTTAGGGAGGATAATAGATTAACCCTAGGTAACAATATAGAAGTAACAGAATCAAAGATTTGGCAAGAGAAGATAGAAGAAATAATGGAGTTTCAGAATAGGCAGGCACCGGAAATAATTAGTGTAGAACAGAAACAACAACTTATAAAAATTTATAATAAATATAAATCAGTATTCTCAGAATCACCAGGAAAAGCAAAAAACTTCTTGTGTGAACTAAAGTTCAAGGAAAATGTAAATTTTAATAAATGATCGTACCCTGTTGCTCAAGCTTTGAAAGAGGCAGCAAGGAAAGAAATTCAAAGAATGATATTAGAAGACATAATTGAAAGAAGTAGTTCTCCATATACCAGCCCATTGGTAGCTATACCGAAGAAAGATGGTCAAGTCAGACTATGTCTCGATGCTCGGGAGTTGAATAAAATGCTCATTAACGATCGCACGTCTCCAGGTGAGATTGAAGAGATAATGAAAAAATTCTATGGATGCAAGTACATAAGTACTTGGGATGCAGTCTGTGGATACTGGCAAATAGAGTTGCACCCTAACAGCAGACAATATGTTGCTTTCATATTCGAAGGACGAAATTATCATTTTAAGCGTTTGCCTTTTGGATTGGTAAATTCTGTGGCCGTGTTCATCCAGTGCATGGACCAAATTTTAGGTAAGGAAGTTTTAGATTTTACTACCATATATGTAGATGGTACTAGATGGTACTGACATATTAATTACGTCTTGTACTTGGGAGGAGCATTGTAACTGAGTGGAAACAGTGTTAAATAAACTTTTGCAACATAATATAACTTTAAAACTGGATAAATCTAAATTTATCACACATGAACTACCATTTTTAGGGTTCATTTTATCTGCTACTGGAATTAAACCATCTCCTGAAAAAGTAAAGGCTATTCAAGATTTTCCTAAACCAAGAAACTTGAAACAATTACAATCCTTTTTGGGGATATGCAACTATTATAGAAAATTTCAACAGAATTATTCAGAAGTAACAGCTAAATTTCAATGTTTACTTTCAAAGAGAAACAAGTGGAAATGGGAAGAAAGTGAAGATAATAATTTCCAGATAGTAAAAAATAAATTTCTTGACAGCATCATGTTACATCACCCAAATTTTAATAAACGTTTTTTCATAAATTGTGATGCTAGTAACATTAGCCTTGGAAGTGAGCTATATCAGGAAGATGAAGAAGGAAATCATGGAGTTATCAGTTTTGCAAGCAGAGTACTGAGTAGTTGTGAGAGAAATTATACAGTAACTGAAAAAGAACTGCTGAGTGTTGTGTTCTCATGTATAAAATTTCGAACATTTATTTTGGGATACCCAGTGACCATCAGAACTGATCACAGATCAATTTCGTTTTTAAAAAATTGTAAACTTAACCACGGCAGACTTACTAGATGGGCATTAATACTTCAAGAATATAATTTAGACTGGGAATATATTCCGGGTAAGAAGAATGTAATAGCAGACCGATTATCCCGGATTAACCTCGAAAAAGGAACTTGTGAAATAGAACCAGAAAGTATTGGAAAAATATATTACATCATTAAGATGGCAAAGGAGTTACAAGATATAATTAATAAAATAAAAGTCGATCAAAAAAGGGACACTAAATTAACAAAAATTAAGGAACGAATATTACAACATGACCCTATAATAATGAAATTTTTTTGTGTTTATGAAGAGGTCCTTTTTATTCGTCCTACCATTAAGGATCATGTCTGGAAGATGTATGTGCCAGCAGCAACAGAAGTAGCATTGATTCAGGATTATCATGAAAGGTATGGCCACATGGGATCACTCAAATTTATTAAAGCTCTATCTGAACATTGTTACGTGAAAGCTATAAATAAAAGAGTAAGGGAGATAGTAAAAACCTGTAACATATGCCAGCTAGTAAAAGTAAATAATGAAAAGAGAATGGGCACAATGATTACAATAAAATCTAATAATAAACTTGAAAAGACATTCTTGGATATCTGTGGACCTTTTCCCAGAAGTGGAGGAAGACATAAATATAAATAAATATATCATTATATTATTTGATCATTATACGAAATACACAAAACTCTACGCTATTAGTAGAGCCACAACGAAGAAAATTCTAGAAGTAATTATAAAAAAATACTTACCTGAGGTGGGAAAACCGGAAATGATTATAACTGATCATGGAACGCAATTTCGGGGAAAAAGGTGGAAAGAAGAATTGAGAAATTGGCAAATAAGAACCTACAAGACATCAGTGTACCACCCTAGTAGCAATCCTGCTGAACGTGTATTAAGGGAAGTTGGCAGAATTCTACGTACCTACTGTCATCAAGAACATAAAAACTGGAGTCAGTATATTGAACCAGCAGAGACTTTCCTTAATTGGTCATACCATGACACTATCGGTACTAGCCCTTATCAGGTAATGTTTGATAAACCACCACCAAGAGAAATTACATCATTGATAAATTTCCCTCCAGGAGAGAGAGTAGAGTTCGACCAAGTGGAAATGCACAACAGAGTGTTGCATAAATTGGAACTTCAACAAAAAAGGGATCAAGTAAAAAGGAGAAGATTGGATACATACCAGATGGGAGATAAGGTACTAATCAAAAATAGACAACTACCCAGTTCTATAGAGGGTATTGCCCGGAAGCTACTGTTACTTTATACTGGCCCTTACCTCATCACCCAGGTGAAGGGGAATAATACTTACGAAATTAAAACAATTAACAATAATAGAATAAAGGGAGTGTATAATCAGTCGGAAATGAAACACTATTATGAAGATAAAGCCAAGACTATTAGGAGAATTGAACCAATCAACAATTTATTTCTATAAACGAGTTAAACTAAAATAAATTTGTTCTAGTGGGGGGGCTTTATGTAACGTTACATAACCCGGTCCCAATAAATTAAATCATGTAAGAACATAAAGGTCAGAAATGGGTAACCTATAACTAGCTCTAAATTAAAGTATATCTAAATATCACTATAATATTGACGACTCGGAACACAAAGTTTTTTATAAGTAAAAACGTAAAGTTTTACCTTACAGCCTAAACCGGCTTTCACCTATTGAAGGCTTCATCAGAGGCTGTCGTTAGTAGCGCTGCTCGTCTTGTTGTTGGCGACGAGAAAGTGTTTCGAAAGATTGAAGCTGTGTGTGTGTGGTGAGATGTGTTCGAATAATGCGTGCGATTTGAATTGTGTCTGTTCGTTTAGGATGTCGTTTTTATTTGTTTTTGTGTGTTTGTATATTTCTAATTGTTCTAGAGTGTCTAGTTTTCGGCCTTTTGTGTGTACGTGTAGTATGTTCATGTAATTGTCGATTATAATGCTATTGTCGTTTAATTATAATCGACAATAACATGAACATACTACACGTACACACAAAAGGCCGAAAACTAGACACTCTAGAACAATTAGAAATATACAAACACACAAAAACAAATAAAAACTACATCCTAAACGAACAGACACAATTCAAATCGCACGCATTATTCGAACACATCTCACCACACACACACAGCTTCAATCTTTCGAAACACTTTCTCGTCGCCAACAACAAGACGAGCAGCGCTACTAACGACAGCCTCTGATGAAGCCTTCAATAGGTGAAAGCCGGTTTAGGCTGTAAGGTAAAACTTTACGTTTTTACTTATAAAAAACTTTGTGTTCCGAGTCGTCAATATTATAGTGATATTTAGTTAAGTAACGGACACGTCATGGACAACGAAATCCAATAAAGTATATCACTAAACATGATAAACAATTCGAGTGATATACGGTGCAAAGTGAGTTATAGTGTACCCATTGAGGTAAAAAATGAAAGTGAAGGTAACTTATTACAGAATTGTGCTGTAGGTTTGGGAATTATAAAACTATGAGAGTAGACTATAATACTACTAACTGATTCTGTATTTTATTTATTTATTGTAATATTTATATTGTATGGACAACCAATTGTTATACCTAAGTTAATGTTATATTTTTTCAAATATTTGTGTTATAATATAAGATAACCCAGGGTTCGTTTTAAAAAACATAAAATTTTTAAATATCAAAGGATAATAAAAAATTAAAATAATACTATGAGGGAAATGGCAACAGGAAGTAGTGCAGTGTAGGAATACTATGAGAGACTAAATAAATAATATATATAAATTTATTTAAAGATAATAAAATTATCAAATACGTATATACAAGGTCATAAGAAAATGAACAAAAACTTATTATGTAAACCAAATTGATAAAGAAACCGGAATGGAAAAGAATTATTATTTATATAAAATATAAATTTATAATAATTACAAACTGCCTGTATAATAAAAATACTATGGGTTACTAAGAGTGACGGAAATAACAAGTATTGTTAATAATAATAAATTTGGAATAAAACCATAGAGTTAACAAAATGATGCTACTACAATTCTAATAAAGTAATCTTTCTGGAACTTTGGAGGAGTGAAAATTAGCACAAAATTAAAAAACATGACCACTATATAATCATACATTATTTATCAAAATTAAATGGTTATACTCCTTAAAAAACAGTGAAAGAAAACCTTCTGATGATTCAACCTAGTTTCGCCATAGTTCAAGTTGACGATAGAATATGAGCCAGACGGTAATGAAATTATAACTCAAGACGGACCTCACCAGAGAAAAAGCTTCATTCCAGTAACAACCATACGAAGAGAGGTAATATAAACATTTCGTTTAATAGTTAACGAAGAAAACGCATTCCGAATGTTGGTATAGAACACGAAACTAGTCAAATTTAATCACATGTTTTTAAAGTAAACAAACGCATGCTGCTCTCTTACGGACATTCCTGGAACTACATACTAAACGAAAAATAAACAAATTTATTTAATATTTTTTCGGTAATTGTAAAGCTTAGTAATTATCCATTTCTGACCATCTCATAACAAAAAGAACTTACCCTTAACCTTGGGGAATTATTAAGAATTATATATTAATTGATGTTTTGAAAATAGTGTAAAATTTGGTAAACAAAACCATATATGTTTTTTTTTCTTTAGACAATTCCATGTTTACTCGATGAAGTCAATATTATGTTTTATGTAAGGAAAGATCAATTGTGATACTTGTATTTTGGTTGCAGGAAACAAAAACCAATAATATAAATAAATAATATTATTGAAAAATGATATTGAATAATAAAGTGTGTTATAATTTTTGTAGTGGGTAGTTGTAATAGATTTCAGCACAAAAACAGAAGAGATCAACACATCGGATCAGATTTTGCTATAGTGTAGGCTGGTTGAACTAGGCGTGGAAACTTGTCTCACAATCAGCTGATTTAAATCACAGCGAACAATTTGAAAAATCAGAAATCATCTAAACCGAGTGTAAATAATTGGTACTTACTCTCTCTTCCTCATAAGGCTGAACAACTTCCCTCCTTGACCCCAAATCACACACTCTTGATTTCTGTTTAGATTGAGTAACATTAAAAAATCCTTTATTTATTTTCTAAAACGTCAGTTATTATAATTCATAAATTTTGCGGAGAGGCGGAAACTTTAATATCTCAAACCGCGACGTTACAAGATTGGCGCATAACAACATTGGGAGCTTAATTAAATAAGACGAACACCCAATAAGCCACATACAAAGTTTTCGCTAAAAAAACCTCTAAGAAAACCGCGACGTTACAATATATATATTGTAACATAACAAAATGTTACCTAACCTAAACATATACTATCAGGTTTAATAAATGCATAATGATAATATAAATAGATAAATTAATGATAAGAATAACCAAGAAGAGAGGAATCATGGAAGAAGAAAGAAGCAGAAGTGCCACAAGAAACAGTAAGCCCAAATACTGTTTGACACTACAACCAGACTATAACTGACACAAACTGATGGACAAATTTAAATTCACTTTAAGCTGTCAAGCGAGTCAGTGAATAATGTAAACAGAATATGATATGTTACTAAAAAATGATTAAATAAGAATCTGAATAGTGTGAGATCAGAATCAGCATTTGGCTGACAATAAACTAAATATGACTAGTAATTATTGAGGCCAAGAACTAAAATTAGCAATGGCCACAAAATGAAAACGAAGCTATATGTCAATCTCAAATATACTTATGACAAATAAACACGTTTGTAAGAGGGAATCTTATAACAATAAGCTACCTCAGCAAAATTATCGAATTGTGAACTAATAAAAGCTTTTAAGGCAGAATTCCGGTATGAACGGTATGCCTTAACAAGGCCTAGACCAAACAATCATCAATGAGATGATTATTAGGAAGTAATAGAAATGTAGGTCACCTACACAAAACAATTGTTATGCTCAAACATAGCAATAAGTATTATTAAAATGATATGATTTATAATTCAATTGTTAGTTAGTAGAATAGAGCAAATTAATGTGAAACGAAATATCATAGTATGTAAGAACAGTTCATTACAATGTCTAAAGTTAAGGTTTATTCGTAATGTACAGTAATTAAACATCAGTACAGAATTAATAGTGTTCTCACATAAACGTTCGAGTGATAAAACGCGATGTAGGACACAAACAATATTAGTCAAAGTGTATAATTGCCGATTTTGGTAAACAGACGACAGTGCGAAATAGTGTACCTGAACATTGTTTATGTAGCAATGTCAGTAAAAGTGAAACTAACTCGGTATCAAACTATATCAAATTAAAGAGGACAAAATATTCTTTAATTTGATGGTGATACCGCCCCAATCGCAACTGTATTAAGTGCGTGAAAGGCGTTAGCATCATTTACAAAATATGTTTAAGAAATTTGGTCGTTAATACCAATAACATCGGTAGCTGTCAATCACTTTAGCGTTTGGCGGTTATAAAAACCGTTTTGACGGTTGGAAAAACCATACGTCACATTCATCACACCTGTCTAAGCCAATGACAAAATTTCTTAGTAATTAACAATGTTGTCTAGAGCCGATCAAGGTATCGACTATAAAAAGAGCCGGAACTAATTTTCAGCAGACACTTCCTAACTGCATTCGGTGTGACAGGTACGCCGATCTCATCTCAGATCATTTTTAATAACGGATAGCGTCATCACCAGAACACATCAAAGGAAACAGTTCGACAACAACCTACAACTACTTCAAATTATTCAACAAGGAAACATTGTGATTATGTGCAGTATTATTTCATTTTAGTGCGGGAAAAAATAATGGACAGCAGAAAGAATTAAATAGTATTATTTATGATCCTGTAAGTTAGAAGCGGATCGAAATTCTCTGTTCAAGTGCGTGTGTAGTGAATAACGATAATCATTATAATCCGATTATCGAAGTGTTAATCAAAATTTTAATTGGAAGATTAAAACACCAGGTAACAGTGTAAACATTTTTTCATTCTTTTCTACGAGCGCCATAACCTGTACGTTTTAATACACTGATCTGTACTGACGCAAAAACACTGAAACATTTTTTATGTTACACCATGTCTAAATTTATTTTATAACTTTGTCAATATTAGTTAAGCTGAATGTTAGTTATAAGTGTTCTCCAAAATATAACCTTTGTAAATCATAAAGCAGGCGTGACGAACGCACAACCTATCAAATAGGTTATTTTTACTTGTTTACTTTATTATAGTAATGTCAAAGACAGTACTAGTCAATATTATATTAAAAAATCATTAGCTATTGTGTAGGCATAAATTTGTTTTTTGTGTCTCAAAGAACTTACACCTGAGATTTTAATAATAGTAATGTTTAAAGTAAAAAGAAATATCTGGACTTAACCAGATTTACTGTCTATGTCCTGAGCAAGCCCTACAGGGTATATAATAACTTATTTACAATTGTACATCATTGTGTGTTTTTTAATTATATTTGTTTGAATTCTCTATCAAGGGTATGAATAAAATCCCATTGTTAACAGCATAACTCGACTTAATTCATTTCTAACAGATAGTTAAATATTTTATTCAGAAAACTCAAACAACCTTCAGTTGTGATTAAGTACTTGGAATAGCATTGCCATAAAGGTAATAAACCATTATTTTAATTTCTTTAAATCATTAATTGATTCAATTCATGGGTTTAACACGGGATTTTCTCAAAATAAATCCGTGTGGCGCCCACTATCAAACAAGGCAACTTAACCTTGTAGCTAAAGTGAGTTGGTTTTTGTAAACCGTGTTGACAGCTTATTGAACTTCTAGAAAACACAACCAGGTACGTGAAAGCATATTATATTTATTCTATTGTCCAGACATTACTAGACGTAACGTACTTAGACTATTATCGACCTGGAGGAGAAGTTTCACAGCTAGTATCAACAAGACGATCATCATCATCGAGCGACCAACTATTATACTTTACTTTTAAACTTAAGCAAAGCTAGTATTTAAATAATATTAACAACACTATTTTATTTGTTTTATTTAAGGGAATTCTTTTCAGACAATTATAATTCTACAATTGTAAACACACTTTGAGTAACCTCGAATGTTACATTTTAAATCGCTTTACAAAATTAGTAACCTTCAATTTTCAACCACTACAAACTTTAATATATTTCCAAATAATATTTTACACATAACCAATTTTAAACATTAAACCACATCACGTTGGGTTTATTTACAAATACGCGCCCAACAGTGTGGCTTTAAGGAGAGTATTTAGTTTAATTACAAATTGACGCATCCAACGTGTGGCAGAATTACACCCCACGCAAACATTTATATTCGTTATAATTAGTTTAATTACAAATTGGTGCACCAACTAGTGTCGCTTAAAAATATTAAATAAAAATATTTTATATATTGATAAACAGCCCGGTAGACACAAAAGATAAACATGCCACACACCCATCAATATGATACGAGATATAAGGACAGTCGGGTAGGAGAAGGACAGCTAGATACGGAGACATACGAAGTGCAACCCACAGACGAGATGGAAGTCATTACCATTAATAATATCGAAACTCGACCTGAAGAAACACCCCAAGCAGAACAGGAAGGGGAAGTAACGGTCGACAACCAACCCAGACGGCCTGACGAACTCCCACAACCAGACAAACCGACTGAAGAGATGAGATGGGAAGCGATGATGAGGATAATGATGGAATTAAAGGAAGACGGTAAGAAATCCCATAAAAAACTGGTGTACAGCCAGAAAAAGATGGAGTCTATTAATAAAAATATGGAGTCACTGAAGGAAGACTTGAATAAAAAGATTGACAGTACCCACAGCCATGGACATGCTAAACAGTAAAATAGATGACAGCAGTAGGGCCGTAAGAGAAGACTTGAACACCACTTTAATTGAATTTAGCCGGAGGATGGAAGAAGGAAATGAGAAAATCAACACCAGAATAGACATGGAGATAGCGGTCGTAAGGGAAGAAATAATGGAAGCAAACAAAAGGTGCGAACAGCAAGACCAGGATTTGAAGCGAACTAGGGAAGAGGTCGACAGGAGGATCGACACCATAGAGGAGGTGACTGAAGCCCGAATAGAATCCTTGAAAAGAATGAGTCAAGAGGAAATTAAGCGGGTGAGGACCAACGTAGGTGAGCGCTGTGAGGAGGTGAGTACATCAGTAGACGCGGTAAGAAATTTAACCGTCGCTAATCGGGAAAGAATTGAGGAACTAAGACAACAAGAAATCGTGCAAATGCGGGAAGAAATTGAAATCATTCACAACCGTCCTATCCAAGGTCAGTATCTGCTACCAAATGACAACCGCGACGCGATTAATTTTAAAAACTATCGGAAAAACCCTATTGAATTCTTAGCACGCGTTGAAGAAAACTTGGCACGAATCCGAGAGACCAGGTGGAACAACATAAGAAGCTTGATAGATGAGTATTTCAAAGAAATATATGATAATTGGTGGACTGCAACGCGCCACGAAGTCAACAGTTACGAGGAATTCAAGACTCAATTCCGCGCGAAATATTGGTCAGAGGCCACACAAAACATAGTACGCGATCACATATGCCACGGCAAATATGATGCGAGCAGAGGAGGAACAATGACTTCCTATTTTTGGGTCAGGTGTGTCTAGCACGAAATTTAGAAACAAAAATACCTGAAGAATGTCTCGTTACAAAACTGTCGTACCACTTTGAGGAGGGTGTCGCTAAGGCACGTCAGTGGGGGCAAATTAAAACTATATCAGCTATGTCCGCACTGCTCGAGGATCAGGAACATGAAGGGTATTACCGAAGGGGTCGTAGGAGGAATGACCATTTTACTGATAGGGGCGGTAACATAAACAATAATAATAATAACAACTTCAGAAATTACAGGAGTAATTTTAATAATAATAACCGTCCAAACCAAAATTATAACAATAATAATAATAATAATAACAATAACAGTAGGCCGAATAACCAAAGTAATAACAATAATAATAATAACGGTAGCCATAATAATAATAATAACAGCCAGCGACCCAATTATAATAATAATAACAACCGACCACCAAACCAAGGCGGGAATAATCCACCACCACAATATCGCCGAGCTAATCACGTGCAAGCTAACTACGATCCCGGTAGAAGGCGGTACTACCAGCGACGAAACAGTTTCAGTGGAGAGAGAGGAAATATAAGAGGAGGACGGTGGAGAAGTAACAGCATTGAGGGCGACAGCCGCAACAGCGACTACCGGCCACAAGTGAATTTTGTGCAAGCCCATGACCAGTCCGACCCAGGGAGACCTGATGCCCGACCGCAGCCAAACACCACGAATAATGATGACGAAGGGGATTGGGTACCAGTCTGTGAGAGGCCTGGCTTTACAATAGTGTACAACCGAGCAGGCAGCTCTAGAGAGTCCAGACCCGGAGATGGCGGCCGACCCAGCACATCCCAAGACGCCAGAATACAATACCCATAATAACGTAATTGTCCCCAATAATGCACCCAATAGAGTGGAAAAGCACGAAATAACCCCATGTATGTATACCATAGAAGTGATTACTATTAAGAGCAGATAAAATATAGTGGTAGGCGACATTTACCACAAGAACATTTAGAGTATAAAAAGAAAAATATGTTTTAAAAATGATTACTATAAACAAACTCATTTAGTGACTAGAAGGATCACGTATTATGCCCAGAATTATTGAAGGTAACTAATTGTCTATACCAAACCTATTTACCCTATTGTGTTACTAAAAGTGTGTAGGATTAAGATATAAGCCAAACTATTTGTTACTTGTTAAAAAGGAACCAGATCTATCACACTAAAGGATAGAAAAAGATGCATTGTAAACTAAATAATTTAATGAGAAAAAGGAAAGACATCTATTATGTCATGGAGAGCCAAAAGTGGCATGTGACTAAAATATACCTAGGATAATGACATAAACTTACTTTAAATACTCTTATGTTAGATTAATTGAGAGAGGAGCTACTACTCTTTTATAACTAAAATGGCTATACTATACTTAGAAAAAAAAAATATATAATCAAATGTTTACCAAATGAATATTATAAGTAACTAAATGTTTATTGCAATTATCAAATATTGTATACTCAATAAAAGAGAATTAAAATCATCCAGAATAAGTGAAAACCACCATCACTTGAAGGAGTAGAGAAGAAGAATAACAAAGAGTGTAATATGAAAGAAGGATATTATTATGGAAAGTAGAGAGAGAAAAAAAATTGTTTATTAAATGAACCATGTAACCCCAAGAATGTCTATAAAATTAAATATCAATATATTGTTATTATATTATCACATTGTGTTGTAATTATCAAATATTGTATGTAGCAAAATATGTCAGAGAACATCTAACCAAGAACATTTTATATATGAATATTGTAAAACCTGATAATTCAGGATAAGTATAAATTACTAGCGAGAGAAAGAAAAACTTGTAAACTATTGTGAAAATAAGATATTATAGACTCTATATGTGAAAGACAACCGCATAATTATATAAGCATCAATGTAAGTGTGTAATTTTAAGAATACTCAAGTAAACTAAAACAATTGTCAACTAGTATAAAAAGTAACGATACGGCTAATGAAAAAGCATAGTCGAGAATGTCAAGTATGAAAGGAAATAATTACTTGTGAAAAGAAAGTATGTTATAAAGTGTAAAAGAAGGAGATGTGATATAAATGAAAACCTCTGATACCTTGAATATTATATTGAAGATATTATATTATTGAAAATGAATGATATTTATTATATTTTATGTGTTGTGATAGTGCAACTATTGCCAGGTGCAATGTTTATTTTTTTTTCTCAGACAGAGAAGAGTATGCCTCTGAATCTGAGTATGTGTATTGAGGAACGGCAGAGAATGTAAGCCACAGTGAGCCACTCTGATTCCGAACCCACTACAAAAGTTAGGGAGTTATATTGTAATGTATCAAGGGTTATTATGAAAGAAAAAATCTATGAGGTATAAAATATAAGAACCATTGAAATAATCACAAAGGTAAAGATATGTAATAAGAAAGAAAAATGTAATATGATAAGACAGGAAATTGTTAATTTAAGAAATAAGACCTATTGTAATTAGATGACTTAAAATGTAAGCAACTTGAAAAATATACTAGTAAACTAAGAATTATATCACTAGACCAGCAATCAAGCTAGAGTAACACACGAATAGTATGTTAAAGATCAATGTAGAGAGTACAAGACAAAAAACAGTAGTAATATGCAAGAAACTGACATAAAATGATAATTTTATCAAAAGATCAAATTTTTTCTCAAATTATCAATTTTGAGGGGGGAGTATATGTAACATAACAAAATGTTACCTAACCTAAACATATACTATCAGGTTTAATAAATGCATAATGATAATATAAATAGATAAATTAATGATAAGAATAACCAAGAAGAGAGGAATCATGGAAGAAGAAAGAAGCAGAAGTGCCACAAGAAACAGTAAGCCCAAATACTGTTTGACACTATAACTGACACAAACTGATGGACAAATTTAAATTCACTTTAAGCTGTCAAGCGAGTCAGTGAATAATGTAAACAGAATATGATATGTTACTAAAAAATGATTAAATAAGAATCTGAATAGTGTGAGATCAGAATCAGCATTTGGCTGACAATAAATTAAATATGACTAGTAATTATTGAGGCCAAGAACTAAAATTAGCAATGGCCACAAAATGAAAACGAAGCTATATGTCAATCTCAAATATACTTATGTCAAATAAACACGTTTGTAAGAGGGAATCTTATAACAATAAGCTACCTCAGCAAAATTATCGAATTGTGAACTAATAAAAGCTTTTAAGGCAGAATTCCGGTATGAACGGTATGCCTTAACAAGGCCTAGACCAAACAATCATCAATGAGATGATTATTAGGAAGTAATAGAAATGTAGGTCACCTACACAAAACAATTGTTATGCTCAAACATAGCAATAAGTATTATTAAAATGATATGATTTATAATTTAATTGTTAGTTAGTAGAATAGAGCAAATTAATGTGAAACGAAATATCATAGTATGTAAGAACAGTTCATTACAATGTCTAAAGTTAAGGTTTATTCGTAATGTACAGTAATTAAACATCAGTACAGAATTAATAGTGTTCTCACATAAACGTTCGAGTGATAAAACGCGATGTAGGACACAAACAATATTAGTCAAAGTGTATAATTGCCGATTTTGGTAAACGGACGACAGTGCGAAATAGTGTACCTGAACATTGTTTATGTAGCAATGTCAGTAAAAGTGAAACTAACTCGGTATCAAACTATATCAAATTAAAGAGGACAAAATATTCTTTAATTTGATGGCGATACCGCCCCAATCGCAACTGTATTAAGTGCGTGAAAGGCGTTAGCATCATTTACAAAATATGTTTAAGAAATTTGGTCGTTAATACCAATAACATCGGTAGCTGTCAATCACTTTAGCGTTTGGCGGTTATAAAAACCGTTTTGACGGTTGGAAAAACCATACGTCACATTCATCACACCTGTCTAAGCCAATGACAAAATTTCTTAGTAATTAACAATGTTGCCTAGAGCCGATCAAGGTATCGACTATAAAAAGAGCCGGAACTAATTTTCAGCAGACACTTCCTAACTGCATTCGGTGTGACAGGTACGCCGGTCTCATCTCAACATTTTTAATAACGGATAGCGTCATCACCAGAACACATCAAATGAAACAGTTCGACAACAACCTACAACTACTTCAAATTATTCAACAAGGAAACATTGTGATTATGTGCAGTATTATTTCATTTTAGTGCGGGAAAAAATAATGGACAGCAGAAAGAATTAAATAGTATTATTTATGATCCTGTAAGTTAGAAGCGGATCGAAATTCTCTGTTCAAGTGCGTGTGTAGTGAATAACGATACTCATTATAATCCGATTATCGAAGTGTTAATGGAAATTTTAATCGGAAGATTAAAACACCAGGTAACAGTGTAAACATTTTTTCATTCTTTTCTACGAGCGCCATAACCTGTACGTTTTAATACACTGATCTGTACTGACGCAAAAACACTGAAACATTTTTTATGTTACACCATGTCTAAATTTATTTTATAAATTTGTCAATATTAGTTAAGCTGAATGTTAGTTATAAGTGTTCTCCAAAATATAACCTTTGTAAATCATAAAGCAGGCGTGACGAACGCACAACCTATCAAATAGGTTATTTTTACTTGTTTACTTTATTATAGTAACGTCAAAGACAGTACTAGTCAATATTATATTAAAAAATCATTAGCTATTGTGTAGGCATAAATTTGTTTTTTGTGTCTCAAAGAACTTACACCTGAGATTTTAATAATAGTAATGTTTAAAGTAAAAAGAAATATCTGGACTTAACCAGATTTACTGTCTATGTCCTGAGCAAGCCCTACAGGGTATATAATAACTTATTTACAATTGTACATCATTGTGTTTTTTAATTATATTTGTTTGAATTCTCTATCAAGGGTATGAATAAAATACCATTGTTAACAGCATAACTCGACTTAATTCATTTCTAACAGATAGTTAAATATTTTATTCAGAAAACTCAAACAACCTTCAGTTGTGATTAAGTACTTGGAATAGCATTGCCATAAAGGTAATAAACCATTATTTTAATTTCTTTAAATCATTAATTGATTCAATTCATGGGTTTTACACGGGATTTTCCCAAAATAAATCCGTGTGGCGCCCACTATCAAACAAGGCAACTTAACCTTGTAGCTAAAGTGAGTTGGTTTTTGTAAACCGTGTTGACAGCTTATTGAACTTCTAGAAAACACAACCAGGTACGTGAAAGCATATTATATTTATTCTATTGTCCAGACATTACTAGACGTAACGTACTTAGACTATTATCGACCTGGAGGAGAAGTTTCACAGCTAGTATCAACAAGACGATCATCATCATCGAGCGACCAACTATTATACTTTACTTTTAAACTTAAGCAAAGCTAGTATTTAAATAATATTAACAACACTATTTTATTTGTTTTATTTAAGGGAATTCTTTTCAGACAATTATAATTCTACAATTGTAAACACACTTTGAGTAACCTCGAATGTTACATTTTAAATCGCTTTACAAAATTAGTAACCTTCAATTTTCAACCACTACAAACTTTAATATATTTCCAAATAATATTTTACACATAACCAATTTTAAACATTAAACCACATCACGTTGGGTTTATTTACAAATACGCGCCCAACAGTGTGGCTTTAAGGAGAGTATTTAGTTTAATTACAAATTGACGCATCCAACATGTGGCAGAATTACACCCCACGCAAACATTTATATTCGTTATATTTAGTTTAATTACAAATTGGCGCACCAACTAGTGTGGCTTAAAAATATTAAATAAAAATATTTTATATATTGATAAACAGCCCGGTAGACACAAAAGATAAACATGCCACACACCCATCAATATGATACGAGATATAAGGACAGTCGGGTAGGAGAAGGACAGCTAGATACGGAGACATACGAAGTGCAACCCACAGACGAGATGGAAGTCATTACCATTAATAATATCGAAACTCGACCTGAAGAAACACCCCAAGCAGAACAGGAAGGGGAAGTAACGGTCGACAACCAACCCAGACGGCCTGACGAACTCCCACAACCAGACAAACCGACTGAAGAGATGAGATGGGAAGCGATGATGAGGATAATGATGGAATTAAAGGAAGAAGGTAAGAAATCCCATAAAAAACTGGACGACAACCAGAAAAAGATGGAGTCTATTAATAAAAATATGGAGTCACTGAAGGAAGACTTGAATAAAAAGATTGACAGTACCCACAGAGCCATGGACATGCTAAACAGTAAAATAGATGACAGCAGTAGGGCCGTAAGAGAAGAATTGAACACCACTTTAATTGAATTTAGCCGGAGGATGGAAGAAGGAAATGAGAAAATCAACACCAGAATAGACATGGAGATAGCGGTCGTAAGGGAAGAAATAATGGAAGCAAACAAAAGGTGCGAACAGCAAGACCAGGATTTGAAGCGAACTAGGGAAGAGGTCGACAGGAGGATCGACACCATAGAGGAGGTGACTGAAGCCCGAATAGAATCCTTGAAAAGAATGAGTCAAGAGGAAATTAAGCGGGTGAGGACCAACGTAGGTGAGCGCTGTGAGGAGGTGAGTACATCAGTAGACGCGGTAAGAAATTTAACCGTCGCTAATCGGGAAAGAATTGAGGAACTAAGACAACAAGAAATCGTGCAAATGCGGGAAGAAATTGAAATCATTCACAACCGTCCTATCCAAGGTCAGTATCTGCTACCAAATGACAACCGCGACGCGATTAATTTTAAAAACTATCGGAAAACCCCTATTGAATTCTTAGCACGCGTTGAAGAAAACTTGGCACGAATCCGAGAGACCAGGTGGAACAACATAAGAAGCTTGATAGATGAGTATTTCAAAGAAATATATGATAATTGGTGGACTGCAACGCGCCACGAAGTCAACAGTTACGAGGAATTCAAGACTCAATTCCGCGCGAAATATTGGTCAGAGGCCACACAAAACATAGTACGCAATCACATATGCCACGGCAAATATGATGCGAGCAGAGGAGGAACAATGACTTCCTATTTCTTGGGTCAGGTGTGTCTAGCACGAAATTTAGAAACAAAAATACCTGAAGAATGTCTCGTTACAAAACTGTCGTACCACTTTGAGGAGGGTGTCGCTAAGGCACGTCAGTGGGGGCAAATTAAAACTATATCAGCTATGTCCGCACTGCTCGAGGATCAGGAACATGAAGGGTATTACCGAAGGAGTCGTAGGAGGAATGACCATTTTACTGATAGGGGCAGTAACATAAACAATAATAATAATAATAATAATAACAACTTCAGAAATTACAGGAGTAATTTTAATAATAATAACCGTCCAAACCAAAATTATAACAACAATAATAATAATAACAATAACAGTAGGCCGAATAAACAAAGTAATAACAATAATAATAATAACGGTAGCCATAATAATAATAATAACACCCAGCGACCCAATTATAATAATAATAACAACCGACCACCAAACCAAGGCGGGAATAATCCACCACCACAATATCGCCGAGCTAATCACGTGCAAGCTAACTACGATTCCGGTAGAAGGCGGTACTACCAGCGACGAAACAGTTTCAGTGGAGAGAGAGGAAATATAAGAGGAGGACGGTGGAGAAGTAACAGCATTGAGGGCGACAGCCGCAACAGCGACTACCGGCCACAAGTGAATTTTGTGCAAGCCCATGACCAGTCCGACCCAGGGAGACCTGATGCCCGACCGCAGCCAAACACCACGAATAATGATGACGAAGGGGATTGGGTACCAGTCTGTGAGAGGCCTGGCTTTACAATAGTGTACAACCGAGCAGGCAGCTCTAGAGAGTCCAGACCCGGAGATGGCGGCCGACCCAGCACATCCCAAGACACCAGAATACAATACCCATAATAACGTAATTGTCCCCAATAATGCACCCAATAGAGTGGAAAAGCACGAAATAACCCCATGTATGTATACCATAGAAGTGATTACTATTAAGAGCAGTTAAAATATAGTGGTAGGCGACATTTACCACAAGAACATTTAGAGTATAAAAAGAAAAATGTGTTTTAAAAATGATTACTATAAACAAACTCATTTAGTGATTAGAAGGATCACGTATTATGCCCAGAATTATTGAAGGTAACTAATTGTCTATAGCAAACCTATTTACCCTATTGTGTTACAAAAAGTGTGTAGGATTAAGATATAGGCCAAACTATTTGTTACTTGTTAAAAAGGAACCAGATCTATCACACTAAAGGATAGAAAAAGATTAATTGTAAACTAAATAATTTAATGAGAAAAAGGAAAGACATCTATTATGTCATGGAGAGCCAAAAGTGGCATGTGACTAAAATATACCTAGGATAATGACATAAACTTACTTTAAATACTCTTATGTTAGATTAATTGAGAGAGGAGCTACTACTCTTTTATAACTAAAATGGCTATACTATACTTAGAAAAAAAAAATATATAACCAAATGTTTACCAAATGAATATTATAAGTAACTAAATGTTTATTGCAATTATCAAATATTGTATACTCAATAAAAGAGAATTAAAATCATCCAGAATAAGTGAAAACCACCATCACTTGAAGGAGTAGAGAAGAAGAATAACAAAGAGTGTAATATGAAAGAAGGATATTATTATGGAAAGTAGAGAGAGAAAAAAAAATTGTTTATTAAATGAACCATGTAACCCCAAGAATGTCTATAAAATTAAATATCAATATATTGTTATTATATTATCACATTGTGTTGTAATTATCAAATATTGTATGTAGCAAAATATGTCAGAGAACATCTAACCAAGAACATTTTATATATGAATATTGTAAAACCTGATAATTCAGGATAAGTATAAATCACTAGCGAGAGAAAGAAAAACTTGTAAACTATTGTGAAAATAAGATATTATAGACTCTATATGTGAAAGACAACCGCATAATTATATAAGCATCAATGTAAGTGTGTAATTTTAAGAATACTCAAGTAAACTAAAACAATTGTCAACTAGTATAAAAAGTAACGATACGGCTAATGAAAAAGCATAGTCGAGAATGTCAAGTATGAAAGGAAATAATTACTTGTGAAAAGAAAGTATGTTATAAAGTGTAAAAGAAGGAGATGTGATATAAATGAAAACCTCTGATACCTTGAATATTATATTGAAGATATTATATTATTGAAAATGAATGATATTTATTATATTTTATGTGTTGTGATAGTGCAACTATTGCCAGGTGCAATGTTTATTTTTTTTTCTCAGACAGAGAAGAGTATGCCTCTGAATCTGAGTATGTGTATTGAGGAACGGCAGAGAATGTAAGCCACAGTGAGCCACTCTGATTCCGAACCCACTACAAAAGTTAGGGAGTTATATTGTAATGTATCAAGGGTTATTATGAAAGAAAAAATCTATGAGGTATAAAATATAAGAACCATTGAAATAATCACAAAGGTAAAGATATGTAATAAGAAAGAAAAATGTAATATGATAAGACAGGAAATTGTTAATTTAAGAAATAAGACCTATTGTAATTAGATGACTTAAAATGTAAGCAACTTGAAAAATATACTAGTAAACTAAGAATTATGTCACTAGACCAGCAATCAAGCTAGAGTAACACACGAATAGTATGTTAAAGATCAATGTAGAGAGTACAAGACAAAAAACAGTAGTAATATGCAAGAAACTGACATAAAATGATAATTTTATCAAAAGATCAAATTTTTTCTCAAATTATCAATTTTGAGGGGGGAGTATATGTAACATAACAAAATGTTACCTAACCTAAACATATACTATCAGGTTTAATAAATGCATAATGATAATATAAATAGATAAATTAATGATAAGAATAACCAAGAAGAGAGGAATCATGGAAGAAGAAAGAAGCAGAAGTGCCACAAGAAACAGTAAGCCCAAATACTGTTTGACACTATAACTGACACAAACTGATGGACAAATTTAAATTCACTTTAAGCTGTCAAGCGAGTCAGTGAATAATGTAAACAGAATATGATATGTTACTAAAAAATGATTAAATAAGAATCTGAATAGTGTGAGATCAGAATCAGCATTTGGCTGACAATAAATTAAATATGACTAGTAATTATTGAGGCCAAGAACTAAAATTAGCAATGGCCACAAAATGAAAACGAAGCTATATGTCAATCTCAAATATACTTATGTCAAATAAACACGTTTGTAAGAGGGAATCTTATAACAATAAGCTACCTCAGCAAAATTATCGAATTGTGAACTAATAAAAGCTTTTAAGGCAGAATTCCGGTATGAACGGTATGCCTTAACAAGGCCTAGACCAAACAATCATCAATGAGATGATTATTAGGAAGTAATAGAAATGTAGGTCACCTACACAAAACAATTGTTATGCTCAAACATAGCAATAAGTATTATTAAAATGATATGATTTATAATTCAATTGTTAGTTAGTAGAATAGAGCAAATTAATGTGAAACGAAATATCATAGTATGTAAGAACAGTTCATTACAATGTCTAAAGTTAAGGTTTATTCGTAATGTACAGTAATTAAACATCAGTACAGAATTAATAGTGTTCTCACATAAACGTTCGAGTGATAAAACGCGATGTAGGACACAAACAATATTAGTCAAAGTGTATAATTGCCGATTTTGGTAAACAGACGACAGTGCGAAATAGTGTACCTGAACATTGTTTATGTAGCAATGTCAGTAAAAGTGAAACTAACTCGGTATCAAACTATATCAAATTAAAGAGGACAAAATATTCTTTAATTTGATGGCGATACCGCCCCAATCGCAACTGTATTAAGTGCGTGAAAGGCGTTAGCATCATTTACAAAATATGTTTAAGAAATTTGGTCGTTAATACCAATAACATCGGTAGCTGTCAATCACTTTAGCGTTTGGCGGTTATAAAAACCGTTTTGACGGTTGGAAAAACCATACGTCACATTCATCACACCTGTCTAAGCCAATGACAAAATTTCTTAGTAATTAACAATGTTGCCTAGAGCCGATCAAGGTATCGACTATAAAAAGAGCCGGAACTAATTTTCAGCAGACACTTCCTAACTGCATTCGGTGTGACAGGTACGCCGGTCTCATCTCAACATTTTTAATAACGGATAGCGTCATCACCAGAACACATCAAATGAAACAGTTCGACAACAACCTACAACTACTTCAAATTATTCAACAAGGAAACATTGTGATTATGTGCAGTATTATTTCATTTTAGTGCGGGAAAAAATAATGGACAGCAGAAAGAATTAAATAGTATTATTTATGATCCTGTAAGTTAGAAGCGGATCGAAATTCTCTGTTCAAGTGCGTGTGTAGTGAATAACGATACTCATTATAATCCGATTATCGAAGTGTTAATGGAAATTTTAATCGGAAGATTAAAACACCAGGTAACAGTGTAAACATTTTTTCATTCTTTTCTACGAGCGCCATAACCTGTACGTTTTAATACACTGATCTGTACTGACGCAAAAACACTGAAACATTTTTTATGTTACACCATGTCTAAATTTATTTTATAAATTTGTCAATATTAGTTAAGCTGAATGTTAGTTATAAGTGTTCTCCAAAATATAACCTTTGTAAATCATAAAGCAGGCGTGACGAACGCACAACCTATCAAATAGGTTATTTTTACTTGTTTACTTTATTATAGTAACGTCAAAGACAGTACTAGTCAATATTATATTAAAAAATCATTAGCTATTGTGTAGGCATAAATTTGTTTTTTGTGTCTCAAAGAACTTACACCTGAGATTTTAATAATAGTAATGTTTAAAGTAAAAAGAAATATCTGGACTTAACCAGATTTACTGTCTATGTCCTGAGCAAGCCCTACAGGGTATATAATAACTTATTTACAATTGTACATCATTGTGTTTTTTAATTATATTTGTTTGAATTCTCTATCAAGGGTATGAATAAAATACCATTGTTAACAGCATAACTCGACTTAATTCATTTCTAACAGATAGTTAAATATTTTATTCAGAAAACTCAAACAACCTTCAGTTGTGATTAAGTACTTGGAATAGCATTGCCATAAAGGTAATAAACCATTATTTTAATTTCTTTAAATCATTAATTGATTCAATTCATGGGTTTTACACGGGATTTTCCCAAAATAAATCCGTGTGGCGCCCACTATCAAACAAGGCAACTTAACCTTGTAGCTAAAGTGAGTTGGTTTTTGTAAACCGTGTTGACAGCTTATTGAACTTCTAGAAAACACAACCAGGTACGTGAAAGCATATTATATTTATTCTATTGTCCAGACATTACTAGACGTAACGTACTTAGACTATTATCGACCTGGAGGAGAAGTTTCACAGCTAGTATCAACAAGACGATCATCATCATCGAGCGACCAACTATTATACTTTACTTTTAAACTTAAGCAAAGCTAGTATTTAAATAATATTAACAACACTATTTTATTTGTTTTATTTAAGGGAATTCTTTTCAGACAATTATAATTCTACAATTGTAAACACACTTTGAGTAACCTCGAATGTTACATTTTAAATCGCTTTACAAAATTAGTAACCTTCAATTTTCAACCACTACAAACTTTAATATATTTCCAAATAATATTTTACACATAACCAATTTTAAACATTAAACCACATCACGTTGGGTTTATTTACAAATACGCGCCCAACAGTGTGGCTTTAAGGAGAGTATTTAGTTTAATTACAAATTGACGCATCCAACATGTGGCAGAATTACACCCCACGCAAACATTTATATTCGTTATATTTAGTTTAATTACAAATTGGCGCACCAACTAGTGTGGCTTAAAAATATTAAATAAAAATATTTTATATATTGATAAACAGCCCGGTAGACACAAAAGATAAACATGCCACACACCCATCAATATGATACGAGATATAAGGACAGTCGGGTAGGAGAAGGACAGCTAGATACGGAGACATACGAAGTGCAACCCACAGACGAGATGGAAGTCATTACCATTAATAATATCGAAACTCGACCTGAAGAAACACCCCAAGCAGAACAGGAAGGGGAAGTAACGGTCGACAACCAACCCAGACGGCCTGACGAACTCCCACAACCAGACAAACCGACTGAAGAGATGAGATGGGAAGCGATGATGAGGATAATGATGGAATTAAAGGAAGAAGGTAAGAAATCCCATAAAAAACTGGACGACAACCAGAAAAAGATGGAGTCTATTAATAAAAATATGGAGTCACTGAAGGAAGACTTGAATAAAAAGATTGACAGTACCCACAGAGCCATGGACATGCTAAACAGTAAAATAGATGACAGCAGTAGGGCCGTAAGAGAAGAATTGAACACCACTTTAATTGAATTTAGCCGGAGGATGGAAGAAGGAAATGAGAAAATCAACACCAGAATAGACATGGAGATAGCGGTCGTAAGGGAAGAAATAATGGAAGCAAACAAAAGGTGCGAACAGCAAGACCAGGATTTGAAGCGAACTAGGGAAGAGGTCGACAGGAGGATCGACACCATAGAGGAGGTGACTGAAGCCCGAATAGAATCCTTGAAAAGAATGAGTCAAGAGGAAATTAAGCGGGTGAGGACCAACGTAGGTGAGCGCTGTGAGGAGGTGAGTACATCAGTAGACGCGGTAAGAAATTTAACCGTCGCTAATCGGGAAAGAATTGAGGAACTAAGACAACAAGAAATCGTGCAAATGCGGGAAGAAATTGAAATCATTCACAACCGTCCTATCCAAGGTCAGTATCTGCTACCAAATGACAACCGCGACGCGATTAATTTTAAAAACTATCGGAAAACCCCTATTGAATTCTTAGCACGCGTTGAAGAAAACTTGGCACGAATCCGAGAGACCAGGTGGAACAACATAAGAAGCTTGATAGATGAGTATTTCAAAGAAATATATGATAATTGGTGGACTGCAACGCGCCACGAAGCCAACAGTTACGAGGAATTCAAGACTCAATTCCGCGCGAAATATTGGTCAGAGGCCACACAAAACATAGTACGCAATCACATATGCCACGGCAAATATGATGCGAGCAGAGGAGGAACAATGACTTCCTATTTCTTGGGTCAGGTGTGTCTAGCACGAAATTTAGAAACAAAAATACCTGAAGAATGTCTCGTTACAAAACTGTCGTACCACTTTGAGGAGGGTGTCGCTAAGGCACGTCAGTGGGGGCAAATTAAAACTATATCAGCTATGTCCGCACTGCTCGAGGATCAGGAACATGAAGGGTATTACCGAAGGAGTCGTAGGAGGAATGACCATTTTACTGATAGGGGCAGTAACATAAACAATAATAATAATAATAATAACAACTTCAGAAATTACAGGAGTAATTTTAATAATAATAACCGTCCAAACCAAAATTATAACAACAATAATAATAATAACAATAACAGTAGGCCGAATAAACAAAGTAATAACAATAATAATAATAACGGTAGCCATAATAATAATAATAACACCCAGCGACCCAATTATAATAATAATAACAACCGACCACCAAACCAAGGCGGGAATAATCCACCACCACAATATCGCCGAGCTAATCACGTGCAAGCTAACTACGATTCCGGTAGAAGGCGGTACTACCAGCGACGAAACAGTTTCAGTGGAGAGAGAGGAAATATAAGAGGAGGACGGTGGAGAAGTAACAGCATTGAGGGCGACAGCCGCAACAGCGACTACCGGCCACAAGTGAATTTTGTGCAAGCCCATGACCAGTCCGACCCAGGGAGACCTGATGCCCGACCACAGCCAAACACCACGAATAATGATGACGAAGGGGATTGGGTACCAGTCTGTGAGAGGCCTGGCTTTACAATAGTGTACAACCGAGCAGGCAGCTCTAGAGAGTCCAGACCCGGAGATGGCGGCCGACCCAGCACATCCCAAGACACCAGAATACAATACCCATAATAACGTAATTGTCCCCAATAATGCACCCAATAGAGTGGAAAAGCACGAAATAACCCCATGTATGTATACCATAGAAGTGATTACTATTAAGAGCAGTTAAAATATAGTGGTAGGCGACATTTACCACAAGAACATTTAGAGTATAAAAAGAAAAATGTGTTTTAAAAATGATTACTATAAACAAACTCATTTAGTGATTAGAAGGATCACGTATTATGCCCAGAATTATTGAAGGTAACTAATTGTCTATAGCAAACCTATTTACCCTATTGTGTTACAAAAAGTGTGTAGGATTAAGATATAGGCCAAACTATTTGTTACTTGTTAAAAAGGAACCAGATCTATCACACTAAAGGATAGAAAAAGATGCATTGTAAACTAAATAATTTAATGAGAAAAAGGAAAGACATCTATTATGTCATGGAGAGCCAAAAGTGGCATGTGACTAAAATATACCTAGGATAATGACATAAACTTACTTTAAATACTCTTATGTTAGATTAATTGAGAGAGGAGCTACTACTCTTTTATAACTAAAATGGCTATACTATACTTAGAAAAAAAAAATATATAACCAAATGTTTACCAAATGAATATTATAAGTAACTAAATGTTTATTGCAATTATCAAATATTGTATACTCAATAAAAGAGAATTAAAATCATCCAGAATAAGTGAAAACCACCATCACTTGAAGGAGTAGAGAAGAAGAATAACAAAGAGTGTAATATGAAAGAAGGATATTATTATGGAAAGTAGAGAGAGAAAAAAAAATTGTTTATTAAATGAACCATGTAACCCCAAGAATGTCTATAAAATTAAATATCAATATATTGTTATTATATTATCACATTGTGTTGTAATTATCAAATATTGTATGTAGCAAAATATGTCAGAGAACATCTAACCAAGAACATTTTATATATGAATATTGTAAAACCTGATAATTCAGGATAAGTATAAATCACTAGCGAGAGAAAGAAAAACTTGTAAACTATTGTGAAAATAAGATATTATAGACTCTATATGTGAAAGACAACCGCATAATTATATAAGCATCAATGTAAGTGTGTAATTTTAAGAATACTCAAGTAAACTAAAACAATTGTCAACTAGTATAAAAAGTAACGATACGGCTAATGAAAAAGCATAGTCGAGAATGTCAAGTATGAAAGGAAATAATTACTTGTGAAAAGAAAGTATGTTATAAAGTGTAAAAGAAGGAGATGTGATATAAATGAAAACCTCTGATACCTTGAATATTATATTGAAGATATTATATTATTGAAAATGAATGATATTTATTATATTTTATGTGTTGTGATAGTGCAACTATTGCCAGGTGCAATGTTTATTTTTTTTTCTCAGACAGAGAAGAGTATGCCTCTGAATCTGAGTATGTGTATTGAGGAACGGCAGAGAATGTAAGCCACAGTGAGCCACTCTGATTCCGAACCCACTACAAAAGTTAGGGAGTTATATTGTAATGTATCAAGGGTTATTATGAAAGAAAAAATCTATGAGGTATAAAATATAAGAACCATTGAAATAATCACAAAGGTAAAGATATGTAATAAGAAAGAAAAATGTAATATGATAAGACAGGAAATTGTTAATTTAAGAAATAAGACCTATTGTAATTAGATGACTTAAAATGTAAGCAACTTGAAAAATATACTAGTAAACTAAGAATTATGTCACTAGACCAGCAATCAAGCTAGAGTAACACACGAATAGTATGTTAAAGATCAATGTAGAGAGTACAAGACAAAAAACAGTAGTAATATGCAAGAAACTGACATAAAATGATAATTTTATCAAAAGATCAAATTTTTTCTCAAATTATCAATTTTGAGGGGGGAGTATATGTAACATAACAAAATGTTACCTAACCTAAACATATACTATCAGGTTTAATAAATGCATAATGATAATATAAATAGATAAATTAATGATAAGAATAACCAAGAAGAGAGGAATCATGGAAGAAGAAAGAAGCAGAAGTGCCACAAGAAACAGTAAGCCCAAATACTGGTTGACACTATAACTGACACAAACTGATGGACAAATTTAAATTCACTTTAAGCTGTCAAGCGAGTCAGTGAATAATGTAAACAGAATATGATATGTTACTAAAAAATGATTAAATAAGAATCTGAATAGTGTGAGATCAGAATCAGCATTTGGCTGACAATAAATTAAATATGACTAGTAATTATTGAGGCCAAGAACTAAAATTAGCAATGGCCACAAAATGAAAACGAAGCTATATGTCAATCTCAAATATACTTATGTCAAATAAACACGTTTGTAAGAGGGAATCTTATAACAATAAGCTACCTCAGCAAAATTATCGAATTGTGAACTAATAAAAGCTTTTAAGGCAGAATTCCGGTATGAACGGTATGCCTTAACAAGGCCTAGACCAAACAATCATCAATGAGATGATTATTAGGAAGTAATAGAAATGTAGGTCACCTACACAAAACAATTGTTATGCTCAAACATAGCAATAAGTATTATTAAAATGATATGATTTATAATTCAATTGTTAGTTAGTAGAATAGAGCAAATTAATGTGAAACGAAATATCATAGTATGTAAGAACAGTTCATTACAATGTCTAAAGTTAAGGTTTATTCGTAATGTACAGTAATTAAACATCAGTACAGAATTAATAGTGTTCTCACATAAACGTTCGAGTGATAAAACGCGATGTAGGACACAAACAATATTAGTCAAAGTGTATAATTGCCGATTTTGGTAAACAGACGACAGTGCGAA